>OY744519.1:214154528-214329528 GCA_963556195.1 Sepiola atlantica
AGATGAGAAGAGCAGTTTGAATAATCCAAATAATAAAAGGAAAAGGATTTATAATTTCAAACTCGTATTTTCATTGTGATTGTTTTCACAAACGTTGCGTTCAATGTAACTTCTTCAAGATTAAGTGTAAAACTCCGCCAATTTATGCTGGAATTGTTCACATTGACCCGTGCTGCAACAAATCAAGTGTTGAATAACAATCGGTTCGAAAGGACAGTCTTCTGGAGGGTGAAAGTTCAATCCTCACTACAGGCGGTAATTAAGAATAAAATTTAAAAAAAAAAATTAAATTACTTAATACTTCTACCCGGTGATGGCTGACAGAATGAGAACAATCTACCCCTGTGGATTGAATAAAGGATTCAGCTCAAAATTCTATGTAGGTTTATGAGTCCGACAAGATTCACCTGAAGAAGGTCGGAAGTTACATCGACCAAAACGTTGTGAAAATAGCAACCAAAATGAGAATAATAGTCGGAATAATCCAAATTTATAAAACTAAAACTATTACCTACAAATACTAAAACGCCACATACCTTTTTTTTTTTTCACTTTCGTTTCTCCTTCCTTTTCTATTGTCCCATGCTCACACCTTTCCGCATTGACACAGCCTTCTAAAATTGATCTATACACTATACATGATACTTCAGGCAAATTACAACACTCTATTAAAGTTTATATTTTAAATTTCATACACACATGAAATTAAATTCTATCAAAACAACGAGTTGGCTTTGCCAACTTGCTATCGCTTCGCAAAGTTCTTTACTTGCAGGTACGTGAAACATTAACTTAAAATAATAAACATTTCATTCATAACTTTATTGAAAACACAAAACAAAATCTTTCTCACCTATTCATATGAAGATAAACGATAATATTTTGATACACATTTATTTATCTTTTAATGTGCCCGTAAAGAAAGGAAAAGAAAGAAGAAATCAATTTGCTTTTAACTTGTAATTTAGAAATAGATCACAACTTGCTGAAAATCAAGTCCGTCTCGCTAAAGAAAAGAATATTTGAACCTAAATGCTAAATATTTGTCAAGGAAGTAAAACAATATTGCAAAATAAACTATTTGTTGTATTAAAATCAAAACAATCATTTAATTAAAAAAAATTTTTTTTTTCTCTTTGTTTTCTTTGTTTTCTTTGTTTTCTTTGTTTTCTTTTTTTCTTTTTTTTCTTTCTTTTTTTTCTTTTTTTTCTTTTTTTTCTTTTTTTTCTTTTTTTTCTTTTTTTTCTTTTTTTCTTTTTTTCTTTTTTTCTTTTTTTCTTTTTTTCTTTTTTTCTTTTTTTCTTTTTTTTCTTTTTTTCTTTTTTTTCTTTTTTTTCTTTTTTTTCTTTTTTTCTTTTTTTTCTTTTTTTTCTTTTTTTTCTTTTTTTTCTTTTCTTTCTTTTCTTTCTTTTTTTTCTTTTCTTTCTTTTCTTTCTTTTCTTTCTTTTCTTTCTTTTCTTTCTTTTCTTTCTTTTTAAAAAAAAAAATTTTTTTTTTAAACAAATGGTTTACTATGCGACGGGTATCGTATATACATAAGCGGTATATAAAAAAGATGGTGCGTGTTTTGTGTAAAGTTGAATTAACTTAAAATAGGATGTTAGTGCGTGAAATAGACCCAACTTTCACATTTATTGAATGTATTAAGAAAAAAAACAAAAAACAATGTTAGTAACTCACTGAACTGACAAGATAGTTCCCTTTTTTAAACCAGTGAAAACAAATAACAATTTTAATTCCTACATTTTTAGTTTCTAAACAAAACAAACTGAACTTCTTGTTCAAAAATTTTCTGTCAGAAATTATTTAATTTATATTTATTTAAAAAAAAAAAAAATTATTTAATTTATATTTATTTAAAAAAAAAATTATTTAATTTATATTTATTTAAAAAAAAAAAATTTAATTTATATTTATTTAAAAAAAAAAATTATTTAATTTATATTTATTTAAAAAAAAAAATTTATTTAATTTATATTTATTTAAAAAAAAAAAACTTTATTGAAAAAACAAATAAAATAAATTCATATTTACACATTTGTTTTATTTTCAACTAACTATATTTACCCAGTAAGGTGACGGTGGCTAAGTGGTTAATGACTTGGACTGAAAACCTGGGTGTGACAGGTTCGAATCCAGTTCGTTCCACAGAAACACTTTCATTAAAATCCACACCTGACCTTGTGTCTAACCTAGAAAGGAGGTAAATAAAATACTTTTCCAGCGTTGCCCAGAATGCACATTTTTTAAACTTATAAAGAGTAAGAAATAAAAGTTTAGTTGTAAGGGAGACAACTCTTTTTATATTCTTCAATTGATAATGTTTTTTATTCCCTCTGCTGATTTTGATTTTTCGGTCATATGTGAAAAATGTTTCCATATTACCAGTTATCCAGGCAGGATTACATAATTTTTTTTAATAAACTGTAGCAAAGTATGTTATAGTACCAATATGTGATACAACAACAATAACTGAAAATTGCTTAGTTAGAATCAAAGTTTAAAATGTCAGCTTAAATGCTATTTAGATCCAACTTTAAAAATCTCACAAGATAACTTTATATCGAAGAATAAAAACATGAAAGATTTATTTCAGTTAAAAACGACTTCATCTTTAATATTTCCGTGGTGCAGTCAGCAGGCTAATTTTGGAAGCCATGGTTTTACTGTTCAGTGTTCAATCCCAATATGGTATGCATGGGCAGACATACCAACTTTAGGTCAATTATATTCCAATTAAAAGTTCAAGTTCACAGTATTTACCTAGCAAATATATACCAAGAATTTTCAATTTTGGTCGTTTTTTTTAATTCATTTTTTTATTTTTGTATAAAAGAACAATTTTAGTTCAAAGATCAGTGTCAAAATATGAAAGCAATTATTTTCAGAGGTCAGTAGTCATCAATCTTTGCTGAAACACTTCATTTTTAAAGATAAAAATTGATCGTAATTTCCTGAAAATATCTTAAATTTTAAAATTAATCTTGTGAAAAAAATTATTATACCATTTTTGATGATTAGTAGTTAAATAATTATTCAACAGGAAAAATGATTTTTAGTCAGAAAAAAAAATCTTATCTATAATTTATACTAAATGTGATTTTATTAATGTTTGTTTACCAAAGAATTTTTCCTACATCTATATAATAAAGTAAAGTAGATTTTTTATAGGTCTGTAAACGCAAGTGATATATAGAATTCCGCTATGGTCATGCTTTATGCGTGCTTTCGGAAAATATGCGTCCTTTGTCATTCGATTTCAGTAATTTCTACATATTTTTTTTCTTAAAATTGTCATACATACAGGGAGTCAGAGTAATTTTCACTCACATGCTGAAATCTACTTCCACTGCCAACAAATTACGCCAGGAAATATTCTTCATGGGATAAATTGACCGTCATTATTTCATTTTTTGTTATTGTCTTTCACCTATTATACTTTTACTAAGTACGGGTCGCTCCCTACAACTAATGCTTTCTGCTTTTACGACGTTTTAATTTGCTATAATCCTATTCTAGAATAACCGAATAGGATTGCTGAACACTAAACAAACAACTATTTGGATTAAAACATGGCTTCTTATAATAATCCATTTAGTAATAGCAATTATTACATCAAACTATGCTGTTTTTCGTTCAGAAACGTTTCTTTTCTCTCTTTTTTACTTTCTTACATTGGCAGGTTGTCTTCTGTTGTCTTTTGTTGTTTTTTTTTTATTTATTAATTTTTTTATTCAGTCTCATCTTCTATCTTTTTAGTGGGGATGGGGTGGTGTTAAAAGCATGTTACACTGTACTTTTCTTAAATCGCATTCGGTTATTCCAGAATAGAACAGAAACAAAACATAATTCACACATGACGACAAAGACTCTTTCTTTATTTTCTTAGGAGTGGGGCCATATTCACGCCTATTTAAAAAGTATTATTATTATTAAAATGCATCCACCATAGTTTTTTGTTGTTTGAATTTTAGCCCATGTGCGGATTCCCCCGTTGTAAATACAATTATTTTTATATTCTGTATTCGATAATGCATTATTCTGATGTTTACTTTTTAGTATGTTTATTTAACTCCTCCACAGGAGGTTAGACACAAGGTCAAGTCCGCATTTCGCGGTAGGGGCGCCTCGTATGACTTGCTATAAACTAACCCAAAGAAGGTAAAACCTGGGAGAGTGAACCTCCTAGAACTGAACAGAACGTACCTCAGGCCGACAGCAGCAACCCTAAGTCTGTGTGGTAAATGAAAAAAATTTTTTCTCAAAAATCAAAAAAAAATTCTTTGCTAAATATTCTGCATTAATACAATTTTATCCGCAAATTTCATAAAACAAATTAGTATTACCAACATAAATTGTTTTAAAGCAAATACAATTGGGACATTCGTCAAAACTTTTCTTTACTTATCCATTTGTGACCTATTTGCTATAAACAATATTTAAAAAGTTATGAGCTTTTTAAGTTCGTGTAAATATCAGTTCTGAGGAAAGTAGCCATTTTTGTTTGCGTTTCTGACTAAACAAAGATGGCGGCTTTGCTCAGAATCAATATTTGCACAAACTTAAAAGGTTTATAACCTCTATTAATGTTTAACGCAAATCTGTTACAAATGCATAGGTAAAGCTTATTAAATGTTCTTTTCAATAATTTCACAAGTTTTTTTTCTTTAAATTAATTTATGGTGGTAATAGTAATGATTACACAGAAAAAAATAATAATCACCTAAATTACTTACAGTGAAATGGGGGTTTCTTTTTAAATTGATACTCTAATACTTATTTTTTAAAAGTTAAAATCATTTTTATATTTCCCCCGGACAATGCCAGGACATGGGTCCTGCTAGTACTTTTAATAAAACAAAATACATGCTAAGTTCTGGGATTGAATTAGGCTTGAAAAAGAAATTCCATTTTAATTGTTCTCATTAGCCGTAATTTATAATTAACTGAACAAGTCACCTCTCTCTCTCTCACTCTCATATTGGTACATTCCCTGGAATCCTTCTGTCTCGCCATGAATTTCCTGATTTTCATAAACGATCTCCCTGATGGCATTGAGTCTGAGATAGGTATATTTGCTGACAGCCACCACGCTTTACTCTCGTCATGTGGGCAAAACGGACGCAATCATATCCGAGGCAATGGCTGAATCCTTAGAAAATAACCTCCAGGCAGTAATGGATTGGGTCATAAAGGGTTGGTAACGTTTAATGCCGCAAAGACAAAGCTCCTTTTCTTCAATGCCCACAAGAAACCTCTTCAACTACCGATTGACATGACAAATGACATCCTACCTGAGAGTTAGACATTCAAACTATTCGGCCTAACCTACACAGGTAACATGAATTGGAACAAATATATTGAAGACATTGCCAAGGCTGCAACAAAGAAGGTGGGTTCACTTTACCGTGCTAGTAAACTTCTCTCACCTGACATTATCCTGTATCTCTACAAAGCCACCATCCGCCCATGCATGAAGTATTATTGCCATATCTGGGCTGGTGCATCATCCACTAGTCTCTCCCTCTTAGACAAGGTCCGAAAAAGAGTCTCTAATCTAATAGGTCCCTCACTATCCACCAAGCTCCAGCCCCTGTCCCATCGCCGCAATGTAGCATCCTTGTTCTTGTTTTACAAATACTTCAATGGATTGTGCTCCGATGAACTGGCTACTCTGGTTCCCCCCTCGACGTAAATTCACTAGATCAACTCGACAATCAGCTAAATCCCATCCATTCACTGTGGAAGTCCCCAGATGCCGAAAAGCCTTCTACTCCAATAGCTTCTTTCCTCGTGCTGCCGGACTCTGCAATTCTCTCCTTGCTCCCTGTTTCCCTAACTGTATCGTCATGCAGAGGTTTAAAACTAATGTAAACAGACATCTTGCTACACAGCTCTCAACCTAGGATGACACCCTAAACCTACACCCTAATTCTCAGTAGCCCCTTAGTTTACAGTGGCCACTTGCCTTGTTTGGTGTAAAATATGTTAAAAAAAGAGAAAAAAATTTTTAAAGTGGCCACTGGCCACTGAGCCAACTGCAAACAGGGAAACAATTTTTTACAGAGAGAAAACACACCATGTTGTGTAAAAAATTCCAAGGGCCACATTCTTCTGCTTTCATCACAGAACCGACTCCCTGATCTTCAGGCTCAGTATCTGTGTCCCTTCTTTAGGCACCCTAAGCCCCACACATGCTTCTGGACATGCATCTCCAACACAACATCGACAAATGTATTGACCATATAGGCTGTGTTTACTTTGTCGTCGTGGAAAAGTACAGCTTCAACATTAGCTTTCATTGTGATCGGTGCCACGTAGACATCAAATCCAAGATGCGTCAGGGAATATTATTTATCTCTGACTGTTGTTTAAGAAATGGCATCAATGATTCATCAATGCAAACCTGAAGATGTCTTCTTCAAATCCAGTAGCGATACATCAGCGACTTCGTTAAACTATTCCTTCAACTTGACCCTACAGATGTCAGCTTAGCGAGAAACGTGTCAACATTCTCATTGAGCTCTCTATAGTTTATAACTGGATCACTTTTTGTTGTGTCAGATCACATCTATTCGGTGACTAATCTTTCAGGAGGACCTACCTTTAAAGGGGTCAAACCATAAGTCGTCCGTTCACTACTAGAGCCTCTATTTTCTATGCTCAACGTCGTCTGACCAGATCTTCAACGTTAAGGTTTTTCTGTTGACTGTCAGCATGCTCACCTTCATAGGCCTCCAGAAAGGCACATAAATTTACTGTCTACCAAGGCCGTACACTTTCATTCGTTGACAATTATGTCAGTTGTTGTCAGTATTTCATTCTTGGTAAGCAAGCCGACGCTGATGATGCCTTCCCAGACGTATCCTGCCTGGTCTTATTATATCATAAATATTGCTTCACTAGTAATTAGTGACGGGACGATTCCAATATCCCCCCCCCCCCCGATTCCAATACAATTACCGATTCTTAATTCCTGATTCCGATACAATTACTTATTCCGATTCTAAAATCGCCTAATTGCAAAAAGAAAAAGTTGAATTTCATTTGGGGGGGGGGGGGGTAGCTGAGAGTCCTCATCTTCTTTTAAATGTAGATACAATTTTCTTTTTGATTTGACAAATTTAATGTTTTCCCTTTATATATTGTATCCAAGATTTTGATAAACTCTTTCTGAGATTTTCGCTTATATTTTTCACAGGTGCCATTTTTTCCTATTTATCCATTTGTGACATTTTTGCCTGTGACATTTTTTACGATGCAATTTTAACCTAAATTTGTTACTAGGATCTATAAATTTTAGTTTCACTGGTAGTTTAAAATTAATAAATATTTATTTCATCAATAGGAAATTATGTTTTTAACAACAACAAAAAAAATTTAAATTGCAGATTAAACTTAAAAAGAAAAAGTCCCCTTAAGGTTAAAGAGAAAAATGAGTTTACTTTTTTGTATGCCATTTATTTTTTTAATTTATTTTTTTTTTTTGTAAATAGTAAATGTTTACAAAACAAAAAGACAATGAAAAATAATCTATTAACGAATTATTTAATTTAATTCACTAAAAATCGATTTTATTTTGGCAAATATATATTTTAGGTCCATATTAGCTTCCACATGATCTTTACAAGTGTGACTAAGTAAATCTGTTTTATCTTTTATTTCAAACTCGCTGGCTTTGTCAACTTGCTATCGTTTTGCTAAGTTCACCATTTAGAAATACATCACAATTTGTTGGAAATCAATGAAAATAACATTTGAAAATAACACAAAACAATATTGCAAAACAGAACTACTTGTTGTATTAAAAGCAAAACAATCATTGGCTTACAAACAATAACAAATAATAGTTAATTAATAAAGTGTCCTTTTTGAAAAGCAACATGCAAATTAGTTAACCTTTCGACTGATATCGCATATACATAAGCAGTATATAAAAAAATGGTGTGTCTATTGTGTGACGTTGAATTAACTTGAAATGGGTCTTTTTTGACTTTATCGTTAGTCTAGGAAATGGGTCTAACTTTCGAATTTATTCACTTAGATAATGCTGCCAGAAATATTTCAGATACTTTGGGCAGAGATTGCCAGAATGCCGACGGGAATCAGAGGTTGCTTGAACAGATTGCAAAAGAGATTAGCAACAGCAGCTGTCCGTGCCGGCGGCAGTTGCGTTCCTCTTTTTTTCTTTTTTCTTTTTTAAATAATTTCGACCTGGACAAATTATTTTCTGGTAGGAATTAATTCGAATAACATTTTATTCTTAACATGCTGCAATGGTCCTATAGAACAACTGACTAACCAGAATCAAATATTGATTTTTGGGTTGAAGAAAGCTATTGATGACGAAGAAACGATAAAGAGAGAGACTGACTTTGTTTTATTTATTAGAATTGCTAGAATTAGAAAGGGGACTATTAATGTATTCTGCTATGTCATAATTATTGATAATACTGTGTTATTTCTGTGTGTTTACTTTCGTTTTTGGCTCTGGCTCATCGTATAACCGTATAAGAATTTTGCTTTTTATTATTTATTCTAAGGATGTCAGCTCCTTTCAAATTTTCAATAATTTTTATTGACACTTTTTGATGAGAATATTTTGAGTAAGCTCATCAGTTTATTTGGTCTAGCATCCTGATCTTTATTGTACCCAACAGCTTCTTTGATCCTAACCCTAACGGCAGGGTCAAAGTTAACGCGGGTCTTAATAAAAAAATAAAAAAAGCACCTCTTTTGCTATTGGCTACTCACATCACTGTTAAATTCTACCCCGAAATCCCTTTTGAATATCAAAGAGTACGGCATAGGAGCACGATTGAATCCTTTCTTTTAAAAAGAAATTTTTTTTTTTTTATAATAGATGCAAAGAAAAGAAAAAAATTTTAACTATAATTTTTTAAAAACAATTAATGGTTGTTTTGTTTGTCATAATAGATGCAATGAAAGCAAACAAATAAAATTTAATCAATCGGACCATGGTTTTTTAACAATGTATGTTTTTTATCGGGATTGCGGCGTCAGAGATTTTAGGAGTCTAAGACTTTTTTTAATCTTCGAAGAATCAAGACAGTCTAAATATTGAAAGACTTTAAAATAAAGAATATAAGTCTGAATCATATTTGGTCTGGTCTGATATTTTGAAATTCTAGCGAGTTGGAGTCTGATAGTTTTGAATTCTAGCGGGCCGGGGTCTGATAGTTTTTAATTCTAGCGGGCCGCGGTCTGATAGTTTTGAATTCTAGCGGGCCGCGGTCTGATAGTTTTGAATTCTAGCGGGCCACGGTCTGATAGTTTTGAATTCTAGCGGGCCGCGGTCTTATAGTTTTGAATTCTAGCGGGCCGCGGTCTGATAGTTTTTAATTCTAGCGGGTCGGGTTCGGAGATTTTGGAATTCCAGGGACTGGAACTTATACCTTTCTACTCCGGTGATAAGAATGGGTGTGACAGAAAGAAGGATGAATAAAGACCTGACCAGAGATAGGTTAGTTTGGAAGTCTATTTCTAAAGACCGTCCAACACATGCCAGCATAAACTTTAAATATGTTGATGATAAGTCACGTAGAGGTAATAAACCCACATACAGCCACGCAAGAAAGTTGTCAGACAATTTTATTAAAAAAAACTAAAGATTAATAAAATGACGATAAGTAAGAAACTAGGGCAGCGCTTAAAACCGCAATCATCTAATTAAATGACAGGTGCAAATTAAAGATTTACGTTTTTATAACACATTTTTTGATTTGACGAAAACTTCTGAAGCTAGTTAAATTGTATTTAACAGGTTGACTCGGTTTACACACACACGCACACACACGTTTGTTTTTTATCTACATACGTCTACGTTTCATCCTTACGATAATCGTCAGTGTAGAGAAGAATTATTCACACCGGTCGCCAAACTTAAACCCAGGAACACGAATTATATTTCAAACTCAAATTCCAACGTCTTAGCCCACACGGCGGTTGTCAACAACTTGGTAAAGCAGCGAGAGATTAATCCTATTTAAAGGCAGTTGTCGTAAAGTGTTCTACTATTAAAAGGAACATTGCATTTAAGCCACGATGACGTCTGTGTTAATACTACTCACCACAGAGCCCAGCCTAGATTGGGGGGGGGGGTTACAAATAATTATAAACATGTTTTTTTTTTAATCTACATGTGTATACGTGTTATCTTTATGGGAATCGTCAGTGTGTGTGTGTATATATATATATATACACACACACACACACACACACACACACACACACACACTGACGATTTCCATATAGTTATGCAACTTGTGATTTGATTTTTAGGTCACAGGTTTTATATAAAATAGTGTCTCCATGCATACAGGCACACAAAAAGAAAAGTTGTACATTCTATTAAATCCAATTTATCTACGTTTAAAATGGCTAATTAAATAATATTCATATAAGTATGTGTGTTAATATAAAACCTGAAGTTTTTACTTTTTAATAGCTGAAGCATTTGTCGTTATTGCGTAATAAATGTAATTCTTACATATCTTTACAGATATTTATTAAACATGGTATCGTCCTTTATTATTTCAGCTTAGAGTACCGAGGCTACTTCACCATTGTACCCTTTGATATAGATGCGGGGGGGGGGGGGGGGGGTTTACTTCAAACCATCGAAAACATATTTCCATGTTGAAAATAGAACAAAAATAATAATTCTTCCTATGTCTTCAACAACGATCGTTTGCCATTATGGAGACGAGTTGATCTGCACCAACTGGGTGAAATCTTTTTTTTTTTTAATTTTTAATTTTTTATTTTAGATGATTACAGCCAGCAGCATATTTGTGTTGTTTCAAAGTTTTCTTTGTCCTAGACTCATGATATCTAATACATGGATTAAAGTTAGTCTCTTTATCTTTTATTTGACTTTGATACATGGCCATCCCTACTACAGGCCAGGCAATCGTGCAACTGGGGTCTTTTACTGGGGGCCATGTGAATTTTCTTAAATATTCGATATAGAAGTTGCAAACAAAGGTAAAATTCCTCTGTGAGATTAGTTTGATGTTTTTATGTGTTTTACATACCAAGTAATAAGAACCACAATGAGCTAATTGATAAATTTTACAATTATTGACAAATTCCTATAAATGAAGAGACAGGTAATTTTGAATGAACAAAGGCAAATGCATATTTCAATGAAGAATTTTTATTTCAATGTTGGATTTTTTTTAGAGATTTTGTACTTATGTCAAAAGATCATTACTTGTATATTGTGGTTAAAAAGAAAAAAAGGATCCGCACCAGTTGATGATATAGTTTGCAACTTCTATATCGAATATTTAAGAAAATTCACATGGCCCCCAGTAAAAGACCTCAGTTGCACGATTGCCTGGCCTGTAGTAGGGATGGCCATGCTTTGATAGTTTTCTTCCTAGAAAATCAATATTTGATTCTGTTTTTCTTATAGATCGTTGCAGAATGTTAAGAAAAATAAAATGTAATTAGATTTAATTCCTTCAAGAAAATACTTTGTTTGAGTCGGAATTATTTTCAAATTGCTGACATCTTTAAAAAGAGACACAACTCTGTATTTGTCCATACAGAGTTACTTCCCTTTGATTGGAACAAAAAAATATGTTTGAGAAAACAAGAAACAGAACAAAAACGGCATAGTTAAAAAAAGGAAAAGCAAAACAAATTTTAATTAAATACGCTACCGGGTAACTTCGGGTCGGAAACAGCTAGTATGCAATAAAGAGGACAAGAACATCCTTGTGTGAAAGTGTTTGTTACATATGACATTTTGGTTGATTACACCGTCTTCATATGTAAAAGAGAAAAGAAGAAACAATATTCTCACATCTGAGAGTTAAAAATGAAAGATAAAGTCAGAATGTCGTTACGGTTAAGTCGGAGTACATTTGAAACCATCTAACATGCGGTAGAAATCAGTTTAATGTTGTCTTGTAATGTATAAAACAGCGAAATCTCAGCCAATGAATAGAATCTTTTGGTTTAGGATTTGGACTTCAATTTTGTTTTCACTGCAATAATGAAAAAAATGTATCTATAAATTAAAAAATAAAACAAGCACAGGACTGTTTCGGAATTTTTTTTTAGATAAGGACTGATAATTTGTATAATTTTGACTACTATTCTCATCTTGGTTGTTATTCTAAGAACGTTTCAATTGATGTAATCTCCGACCTTCAAGAACCGATGGCACAATGGATAAAAGTGCTAAGTAGTAAACAGTCTTTTTGGAGTACGTACGGTATGGGCGATACTAAGAATACAATCACAGATTATTTAAAACTTTTAGCTGACGGAACGAGAGCAAGCTATCTCCATAGATTTTAAATAAATGATTCTGTAAAGAATTCCGTAAAGATTCTTGAGTTTGACGAGATGCACGTGAAGAAGGTCGGAGGTTACATAGGCCGAAACGTTGTGAGAATAACATCCAAGATGAGAACGGTAGTCCAAATAATGCGGGCACTTTTCTTTATAAAAAATTAGAAAAAAATATTTATTGAAACGTAACAAAACTTTCTTCAAATAGTTGTTTTCTAGCTGTTTCATATTAGTCAATTTTTTTTATAAATGTCTTTAAAAAACAAACAAAAAAAAAACTCAATATACCCTGAGATATATTACTTTTTTTATATAGGACAGTTCCTGATGATTGAAACATATATCACATTGTATTGTGAAAGTTACGGTTTTATTTTATTTTATTTTATTTGCTTTTCTTTTTTCCTTTTTCTTTTTTCCTTTTTCTTTTTTCCTTTTCTTTTTTCTTTTTCTTTTTTTTCTTTTTTCTTTTTTTCTTTTTTCCTTGTTTTCCTTTTTCCTTTTCCTTTTCTTTTTTTTCTTTTTGCCTTTTTCTTTTTCTTTCTTTTTTTTCTTTCTCTTTTCTTTTTTTTTTTTCTTTTTTCCTTTTCTTTTTTCCTTTTCTTTTTTCCTTTTCCTTTTCTTTTTTCCTTTTCCTTTTTCTTTTTCTTTTTTTCTTTTTCCCTTTTTTTCTTTTTTCCTTTTTCCTTTTTCTTTTTTCTTTTTTCTTTTTTCTTTTTCTTTTTCTTTTTCTTTTTTTTCTTTTTTCTTTTTTCTTTTTTTTCTTTTTTTCCTTTTTCTTTTCCTTTTTTTTCTTTTTTCCTTTCCTTAAGTGGGTGATGTAAATTTCATTCTAGGGTCATCTCACCTAGTCTGATTGGCAGGTGAGGTATAGAGACCATTTGCAGTTTGTGTGCGCTCTTTAAACGTCATTAACCCTGATTAAATTAGTGATATATACTGGTTGGATTTTGCTGTAGATGGTCGGTGGTTGTAGACGGCTTCTAATTTGTTAATTAAGTTGTTTGATTGACAGATCTATTTCCTCCGAGTTTGAAATAAAAATCAAATAATTATCTGAACTCACCTACATCTAGATGCATTATGTTCCGTGTTTCCTCATACCTTTTGCTCCCCTTTCCCCTTCCATCCCTGCTCTTTCTCTTATGGCCCATCGCCTCCGCTACTATGCAGCAACGTTCCCAAACAAAAAAAATTGTTCAAAATAGAAAAGAGTTGTTGATATCGAAGGCATGGTTAAAACAAGAAAGCCACATTTTATGAGATGTTCGAAGGTAGCTGCATAATCGTGTAGTTTTTAAGGATTTTATGCCTTGATTTCTCTCCTGTAATTGAAATTGATCTAACAATAAACTCTAAATGGTAAACTCCATTCTGCTGAGATCTGGACATTTTGAGGACCATTCGTTTGGTTCAATAAAGTCAGAAGGATTAGTCCGTAGCTAGTCAACCGTGTCTTTAGATGTATGGGATTTTTCTTCATCTTGTTGCCATGTCTATGAAATGGTTTTTGTCGTGGAACATTTGTTCGTTAAAATGCATTTATACATACATAAATTTCCAAGTTTTTTGTGTCGCGGCGGCATCCTTTAATTAAAAGTTAAACAAAACAAAACAACGTACAATTGAATGCCAACTAGACACTGTCCTCAAAGGTCTAAGATCTCTCTGTACAGAGGTTTGTCAGGACAACCAGACATTAATATACTTCCCCATATAAGTAAACCCTGACCAAATATTCAAAATAACATAGTATTCGAAGGCCAAATAAGATCCCCTCGGTGTGGCTACACACTGGCTTATACGAGGAATGGTGAATCTTCTCCAAGTGATGTTTCCTCTAGTTACACCACTAAGCTGGATACTCCACCAGACCAGATGAATTCTTGTCCTGGAATCCGGAGGGACCAAGAGACTACAAGAAAGATATACTATGACATCATTGACTGCTCAATTGGGGAGAGGAAAATGAATGTTCTTCATTTCTTTACAAACTCAACGTTTAAGAAATAAAGGAGTACTTTAATGGAACACACGGATATCTATTTATCTCATATAGAGATCAAGTGTTAGCCCCAGGAACGGGGCCCCTTTGATTTTTGAGAACTTACACTGAAGTAACATGAAAAATAAAATGTAAGCTATATACAGAACACACACACGGGCAGAAGTATTTTTCTCTGATCTTGTCCTAAAATGAACGTAAACATTTCAAATTAGAATATTACGCAGATTGTGACGTTTTACTTTTATTTTTTTCTGTAATCTACATACTTTACGGAAATTAGAACCCAGGGCAACGCTGAATGACCCTGCTAGTTTGAAATATTGTCAGTCTCAATAGCATTTGTCTACTAACAATGTACACAACATTTTGAAAATTCGATGCTTTAACAATCGGCTAGTTGAATAACTTTGTTGGCTCGATTTCTTTTTACTTTTACTTTAAATTTATTAAAGTTACATTTCTATTTCAGAATCATTGGGCCAAACATTTTTATTAAATGCACATCTCTCTCAAACACACACACACATAAAATGGGTCATTCATTTAAAGCATTGCTGGGTCAGTATTATAAAATTGAAAATAGAAGCCTTTATCAATGCAAGATTAATCATTTTTATTCATTTTTTTTTACTTTAATCTTATTAATTTCGGAATAAAATTCCATCATCAGAGTTGGCCAGTATTGTCATTTATTTATTTTTTATTTATTTTTTATTTTTTTTGTCAAAAAACACAAAAACAAAAATAAAACTTTTTTTTTCTTTTGTTTCTTTGATGAATGTCATCTATATATATATATATACAGGGTGGGCCAAAATAAGGGTCATATCTTTAAATTTGAATAACTTCCACAAAATAAAAGTTAAACTCACCAAACTTTATGTGTGTGTAGACTGACCCTTCCGAGATTTTTTGAAATAAACAAAACAAATTTTAGCCGAAAAACACTTCTTAAAACTTACAAAAACTAAAGTATTGTTTTTTACACTGTTTTGAGTTTTTTAAGCAAAAATAATGTTTTCTAAATGAGGGTACGTTCCTTAGGGCTAATACGGCTCATGCTTGCTTCGGAAGGGGTCCTTTACTTATTCTAAAAAAAAAAAAAAAAAAAATCAATAAATAAAAAAGTTATGAATTTTTAAAAATAGGACCCTTATTTTTGCCCACCCTGTATATATATATATATATATATAATGTATTTTTGTGCAATTATTTTTATTGGTGATTGCAGCGCTCATTGTTTTTTTCGCTCACTACTACTTCGATAATCTCACTTCCAAAGTGATTAAGATGCAGAAAATTGTATTATTAGTCGCCCTTAATTTTATAGGATGTATTTTTCATTAATATATTTATTAATTTTATACATACATAAAAGTAATCCATGGACACGTGTTTCTGGCTCACAGCCGTCATCAGCATGGCTAACTTAGACAAGGATCGAACTTTCGATATTGATGTTTATAGTCCAGCATTTTACTATCGGACCAGGACACCCTGTCTAGAAATATGTACGATTTTTATCACCTAAATATTTAATGCATTTCTATGTAATTATATATATATATATATGTATATATATATATAATTCCCACATTTGAAATTAATGTATGCGTTTCTACTGGAATCAATAATTACATATGAGAAATAAACCAAATGACAAAGGAGCTTACATTTGCACTCATTTCACCCATGACTAATAAAGGTGAGAGGTTCACCAAAAATTTTCAATCTTCGATAAAATAAGATATTATAATAGGCTTATACTTGCTTCTAAATGCCCAACGAAGGAGCGGTCGATGATTGATCTACAATAAGTTACAGATTTAATTGGGATTTTCTTGTAGACAGGTTCTGTACACGCACACGTATTCACACGCGTGTATGTGACATAGACGAGGGCAATACTTTTAAAGTAAACGAACGTGAATGCAAGAGACCCCTTGTTTTGACAATACACTCATCCAATTCCATTAGATGATTCGTTTTATGTTTGAATTACAGAAAACCTTTTGAGTTCAATTGAAAACGGAAAACAAATCGATACATGCTTTATACTTACATTTTTAAGAACTTACATTTGAGTAAATCGGAACAATTAGCAGTGAAATATTCTAAATTTATCTTTTAAGTAAGTAAATAATCTATGCTTTCTTTCCCATAATCTCATTCTCTCTGAAAGGTGTTCCAAAAGGTTATCTATTGAAATATTAAGAGATTTACACTAATTTGAGGATAAGTGTTCAAAATGGAGTCTTACAGAATATGAAGCCTAAAATCCATCGGTAAAAGGTCAGATAGTGTGCGTGCGTGCACGTGCAATAGAGAATAAAACCATATTTATCAGTTTCTAGTACATAGAAGTGGTAATACTTAATCTAAAATTGCTCAATACTATAAGTAGAGCAGACCTAACATAAAGTTAATATTGCCGGATTTTCAAAGTCGGACCTAAATAACAATCCGTCTGACATATCGATACTTGATTCGGACTACACCTCCCCTATGTTATTGGCACAAATATATTTTATTTCAAAATCAGTTTTTTTTTTTCATTTTCTTTATGAAAGTAATTATTATACACTCACAACCTGCGTTCTTAAAAAATAGTCGCAAATAACGTTGGCGAAAAATTCTGATCTCGGGCAGGGTTATAGAGTCGGAAGCAATTATGTGGTCACTGGAGTCAATCAGTAAAATTATACAACCTGCCCCAGACTCGAAGCAGAGTTAAAGAGATTGTCAGTTGGACGATGATCGCCTCAACGAGAGGACCGGAAACAATGGATAGGATGGGCAGAAGATTACTTAAGACGAATTGATTATCCAAGAGGACGGCTCAACAAGTATTTGTTTACATTAGACTTGAAGACGGCCATGCTGTAGTTGGTTAGGAAGCAGTCTCATGGTATCTTGTTCCACATATATGATGTTTTAGGAAAAAAGTTTTGATGGTTTTTGGTAAAGAGAGAAAGGTGTGTGTGTGTGTGTGTCTTCTATAATGTAAAGGAGAGTTGTGTGTGTGTGTGTGTGTGGGTGTGTGTGTGCGCAAAAGGCTCCTAAGATACTCGGCTTTCGGCACACAATATCGAAAATTGGAGGAAAAAAATGATTTCATGTAGAACGGACACAAAATCTGTGATGGGGGTGCTGGAATTTGTTACTTTCTTCATCACAGTTCGCTTTGCGCATGCACACCATGCAAAAAAAGAACATGATTTTAAAAGCGTTCAAGTGACCTATTTTTCGTCAGATCTTATACTCTGTCTGTTCGGTGCAACGGTTAGCGAAAAAGAACGAAGACCGAAAGTTTGATCCCCACTGACTCTCAAGAATTTTTTTTTTAAAACTATGACTTAGATATAAGTCTAAGGGAGGGGGGGGGCGGGGAAGTCAGAGATAGTACTTTTAATAATAGAAATATGATACACTTTTGCCTGGGAGAGGGGGGGGGGCGACCGGGGAAGAGAGAGATTATTGCACTTTTGCCCCGGGCAACGCCAGGTAAACCCCTGCTAGTTTTTTTTCCCCATTTGACAGATATACTATATACTTATGATATTTTGTGTGTATGTTGCAGTACTTATTTCAAAGTGTCTAATATGCGTAGAACTTAGTTGTATGAAAATATTCTTATGCCAAGCTACTCAAATTTTTGGGTTCACTGCATAAAAGCTGATGAACATTTTTTATTTCTCTTTCATTTCTTTTTATATTTAACCTCCATTCTTCTTCCACTACTTGTTGAGATGCACTTTTTTTCCCTCTTAGGTGGTTAACCAATGACAAAATTTGTTCTGTGCCTACAATTTATAGCTGTATCGCTTTTTTAGTTTAGTAATTTTTTTTTTTTTATATCTTTTGAACATAAATATTTCTAGTTTTTCACTAAGACATAATCAACATGGATCATCTAAAAATGTACACATCCTAGCTCATTTTAAGATTTTCCACTTATTTACTGAAGAATTTTCAGTATCGTTGATTTCCTTAAAATAATTTGACAGTTATGGCTATATCTATATTTTTTGTTAAAAACCCCTTTTTAAAAGTTTACGCTGGTTTCTTTATGTAGTATTTAATGTTGATTGGGTTTTCGCTTGTGTATATTGTAGCTAGATTGATTATACTCTTTGTTATTTTGCAAAGGGCAACTCACTATTTTTTACAAATACATTTTCCTCCTATTTTGCTTATTTTATTTTTATCAGAATTCTTACTATTTCTTTATCTTTTCTCTTATTTTTTTCTTTGCAGTTTTTTGTATTGAGTATTTTATATGCCTTGATAATCATCAGTGATCAGTACAGCTGTAGCTTAGTTTTAGTTCATTTAAAAATGTTGGTAAATGACTTTTTGTGGGAAGATGTTTGAGATTTAGAAATTTCTTACCGAATTTGATTACATGGTGGGGTGAACCAAATAATTTTATTACTTAATAAAAAATAATAATTACATTATATATTAACTTTTTATATTCATAAACTTTTATTAAAGTTTGTTTTTTTTTTCAAAAAAATATGATATATATCTAATATATTTATTTTATATATATATATATATTTATATATATATATAAAGAAAATAGGGAAAATCCGAAAGTATGATAAAAATATTAATGGAAAAATCTCAGTACCTTATACGTTCTTCAGATATGTTAGGGCCAAGAGAAAAAATGTTTATATTACAATGAAGATAGCATTACAAGTTACTTTTGTGCGTTTGTGTGTTGTTCCCTTATTCACATAAGATATTCCAGTCATTATTTGTATAATATATAAGACACGGTCTTCTTGTTAAACGCAATGTATCTACTTTAAAAACGTTCCGATTTAGTTAGAAATAAATAAATGTTGGATTAAAATCAAGTTTGGGGGATGTACACAAATTATTTAATATTTTGTCCGAAAAAGAAATTTCAGAATTTAATGTTGAATTCATTTCTGATGCAGTTGCCGATAATGAGAATGCAAGACTATTTTGTTATGTTATAATAGATAATCTGTCAGTGGTGGTTTCTATGCAGACTCAATTAATAGCAAAGGTTGCTAAGGAGTCCTGTTCATGAGCTACGTGCATGTTGATTTTTGCATTACCTTCCCTCTCTCTTTGATCTGGACCCCTACGATTACCTGTTTGCAGTTCTATGCACTTTGCATTGTCCGTCACTGACGGCTGTTTTTTAGGTTCTCGGTGTTCATTCTGGCATGCTGGAAATTCTCTATCATTTTCTGAAATGCAAAATTGTGCCATTACCCATAGTCAACACTCCATATAGGATCTATCTGGGTTCCTTATCATTATCAGCATATTAGGTTTAACATCTGTTTTACATGCTGTTGGACAGCTTTTAGAAATTAACTTGCAAACGTATCTTTGGCCAGGTCTTTATTTATCCCTCTTTCTTTCAAATCCATCTTTATCACTTCCTCCCATGTTTTCCTTAGCCTTTTATCAACTGATCCTGCTACCTCAACTGTTCTACATCTACTTATCCAAGGAATCTCATCCATTCTTTCAACATGACCATACAATCTAAGTGCCCTGTTCTGAACACATTCTTCTATACTGTCCAGATTTAATCTTCCTTTGAGGTTATCAGATCTAAGCCTGTCTTTAAAACTTACATTGCACTTCCATTGTATCATTCTTATATCATCTCTATCCATGCAACATATATCTTCAGCCCTCACTGCCAAGGTTTCACTTCTATACATCACACTTCTTACACATACTTGATAGACTCTTCTCTTGGTCGACGGTGGTAACACTCTGCTCGTTAGTAATGGCAGAAGTTCCCACAACTTACTCTATTCACTCCTAACTCTTGCAATCATACTAGCACCTGCTCCATCCTGTGCTCCAATGGTATCACCAAGGTAACAAAACTTCTGAACACCCCCAATAGCTTCGTCATAAACTGGTTATCATCTCTCAACCTACCAGTAATTCTACTGCACTTCTTGTGTACCCAATGCTTATAAGTACCATAAAAAAGTGAGGTGCACCCGACTCCCTTTCCACAAACTGAGCAGGGGAACTTTTATGTTTTATTTTTCTGAAGACTTTCCAACACTACAACCCCTAATGGTCACTTTAGTAACATTCCCTCTCAGACCTTTATTTGCATCGCATTCCTCCAAGTCATTACCGTAACGCGTAGACCTTCCATTGTTTCACAAGCAAGCATTAACTAATCAGCGTACAGCATCTTTTCCAGTCGAACGTGTATATTATAAAACCTTTTATTAATAGAATGCCATCCACACTACTGCTGTTCTGTAAGGAAAATTATGTTTTTATATTTTAGTACATTACTAACTGCCTAGAGAGCTTGATTCTTTAGGTTAAGTGACAACCGGTATCTCCCTTAATAGAGAGCTTAATGAGTTGGGAACAAAGAATAAAGGTTGCTTTTTAAAGGATACCTGTGTTTCGCGTAGACATATCCTATATTATATAAACAGATAAAAATTATCTACATGGCCTGGAACAAAGAAACATGAGACTCAAATCAGATTGAAACATTTGCTTAAAAATTGGGATCGCTTTAAGCCGGCATCGTCTTAACCTTTTGTCTACTGATAATCTTATGATTAGCAGAGGAGGAAAAAAAATGAAATCATCCACAAACTGTGAAGGTGTGAACGGGGTTTGTGTGCGTTCATTGCACAGGCCATGATTGTCCACTTGTTGTTTATGTCTGAATTGAGTACTCAATTCTGACACCGGCTACTGTGTTGATCATGTGGTCTTGTTTTAAACTGGAGTTGTACTTTTGTTACAGCAGTGACCAAGTAACATGGTTTTATTTTGAGAGGTTACAATAATACTTCTCCCCCCAAATGACAGACCTGCAATCAAAACTCTGAGTCTGACCAAATCAAAACATAAGTCCAACCGAGCACAGATAGTCCATCAGTTTAAAGGGCGGTCTGTCTCTGAGAACCACAGAAACCCAACTGATCCACTCTGCTCCGCTGTTGGAATATATATATATAGATATCACTTGAACCACACTGCAAGATCACTTGAGATTATCAGCTGTTAATCTATGAACATAAAAATCTGACAGGTGATGAGGCCCATCATCTGTTATGAAAATTTACTTTTGGAAAATCTCAAGTGGGTCATAATCACAGCATGGAACTCGTATCCAAAAAGACATAACTATTTCAAAAACGTCTGCCATTTCTTGGGTGGTCTCTCTTGTCTTAGCTCAATATTTTCCCCATTGCAGGTCTGTTGTCCGCATGCATTGCAACTGTGCACTCCACGAAACATGCAGAATTGCACATGTTTACATAAGCGGTACTCGTCTGATTCTTTGCTAACCATCAGATTCTCAGAAGTGAAGAGATTAAGATGATGCTGGCTTTAAGCTGTCCCTATTCTCGGTCACAGGTTTGAATCCAATCTGAGTCTTAATTTTCTCTTTGAGTAATTTTTATGAGATAATTAATATCTGTTTATGTAATAGGGAATTTATCTGCATATACATACATCAATGTATACTAAATCTTTAAGTTGTTTAAGATTTCAAAAGTTACGCTTTTTATTGTAGCTTATATATTGCTATGAGTGTAGCATATTTAGATGTGACTGTGAAGGTTAGGTTGAAATCGGAAATTTTCTACAGAAGGTTACACAGGGAATGGAAAATTCCATTAGAAGCCAAGTTAGAGGTTAGAAGTATGTGTCGGGATATGACGCCACGAACAGGGTTTTTTTTTAAAGAGTCTGAGTCAGACTTGTAAGAAAGCTAGGAGTCGAAGTCGGACTTTTTAATCTTCTAAGAATCAAGTCTGAATATTAGAAGACTTTAAAGTAATGAGTCAGAGTTAGATATTTTGGAATTCTAGGAGTCGGAATTGACCCCTATACCTTTAGACTCGGCAACCGTCTTTATTTTGGACTTCCTGTCCATGATCAGGAATTCTAAAATGACGTGGCAATGAAGAAAGATTTGCTTTTTTGGCCCGTGAACTGAATGTCCGGACAAACATGAGCCATTGAGCAACTATGTTGTTGGCGTCGTTTTTTTTCTTTTCTTTTGTTTATGCATTATTACAGCTATGAGGGAAGAGAGGAATACGGCTGCTGCTATCATCACAAGCAGAAAAAGGGTGAAGGCTGCTGCCACAACAAATAAAAAGATGACACTATCCACTGAGCATCTACTAACTTATGTGACAGAGACGAACAGCTGTTTCTGTCGACAGACTATAGCAATCCGTGGCGATCAAAGAAATCCTCCATCCTATGCCATAGGATGAAATATCTCTGAAATCATTCAGAATAATTTGGAATATGTTTTGTAAAAAAAAAAAAAAAAAATCAAAGCAAAAGTTTTGGATCATTTGTATTGTTTCCGATACTCGTATATGTTAATTTTCAAAGAAGGAAATAACTCCGATATAAAAGCAAACATTTAAATAGTTTTTACATTTAAAATCAGTAAATTCTATTTCTTTTTACTTATAGTGGATTGCTTTTTAATTCGTCTGAAAAGTAATCTTCGATTTTTGTAATTGATCAGTATATTAATCTAAATTAATAAATGCAAAACTTTTATTTTTTTCATTTATCCGAACTATACTCATGAAAAACACCTTACCTGTACCTAATTCAATTATAAACTAAAATATTTTCACATACGGTATATAAACTCACAGGAAACCTTACTAAACTCTCTGAAGGTTCTAAATTATTTGCATATTTATTTTTTAAACATTGTCTGATAAATTCATATTCAGTACAATTCACTTATAATTTGATTCTGCTATTTTATTATATATACTAAAAGCTTTTTTTGATATTAATTTCTTAATTATTACCAATATTGATATTATTTTAAACGATGTACTGAATTAAATTTGAAATTCAAAATCATAACTTCCGTTTCATTTTTTAAATTTTTTATTTTCGATTACATTTTTGCACGTGTATATTTACACCTAGCAAAACACTTAAATAATTTTGGAATAATTACTTTTAAGAATAAAGTTTGCATTTAATGCAATAATTAACAAGATTTCTGTTATTAATATATCATGAAATGAATGTAGTAAAAATGGTGAATCTGGGCTAGCAGCGAGGAATCGGTGATTTTTCATATTTGCGACGGGAGTCCGTTTTTGATTAGAATTAAGAAAGCGTCCTTTGTCTGCCACAAAAGGAATTTGCTAATATTTCCGATATAGGAAATAAACAGTTTCCGGTGCAATCAGAATGCGAGCTATTTTTGTGATATGGCGGATGGATTTGCCCTGAAATTCAACACAGAGTTAAATGTTGGAAGTGGTCAAATAAATTTGTCGCTTGCATAGGGTGAAATGCGTCAAGCATGTGATAACTCTACGGTTGATGATGGTGCATCCACCATATATCACAGCTGAGTGATAAACAGAAAAAACATTAGTGTATCGGGTCGGTCATTGATGGCTGTGTTATTCACTGCTAATTATGGTGTCAGTTATTGCGAGTATGTTCTCTCTCACTCTTTCTCTTTCTTTCCTTTTCTTATTTCTTCAGTACTTCATCGGGTAAATCTTATTTCAGTCACCCAAATGATTTTCTGTAAAATATTAGGTCATTCAGAAAGTTATAAACGGATTAGCTTTTATTGGGTCGTTCGAAAAGTTTTGAACGGACTTAGCTACTATTGGGTCGTTCGAAAAGTTCTGAACGGACTTAGCTACTATTGGGTCGTTCGGAAAGTTCTGAACGAACTCAGCTACTATTGGGTCGTTCGAAAAGTTTTGAACGGACTTAGCTCTTATTATCCATAACTTTCCGAAAGACCCAACAGTAGCTAAGTCCGTTCAGAACTTTCCGAAAGACCCAACAGTAGCTAAGTCCGTTCAGAACTTTCCGAAAGACCCAACAGTAGCTAAGTCCGTTCAGAACTTTCCGAAAGACCCAACAGTAGCTAAGTCCGTTCAGAACTTTCCGAAAGACCCAACAGTAGCTAAGTCCGTTCAGAACTTTCCGAAAGACCCAATGGTAGCTAAGTCCGTTCAGAACTTTCCGAAAGACCCAATGGTAGCTAAGTCCGTTCAGAACTTTCCGAAAGACCCAATGGTAGCTAAGTCCGTTCAGAACTTTCCGAAAGACCCAATGGTAGCTAAGTCCGTTCAGAACTTTCCGAAAGACCCAATGGTAGCTAAGTCCGTTCAGAACTTTCCGAAAGACCCAATGGTAGCTAAGTCCGTTCAGAACTTTCCGAAAGACCCAATGGTAGCTAAGTCCGTTCAGAACTTTCCGAAAGACCCAATGGTAGCTAAGTCCGTTCAGAACTTTCCGAAAGACCCAATGGTAGCTAAGTCCGTTCAGAACTTTCCGAAAGACCCAATGGTAGCTAAGTCCGTTCAGAACTTTCCGAAAGACCCAATGGTAGCTAAGTCCGTTCAGAACTTTCCGAAAGACCCAATGGTAGCTAAGTCCGTTCAGAACTTTCCGAAAGACCCAATGGTAGCTAAGTCCGTTCAGAACTTTCCGAAAGACCCAATGGTAGCTAAGTCCGTTCAGAACTTTCCGAAAGACCCAATGGTAGCTAAGTCCGTTCAGAACTTTCCGAAAGACCCAATGGTAGCTAAGTCCGTTCAGAACTTTCCGAAAGACCCAATGGTAGCTAAGTCCGTTCAGAACTTTCCGAAAGACCCAATGGTAGCTAAGTCCGTTCAGAACTTTCCGAAAGACCCAATGGTAGCTAAGTCCGTTCAGAACTTTCCGAAAGACCCAATGGTAGCTAAGTCCGTTCAGAACTTTCCGAAAGACCCAATGGTAGCTAAGTCCGTTCAGAACTTTCCGAAAGACCCAATGGTAGCTAAGTCCGTTCAGAACTTTCCGAAAGACCCAATGGTAGCTAAGTCCGTTCAGAACTTTCCGAAAGACCCAATGGTAGCTAAGTCCGTTCAGAACTTTCCGAAAGACCCAATGGTAGCTAAGTCCGTTCAGAACTTTCCGAAAGACCCAATGGTAGCTAAGTCCGTTCAGAACTTTCCGAAAGACCCAATGGTAGCTAAGTCCGTTCAGAACTTTCCGAAAGACCCAATGGTAGCTAAGTCCGTTCAGAACTTTCCGAAAGACCCAATGGTAGCTAAGTCCGTTCAGAACTTTCCGAAAGACCCAATGGTAGCTAAGTCCGTTCAGAACTTTCCGAAAGACCCAATGGTAGCTAAGTCCGTTCAGAACTTTCCGAAAGACCCAATGGTAGCTAAGTCCGTTCAGAACTTTCCGAAAGACCCAATGGTAGCTAAGTCCGTTCAGAACTTTCCGAAAGACCCAATGGTAGCTAAGTCCGTTCAGAACTTTCCGAAAGACCCAATGGTAGCTAAGTCCGTTCAGAACTTTCCGAAAGACCCAATGGTAGCTAAGTCCGTTCAGAACTTTCCGAAAGACCCAATGGTAGCTAAGTCCGTTCAGAACTTTCCGAAAGACCCAATGGTAGCTAAGTCCGTTCAGAACTTTCCGAAAGACCCAATGGTAGCTAAGTCCGTTCAGAACTTTCCGAAAGACCCAATGGTAGCTAAGTCCGTTCAGAACTTTCCGAAAGACCCAATGGTAGCTAAGTCCGTTCAGAACTTTCCGAAAGACCCAATGGTAGCTAAGTCCGTTCAGAACTTTCCGAAAGACCCAATGGTAGCTAAGTCCGTTCAGAACTTTCCGAAAGACCCAATGGTAGCTAAGTCCGTTCAGAACTTTCCGAAAGACCCAATGGTAGCTAAGTCCGTTCAGAACTTTCCGAAAGACCCAATGGTAGCTAAGTCCGTTCAGAACTTTCCGAAAGACCCAATGGTAGCTAAGTCCGTTCAGAACTTTCCGAAAGACCCAATGGTAGCTAAGTCCGTTCAGAACTTTCCGAAAGACCCAATGGTAGCTAAGTCCGTTCAGAACTTTCCGAAAGACCCAATGGTAGCTAAGTCCGTTCAGAACTTTCCGAAAGACCCAATGGTAGCTAAGTCCGTTCAGAACTTTCCGAAAGACCCAATGGTAGCTAAGTCCGTTCAGAACGTTCCATTACACTTCTCCTTTTCTTCTCAAACGTTGAGTTTTTAAAGAAGTTCCGAACATTAATGTTCTTTTTTTGTAATTGACCAGTTGAGTATGTCATAGTATATCTTTCTTGTGGTCTCTTGGTCTTACCAGATTCCAGGACAAGAATTCATCTTGTCTGGTGGAGTATCAAGCTAAGTGTTGTTACTTGAGGTAACATCACTAGAAGGTGCACCATTCCTCATATAAGCTAGTGTATAGCCAAACTGAGGGGATCTTTTTGGGGGCTTCGAATACTGTTATTCTGAATTTTTAGTCGGTGTTTACTTGTAGGGTGAAATATCCTCATGTCAGGTTGTCCTGACAAACCCTTGTACAGAGAGACTGAAGGCACTTGAGGATAGTGTCTAGTAGATGATTCAAGTGAGTGTGTGCGTAATGTATATGCGAACTATACCTTCCAAGTATGGAACAGCTAATTGTTGGGAAAAAAATATGCAGTTAATGAGTTGTTGCCACACAATTTGTAAAAAAATTATTGTTTAATGTATCAAAGATGTGTTTAAAAAGGGAATATTTCTAAATACACGCCGCAAACAATTATTCGATTTAAATCAAATATTTATTTTTACATCACAAAAAAAAAAAAAAAGTTTTAAAATTTTCATTCAATTCAGGGTAAAGTTATAAAAATAGTACCTATATGTACTAATTATGTCCTATATGGTAAGCGACTTTTTCAAATATCCATATCTCTCGTAATACAGATAGGAATCAAATTCTTTAATAAGAAGTTGTGTTTGAAGGCTATGATAATGCAGTTTGGTAGAAACCCCGTTGGATATGAGACAAGGTAAATAGAACTAACGACAATATTAAAAGGTTTAAATAATTTTCTGATAATTAATTTTTATTTACCTGGTGTGTCGAATTAAGATGGTATCTGTGTTGTTGAGTTCTTTGAAATTGTTTTTTTTTTTTTTTTTTAAAGAATTCTGAATTTAAAATTGCGCTTATGAATCAAATAAATATGATTGATACAAAATTTGAGTTTTTTCTTTTTTTTTTTTCTATCATTTAAAAAAAAGAATTTTTCCCGCCAAAAGTATAGTGGCATCAATAACCTAATCCGCAGTAAAAACGAAAGCAGATACAAGACATGTCAAACTTAGCGTACATGTCGATATATTCATGTTGTTATGAGCACCTGACTAATTGGAGTTGTTTAATAAAGATTAATGTGAAATATTTTTGTTACGTAAACTTAGAAACATACAATCTGCACACAAATGAGTTAGCTATATTTACGAATGCAAAGTAACAAAGAAACGCTAACAAAATTTTTAACGGCAAAGATTTGTATGCGACTGTAACAAGTTTTGAATCGATAAAATATGATATATCGTTTTTAAGTGTCAAGAAACGTTTTGAATAAAGAAAAGCATATGCATTTTATTTTCAATGGACGATGCATTTTTATAAAAACTGCAATTCTGGCAAAATGCAGTATTTTTTTGTGGGGACATAAGTGCGCTTTTAAATGGCTGCATGCTTGACATGTGTGGCCTATATTTATTTTTTATTAATTTTTTTTTTTTTTTTAAGATATTGCAGACACCAACTTATTGGACTTATTTTAATAAGTAACTTTAAAAAAAAATCTTAGCAGGGTTTTTTTGGCACTTTAGTTCAGCTGTGAATCAGAATTTATTTGTTTTAAAATTTTGAAAACAGGGACAGACAATCAAGCGGAACTAATATAAGAATTAGAAGTTTTTATCCAACTAAAACAATCAATAAAGCGAATAATAATAACAGCGAACAGTGTTTTTTTATTTAATGTAAAATTTTATAAAACGAAAAATTATCATTTGTGCGCCTGCAGTGATTTTTTTCTTTTGTATAATTTACAACTTTATAAAAATGAATAGTTTGTCTGATTTTTTTTTTGTATCGGTCAAACAGTCAACATTGATTTGAAGTCTGAATTACTTCCGGTTGATTGGGTTAGGAGTGAATGTAACTCTTCAAAATTGATTTCTGATTCACAGCTAAACTAAAGAAGTGCCCCCCCCCCTTTTTCTTCTTAAATTGGATATTCCTCTTTTGAAAAACAAATTTTTAAGAATTAATTTTTAATTCCATTTGCAATTTTAAATTAACATTATATTACCCCTGGCCCACGTTGGTACATTGTACAATAGTGTATATGCATTTTGTGGTCTTAACCGATTGTGATGGTAAATAGATATTTGATCCAGAGAGTTAGTAAATCTTTAAACTGTTTTTTTTTTATATTTACGATAAAATAAATGAAGACTTTGATGTCTCCAAGGTTAATCAACGACCAACACATGACATCGCGTTTCTCTTGTTTAACCTTTTTTCTCCTTCACCGGCAATCGGACAATCAGACAAATATTTTGACCGTTTGAAACTTCTTCCTTTTCCACCTTCTGTATATCTGATGTCTAGTTTTTTTTTTTTTTTTTTTTTTTAAATTGTAAATCATTTCTGATAAAGACAAAATATTAACTTTATTTGATTGTATTGTGTCGATATATCTGCCTTTTCCATTTCTCTTTTACATTCTACCGGATTTTATCCAAATTTCTATCTTCATTCATTTTACTTAACGTCCCTTCACTGTATTGAACACAAAACTCTGTCTCCGAATTGCATATTTCTCAGCTTTTTGAAGAGGAACCCCACACTAATATATATATATAGAGAGTATATTGGTCGTACTCTTCACTTCAACGCTTGGAAGTCAGAGTGGCCCAGCATATCCCTGCATGTTTTCGCAGATCACGTGTTGTAATATATTGATGGATGCATCCGGTTCTCTACAAAGAACATCCGGGCGTTTACAGAGCACGTCTGGGCGCTCACAAGTCCATGAGTCATCCATTGGACAGCATTTGTATGATAATAAAAAGTGCGGTGAGGCATATTCCGATGGTTGTTTTCGCATTGTACACAAGGCCCGTTCCAAACACCATCTTACACTTTTGGAGTCCGTGAGTGTAACCATGGGAAAGTCATCGCTCTGTAGGCAAAATGAGTTGTCTCACAAATTGGACTTATTTAGAGACCTCTGAAAAATAAAAAATACTTTGCCTCTATCACGTCCATATATTGCGGAATTCAGTCTTCCCCGTTTTTGTATATTATGGTGATATTCAACCCCACCCCCAATATTTTTCTTTCCACGTTGCTCTTTTCCTCCCTTTTTAAACGATATTCGCCGATGTTTCCCTTGAAAATGTGCCGCTTGAAAGGTACTTTAGTTTGCTAGTTTTAGTCAAACTTTTTAATTCTTTTTAAAGGTTTTTCGTCGAATGTCTTCTGACTATGAAATATATAAGAATAATTTTCCTCTTTTTCTTCATGTGATATTACCCTCGATTTGCTATGACTTTGTTTATTCTGTTTAAAAAGCTTAATAAAATTCTCTACCACAAAGAATCAGTTCATATATATATATATATATATATATATATATATATATATATATATATATATATATGGGAAGAGAAGGATGAAGGTAATCCGACGTGATGGGAAAATGAAAAACGTTGATGTACACATAAAAAACATCCATTTTTTGGTTTTCCTTTTTCATTTTCCCATATATATATATATATATATATATATATATAAAAAAGTGACGATAAAAGCCCTTTTTACAATGCGTGACAAATGTATTTCTTTTTTCCAATTAATTTCGGAGGAAACCTCCATCATCAGAGATATATTTTTTTTACTCTTTTTTATAAAATAAACAAACTTTTACTTTTGTTTATAGGTAAGATGTCATTGGGTTGGTGTGACGTTATCCGCTAAGTTGTAATAGGCGGTTTTGAGAAGAACGGAAATGTCAGGGCATGCTGGGAGGTTAATTCTTTTAGATATTGTTCGTTCTTTTTTCATTCGATGCTTATAAAAAAAAAACGAACACTATCTAAAAGAATATATATATATATATATATATATATATATATATATATATATTAGTTAATATTGGAATTTTCAACAGTATGTATTCTACTTATAAAAATTTAATTTGTGGTCAACAACAAAAAAAAGTAATATATAATATATATATCATCCGCAGACACACATAAATAACCGCGAAAGTTTTTTTCATTCATCACTGCTATAATACCATCAAAATGGGTTACTGTTATTGAAATCAATAATACAACATAGCATTTTGAAATATTGTACATATAGTATAGTACAGGGGGAAAGCCCGAAAAGAGTCATTAGAATGTTTAATTTGAATAGCTATTAAATAGTTTATGATAAATTAATATTTGGTGTTATTCATTTTACATTTTATTGCTTTATTTTCCTATATATATATATATATGGAAATTAAAAAAGGAAAACCAAAAAATATTGTTTATGTATTCAACATTTTGTCTTTATTATAAGACTTTCTCAAGATGATTGTCTGAAAAAAACAACACACAAGTACAAAATGTTTGAAATGGATTTCATATAATATTTTTGTCTATATTAACAGTAATTACAGTTATTTAATGAAAAAGAAAAATAAGTTACGAAAACATTTCTTAAAATATTTGTGTGTGAATTTTCAAGGGAGGTAATTTAAATGAACTTCACTGGCTAGAAAGAACGATTTCATAGAGAGAGGGTTATTTGTATTTCTTTCCGTTTCTTTGGTTTTATTGAAAAGATAAATAAAATTGTATCAAAATAATGAAAATGGTACTATTTATCTATTTATATGAATAAAAACAAATGTCTTGTGTTTACAAAAACTTATCAAATTTTTATCATGTAAAAGTTTGGTTCTCAAAAGTGATAGCGAGCAGCAAAGCCATCTAGAATTGATTGGGTTGACCAAAAAGTTTGTTCGTTTTTTTTAAGTGGGTATTAATGCAATTCAATTTCCATGCTCGATTTGGAAATCTTGAGAATGTCTGTGATTTGTCTGCTTGTCAAACGGAAATCTTGTTCAACTGCGGCTTTCACTTGGTCACTGTCGGTCATCTTTGGCCGACCAGAGCGAGGAGCATTTCTCACTGAAAAATTTTGTTTTCGGAATCGAGCAAACCATTTCTGGCACACTCATTCTGTAACAGCATTCTCCCCATACACATGGCACATCTTTATGCAGGTTTCTGTAGATTTTTTTTTCGTTTTCTGTACAAAAAAAAAACATCAGATGTTGGTAGTGCTCTGCTGGATCTTCCGTTTCAAGGCCTGAAATACAAGCAAGAATGTAAGAACTCTGCCCAGAGACTTATTACACACTGACGGCAACATACTGTGTACACCAAATACAGGATTTAGAATAATAGAAATATAGAACGATCTTTAATAGGCTGACCCAATATATATATATATATATATATATATATATATATATATATATATATATATATATATAGGATCAAATATAAACCAAAGTAAAAACTTTTAGTAGATGGAACCTATTGTGAAGAGGATTAGCTCAATATACGAGATAGAGCAATTGTAGAGATAGAAGAAAAAAGAGTGATAAATATGCGACGATTGTCCAAATTTATTTCAAATTTCAATTGTTCAATGCATGGTGTATTCAGTAATAAACTAGTGTTTATTATTCTTTCCTTAAGCCAAGGCTTTTCAAAGATCGAAATCTTATCATCAGAGGAGAAATACAGATGGATAAGTTGGCTTTCGAAAAAACCAAAGCTCAAATATTTGAAAAATATGAAAATTATTATTAAAGGAATTTTTGTTAAAAAAACGCAGTGAATGAAAAGAAAAATTCTGTGAAAAATATATGCAGATTGTCCGGGTGGTAAATTTCCGTTGAAAAGAAGTCAAATGAATTGTAGAATGTGAAGAAAACTCTTTGCGTGGGAGCAGTGTGGAGAAAGTGCTCAAAATATAGGTGAGTCCAGACGCACTTAAAGGGGATTGAAAAGGGAGAAATTGGCCATTTGAACTTTGGTTTTTTCGAAAGCCAACTTATCCATCTGTATTTCTCCTCTGATGATAAGATTTCGATCTTTGAAAAGCCTTGGCTTAAGGAAAGAATAATAAACACTAGTTTATTAGTGAATACACCTTGCATTGAACAATTGAAATTTGAAATAAATTTGGACAATCGTCGCATATTTATCACTCTTTTTTCTTCTATCTCTCTCTCTCTCTCTATCTATCTATCTATATATCTATATATATATCTATATATATATATTTCTACACGCACACACTGTCTATTATTTATCTGATAACTTTTTATATTTATTAAAATACTAGCAAAAATCTGCTCCATCTGGTCGCAGATTTTTGTTACCTAGGAGGATGATATCATGCTGAACGAACTACATACACTGACCCTAAAGGGAGAGGGACTGAGAAGATATCATGACGAACGATCCCCCCCCCCCCTTTTGATAATACCTGGGAACATGATATCATGACGACAGAAGAGATAGTACACTACTCTCCCCTTCCTATTCCCCCCAAAAAGAGGCTGTCATCCTGGGAGGATATTATCGTGAGGAATAAATGTATACTATACCCCTCCCTCCAATAAAAGAGAAAGTAATTCCTGGGAGGAATATATCATGACGAAAAATATATACTACACAGAATTAAGCATAAACCGTTTTAATGTTAATATAGTTAGGATAGGTGGAAAAAAAACTTTCGCATTTATTCATTTCGATAACATTAAAAGCAATGACAAGTTTTATTGTCCACGTGAGACGCCTAAATATAAATTGTCTAGAAAAATAGTCTCCATTTTTTTATAAACAAAGAAATATGCTAGCTAAGGAAGAACGATAACTTCTTTCATAATTTTCTAGTTAAAATAGACATGTTTATAAACTTGAGTTATTGTTTTTCCTTAGCTAGGACAATATTACAACGGACGAACACTACCTCCCTCCCCCACCCCAAAAGGAGGAGGTAATTCCTGCGAGAACAGTCTTATGACAACAGAATCGATGTTACACTGCCCCCCCCCCTTTAAAAGATATTCCAATTAAATCGAGTTTTTTTTTTTTTTTTTTTTTTTAATTATAAAATGCCTAGTCACAAAAAATATTATGTTTGGTTCCTTTGCCTTTTGGTTAAGATAAAAGTGCTTCCCACATCTCGGCGACATTTGACGTTTTACTGATGCCGGAAATAAATTATCTCCCTTGAAAATGAAATTCAGTAGTTTTTAAAACGCTGTCCTCTTTTTATAAAATCTTTATTTAATTTTATTATTATTAATGATAATAATAATAAAACTATAAAACGATTGCTTGTATAGAAGAAAATTTGGCATTACAAATTAGAAATGTTTATTACAAAATATTAATTTATTAGAAACTTAAAAAAAAATTTGAATGAGCAATATCGAGATTTGTTTGAGATGGCTATATATATATATATATATATATATATATATATATATATAGTATTTCAAGATACTTTTGTATCATTAGAATAAAATATTCCTAACCAGTTTTGATGTTGATATAGTTAGGATAGGTGGAAAAAACTTTTGCATCTATTCATTTAGAAAATATTTTTCCAAGAAAACAGACAATTTGATTGCTCACCTCCAGTAAATATCAGTTTCTTGAGAAAGAGCGCAAGAGAGACTAATTAGAAGTGCAACTGCAACAAGTTTCTGATGCATGTCGACAATGTAATTGGTGTAAATAATTTTAAGTCATATTGACCGATTTTATGATTATGGTTATAACTACTGCAATGCATGGATAGTATTGGGAGCTGTCAGGGGAGATTTTAAAAAGAATCTGATCCCAGGGCTCTCGAGTCTGTCGTTTTTTTAAAATAAGTAGTCGGAATCGATTCAAAATTGGCTGCTCTCAAATGCCCCTACTCACCACCACCCATTCTCGTTCTTGGCCTTTTGGCTAAGATCAAAGTGTAGTATCTGTTCCGATGGATACTGCATCCCATAGACTGGTATTGTGTTGGCCTTCGGGGCTTGATTTACGCCGGTCTATGGGTCTGTCCTGTGCAGTTCTAGGAGGTCCACCCTCCCAGGCTTCGCCTCCCCTCTTTGGGGAGGAGTAAGTTTATTGCTTACTGCCTGAGGCGCCCCTACTGGGGAATGCCGACTGGGCTGCCCAGGCAATTTTTAAACCCCACTTTCCCGACCCGACCTTGGGTAATATCTTACTTGTGGGAGTAAGATAAAAACTGGCTTTGTGCCTAACTCCTGGAGAGGAGTAAATCAATACTCACTACCACCCAACCCCATCAAAATATTTCTGTATTTTTCACCTTTTAAAAAATTGAATTCTTTAGATTTCGTCATTTCAGAAGAAAATGTTTAATTCAGTCTTGGAAAAACACACATAAATATATGAATTATTACGAGTTGAGGATTTCTTAGGTTGACAGGAGGTGTCGTCTCACTCTTGGGTTATCGTCTGTTTATCCAGAGAAGTTAAATCAAAGTAGAGGAATAATAAAAAAATTTTTTTTATTTTTTTATTATTTATGTTAAAATGGGGTCGTGCATAAAAAAGATTCTCCATCGTGTTTAGCGGGGTGCTTAGAGGAGCATCAGTAAATTTAATAATTATGAAATTTGAATATATATTTTTTTTAACTTAGTTCACACAAACGAGGCAAGTTGCCACTGTAGATGTAAGGTTCTACTGAGAATTAGGGGGGTAATCCTAAATTTGGAGCTGTGCAGCAATATGCTTGTTCACATAAGTTTTAAATTTCTGCATGTCGGTACAGTTGTGGGAGCAGGGAGGGAGTTTCAAAGGCCGACATCTCGAGGAAAGAAGCTATTGGAGTAGAAAGCTCTCTGGCATCTGGGACCTCCACAGTGAATGGATGAGATTTAGCTGATTGTCGGGTTGGTCTAGTGTATTAACGTCGAGGGTGCACTAGAGCAGCAAGTTCATAAGAGCACATTCCATTGAAGAACATGTAAAGCAAGCACATGGATGCAACATTGCAGCGATGGGACAGGGGCCTGTCAGATTAAGACCCTAGCTTTTACCGAAAATGAAGTGCCACTCTTAGTCGTTTAACAGAATGATTTTGGATTTATCTACAAATAAGTATTTTTCAATTGGTAATTTTTGATTTTACTGCTAATGATTGGAATAAGCCCACTAAGCAATGCTATTTGGATCATGTTAGGTCACTGACACTTAGTCAATTGAAATCAATATTTTTGGCACAGTTCAATTTGGATATTGGGTTTATTTACTTTTTTCATAAATATTTTTTGTGGTGATATTTGGTTGCAAATATGAGAAATGGCATTTTCTCGTTTAATTTTAAATATTTAGGAATGTGTACATTTAGGTATGCTGATCCTTACATAGATTCCTTACATAAAATCTAGAAAATGCTTGACGGACGACAACAATGATTTTAACTTAAAATGTATTTTATTTAACTTATGTGGATATCTATTTCCTTAGCTACAAGTCAGGTCTTACTGAACCGTCCCCACAAGTGCCAAGATGTACCTATCTATCAGGATTTTATTTTTCACCTATTTTTTTGTTTCCTTTTTCCATTCATTATTTTTATCCGCCTGAAGCGGGGTCCACATTGGATTTTTCCATCCAGATTTGTTTGTTTGATTGTTGTTACAATTATACCCTGACTGATGAACTTCACCATCTGTTGGCTTATGCTTATATATATATATATATATATATATATTAGTAGTAAGTTTTTGAAAGGCTGTGGGCAATGCAATTCCGGGTAAGATGCAAGTTGAACTTCCTTTCAACTTGCATCTTACCCGGAATTGCATTGCCCACAGCCTTTCAAAAACTTACTACTACTATACCCAGCAATGCTTCAAGCAAACTACCATTCTCTACTATATATATATGTATATATATATATATATATATATATATTAGTAGTGAATAGTTATACTCTATGCTGCCGAGTCTCAATTAAAAGGACGAAATGTATACGTACATAGATAATAATCAAAACAAATATTTAGATATATATATATCTATAGCAAATATTTAGCGGTACAAAATTTATAAATACTTTTGAAAATAATTTGTGGAAAATTCTCTAGAGCTCTTTCGACCATCATCTTGTCAGGAGAAACCGATAGTATAAATGAATCGATAATATTAACGAAAATAAAGAGCAAAGGAGGCAAATTTAAATGCCAAGGAAAACTGAAAGAATTAAATATTAATTTTAATTGAATAGTCATTTAAAAACACTTAAAAGAGCACAGCGTGGGATTGATAGAAATAAAATGATATATATATATATATATATATATATATATATATATATATATATTATGTGTGTGTGAAATAACCGGTCACAAATAATGATCCCCCCTTAAAAAAAAAATGTATAAGCCATATGGAAAACAAAAGCATTGTAAATTATTGTTATCATAAACGTAGTATTTCTAATATTTTTCTGTTCTTTGTCAAAAATATTTTTCTTGATTAGACGCCTTTTACAAACGGTCGCACATCAGATAGCTTTTACGAGTCTTTTTATTACAACTTATTCCTGTATAACTATTTATTAGTTATAATGGTAGAGTGCTCAATATCGGTGATACTGCATCTAGATATAAGTTTAGAGACAATCAACAATGACTGGCAGTTTCTCCTCTGCATTCATCAGACTATTATAATCTGAAAAAGGCAAGTCCAGAAAGTGCCAAATGTCATTTTATAGTCGGAGACCGGTAAAAGTCAATTTCACTTTAAAGAATTCTGGTCGGTCCGGTCTACACTCACTTACTCACGAATGAGAGCATATCAGGTACCACGTAATAAACATCTTCCAAGTGGTAATGCCTAGAAGGAAGGTATCTCGTGACTAATGCAGCTATTTTCAAGTATGGGGTTAATTTAAAAGAAGGATTCATTGAATTGTTCAACACAGATTGGTTAAGTAATGATGTTTAAGTCAGAATTGTTGTAAGTGAAGGCAAAAATAAAAAATCAGCTACAATTTTCATAACCGTAGAAACGAACGATTGCTGCGTGACACAAGTGATGTAAAACATGGGTAAAGAAATTACGGTTCGTTTGTTTTTTAGTGGGAAATCGCACGTAACAATTCATAGTTGTTAACCCGTTTTAGAATCAGTCTTGGAGTGAACAGTTTGTTACAGAATCTTTATTTAACAAAAATTGAGCTTTTTCTTCTATGAAAGTTGATAAAAATTCATTTAACAGTAGGGGTGGGACGTAATGGGTGAAAATTTCAAAATCATGCGAGTAGAATTTTTTTGTGTTCATTTATACATAAATAACACTAAACAATCAAACATTTTGAACATTTTTGCAAAATTCAGAAGGTGCGGGCCAAAAATAGTCGTTAGGGCTCCACAGGACTCAAAATCCATCATTTTTCGGTGAAAAAGTGGTTTCATGCGACATTGCAGGTCCTAAATCATCCTCAAAAGCTATGATTAGATATAGATGGTTAAATCTGATATAGTACTGTAATTTAGGACCATTTTCAGGCGGTGAAAGGGTTTTCATGAATGTAAAATAGCCAAAAACTAGTGGCCTGCACCTTCTGAATTTTGCAAAATTTTCTAAATGTTTGATTGTTTTGTGTTATTTATTTATAAATGAACACAAAAAAATATTACTCGCATGAATCTGAAATTTTCACCCATTACGTCCCACCCCTAGTTACAGTTGTTATTGAAGTGTTTGGCAATGCTATTCTGACATTCTGCTATTCTGAGAATGAATGCTTTTCACCAACATGTTTGTAAGCCTTTGAATTTCATTATTGCATACTTGACGTGACCAGGATTTTTAAAGTTTTATTTCTTTTATTTTAAAATCCTATCGAAACTAAAACATCAAACAGTAAGTTGGAATCAACTGTTAATGAACAATCAGGCCATTCTGCTAATCTGTTATGGCGTCAATCTAGAATGTGAAATAAAATCTTTGAAATAGCCAATCAAAACACCTTCCAAAAAAAGTGTAGGTTGAAGAGAGCTTTAGGTTAAAAATGTAGAATAGCTAACGTACAACAGCAAAATAAAAAATGAAATAATAACGATGCTATGAAGAAATAGTTACGATATGAATAAGACGTCCCGGTGTATGTGGGTGTTAGTAGATGAGTTAAAATTCCCTCGACATCCAAATTTTTATTCGAGCTGTTGAGCCAGAAACAATGTAAAAATTATTGAAACAAACCGAATGCATATTTTCTGCAAACATGCATCAAGTATTAGCCTAAATCGCTTCAGAAACAGATTTGCATATGTAGTTTTTTAATAGAAAGCTAATAAAATAGGGGAAGAGAAAAACTCAGAGGGCTCAATTACATGTTTAAGAGAAAATATATTCATTATGGATGATACTATACAACGGTAAATCGATCAGCCATTGATACTGGAGGGTTCAAATTAGGTACTAAATCTGGCCAACAGGAAGAGGATGATATCCACTGAGACAGTGGTATTGACCCCCCCCCCCATTCGTCCAGATTTAATACCTACCGTTATAGTATCATAAGTTGTATTCGTATTTTATTTTTTATTAGATATAAAAATATACTAGACGTACACGTGACTCGTTGGATTACTACCAATATTTATTCTATCTTGTTGCACTTTTCTCTTTTTTTTTTCTTTTTGTTGCTCATTTGATTTCATTCCATTGCTACCAGATCAGACTGTCTGAAAATACTGACTTCCTGACCTAAAATGCATCAAACATTGATGTAATTGTTTTTTTCTTTCTCTTTGCAAAACTCATGTTCTGCAAAGCCAAAACCAAAAACAATTTTCCTCTATAATACAACCAAACTAAAAAACAATTTTCCTCTATAATACAACCAAACTAAAAAACAATTTTCCTCTATAATACAACCAAACTAAAAAACAATTTTCCTCTACAAAACAACCAAACCAGAAAACAATTATTCTTTACAATACAACCAAACTAAAAAACAATTTTCCTCTATAATACAACCAAACTAAAAAACAATTTTCCTCTACAATACAACCAAACCAGAAAACAATTATCCTTTACAATACAACCAAACTAAAAAAACAATTTTCCTCTACAAAACAACCAAACCAGAAAACAATTATCCTTTACAATACAACCAAACTAAAAAACACAATTTTCCTCGACAATACAACCAAACTAAAAAACAATTTTCCTCTACAAAACAACCAAACCAGAAAACAATTATCCTTTACAATACAACCAAACTAAAAAAAAAAGCAATTTTCCTCGACAATACAACCAAACTAAAAAACAATTTTCCTCTACAAAACAACCAAACCAAACACCATAAATAAATATTTGGAGATATAAGAAACTTGAAGCATAATAACTTTTACCAAAATGACCTGACTCAGCATTAAATAACCCGAAAAGGGTTGATATGCCGTAAAACAAAACAACCAAACCAAAATTCATAAACTGTGACATGTCTTTAAAGACATTTTCTTGCATAACTAAAAATAAATCTCTTTACGTGAAGAGACTTATTTTACCAGGTAATTTACATACATGTTTGTACAGACACTATGTGAATTAGATGGAAACGCAGAAAAAAGAGGAACACCTTTTCTTTAAATGCTCAGATATTATTAGAGAGTGGTTGAATCAACAAAGAGAGCAAGATAAATACATAGATAGCTAAGTGAAAGACGTGGGGCTTGTTCAATTAATTACAAATTACGGCTAATTAGAACAATTAAAATAGCTGTTTTTTTCCTAACATACCTCAATCTCAGAACTAAGGTATTTTGTGTTGTTAAAATATATAGGAAAAAAGCTTTAGGGAAACCAACGTTCATTGGCTCAGCTTTAGTATAAGAAAAATAGGTATATTGTAAGAAGTAGATATCAATTGTTTTGGCTTTTCTTTTGGAAACATTATTCTTGGACCAAATAACATTTGGAAATAATTTGTTTGCATTTGGAAAGGTGTGACATTTTGAGTGACGTCAGATATGGTGTTGTGCTAAACCCATTCCTTTAAGTTGCTGGTATAATTGGAGTCCTGAAAATGTACTTTGAATGTTTAGCATTTAGTTAATTTGGACAAAGAATATTTCAACAGTTAAGAAATATTCGAGACTCTGATTTGAGTAGTCAGAATCTAATCTGTCTTCGTCGGGCCAGTGAGTTGTCGACATTTTTGTAATTTGACTAGTGATTTCACTTCCAATATGGCCACCGCAAGTTTTAAAAAATAACATTTTTATTGTAGTGTTTCAGTGTTGCAAAGGTGATTTTAAAAAAATAGATAAATAAAAAAAAAATTTAAAAAATTAAAAATTAAAAAAAACCCTCATTTTAACCACAACATTAACTTTTTAAGTTTCGGGTTATTTTCACTAACTCTAAAATGGGGAGGGGATAGGGGGGGGGGGAGAAATAAACATGTCTTTCATTGACTCTAACATGCTGTAAAATTGTTTGGCAATACAATATCTCACTATGTCTAGCCACACTGATGAGTCGTAGAGACAAAACATGTCTGGATAATCATAATTATTTATAATAAATATTTTTCAATATTCACATACATGTTTCATCTTAACCAAAAATCATCAGTGTGGCTAGATATAATTGTAGCACCGGTCATAGGACTCAAACTCTAGACTGAAGTCACTTTTGACTTCTATTTGAAGTCTTTGCCCCCCGCGGCCACTGAGACAGTTTTTTTTAAAGAAAAGTTGACTAAAGTGCTCAATGACTGGGGTAAGAGTTTAAGATTTTAAAAATCTAATCAAATTGGATTTTCCATACCAAAAGTTTCATGGCGATAAATTGGAAATTATTCAATGACACACCAAATTTGCATTCAAAATGTTGCTGTTTCACTGTCCGGTGTTGAATAAACGGTGTGGCCTTGTTAGTCCCTTGATTGGATATGGTTTGGGTTGTTGTTTTATGCTCTCAACTTATGGGTTGAGATCTCTGGTAGGAGAATTAACGGTTTTCACTTAGTGTAAAGCAATAGTGGTTGGTTGAGAGGATAATGAGTTGGTGTGCAATAAGTGTTAAGACAATGAAGATGGATGAGAAAGTATATCTGGACGCGTAAACATGCACGAGGCGGTTGCGTGTTTAGCGGATTGCATGTTTGCAATGCATGCGAATAACAGGCTTGCTGCAAGTGAGAAATATTTAACTAAGAGAAGAGGACACACAAGAAAATAGGAAATATCTCTGATTTTGGGGTTGATCACTTAGAATTGGATTTCTCCACTTTAAAGAAAAAATGGTCTGCTAGATATGGGGACATATATTGACAGCTAATTATCTCAAGTGGTCTTTTCTGGTGTGGTCCCAGAATATCTATATATATACTCCAGCAGATGTGCAGGGAGGCAGTTTGGTTTTCTGATGGTCAGTTGGTTTTCAATGGCCCTCGGAAACAGATGGTCTGTTTGTGTTCGGTTGGACTTGTGTTTTGATTTGGTCCAGCTAAGAATTCTAATTTGCAAGTCTGTTGCTTAGTATAAGAAAATGAGTATCATTGTAACCCTCAAATAACCTAAATTGGGAGCTGTGCAGCGAGATGTCTGTTTACATTACTTTTAAATTTCTGTATGTCAGTACCGTCAGGAAAGCAGGGAGCAGGAAGGGAGTTCCAGAGTCTAGCAGCACGAGGAAAGAAGCTTTTGTAGTAGAAAGCTCTTTGGCATCTGGAGACCTCCACAGTGAATGGATGGGATTTGGCAGATTGTCGGGTTGGTCTAGTGAATTTACGTTGTGGAGGTACTAGAGTAGCAAGTTCATCGGAGCACGATCCATTGAAGTATTTGTAAAACAAGCACAAGGATGCAACGTTGCAGCAATGTGACAGGGGCTGGAGCTTGGTGGATAGTAAAGGACCTATCAAGTTGGCGACCCTTTTTTGGACCTTGTTTAAGAGAGAGAGACTAGTGGATGATGCCTCTAGCCCAGACGTGGCAACAATACTCCATGCATGGACGGATGGTGAATAATGACTAATCGAATTATCACTGTACAGTACTACACATATTGCATTTTCCATCTGTGGGCACGCAGATAGCTTGGCAGCCTTGATTTATTTTCACAAGTCTTGCAAAATAATATTTGTATGTCAATGTTTATTTGTGTGTTATAGACATCAATATGTTAACAGAACATTCAAATAAGTTTCAATAATGATTACATTTTTCACAATCTAAAGACGCTATTGAAATTTTTCTTCAATTCTATCTGGGGTCACTAGAAGGAATTATCTGTTAGGTCCATAAAATAACTGAAATATATTAGAACGTACAAAACAAAATCTTTTTTTTTTTTAATAAAACAAAAATAAAATTAAACAAAGAATATCTCTGAAGAATGAATTTAAAAGGTTTAAACATTTAAATAATTATGTGCATTGTTTTTTTAAGATTTAAAATAAAGAAATTAAAGACTCCTACTACACTACTCTGCTCAAAAGTAACAATATTTCGATATTTTTGATACCAACTCTTTTAAAATGATATGATATACATTATTTGATGTACATTCAATAGCAATGTCGTATACTGTTCCAATTTTTATCTGTTTTTTTTTTTTGGGGGGGGGGGGGGTTGTGTGGTTTATACTTGTCTTCTGTTCACCCACTCAGCCCTTTGATCTCCTCTTCGTCTCTCCTGACCGGTTTTTTAACCAAGCTGTTAGCATAGTAATGAGACCCCCCCCCCCCTTTTCTATTCATTCTTTTTTTTATGGAAGTTGCTCAGACAAGGCATGAAGCCACTTGATGCAATGGCTAAAAAAAAAAAATACTTCAAGGTCAAAAACTAGACATGGATAAGTGTCAGATGGATAGATTCTTCCCCTTTGTCAGAAACATCGTTCATGGAATGTGAGGACTAAAGGACAAAATAAGGGAAGCTCGAGTTATGAGGTAACTGCCGAAAGTAAACCCAACTTTTAACATCACTTTTTCCTTGTCCAAGTTCCGCCGCTTTTGGATATTTTGAAAGCTCATTCTCTAATCTTCATACTTCAGTGGGTCAACTGTTTTCAAATTCCATTCTGATTACATTTCATTTTCGATTCTTTTTCCCTCCATTTTGCTCTTCTTTCTGTCGTTTCTCTTTTTTCTCTTCTCCCTTGCTTTCTGTCCGATTTAAACGTGTGATATTCAACAAATGAGGTGATTCCGCAGTAGCGTTATTAGGACCTTTTTTTTTTTCTCCATGGTATCAAAAATAATGTGGAGTATTTTATCAAAATTAAAATTCTCGTATTTTGAGATGCTGTTTCTGAGCCAGAGCCAGAGTCAGACCTTTTAAAATTTTAGAAGTCAGAACAGAGCATTTGAACGATAGACTCAACAGATCTCTTTGCCATTAGTTCTTATTTTTTTTTTTTAATTTACTTTGAAAACCGTGCCAGTCTCTTAAAAATGAAAACATTATAAATAATATAGAGTATATATAAGTTATTATTCATGGAAGAAAGATATTTAGGTCAGTGTTGGACCTTCTAAAATCCCAGGAGTCTGAGTTAGTGTGCTTGGGCTTTTTATTTCTTTGCAGACCTTCAGATTGAGAATTTGAAACATGATTCTTTTAGTGCAGATATACATTACTACTACTCTCCATGGCAGTGTAGGCGGTATAACGATTTCTAGCATAAACCATCAACTTAGCGTGTAGTGTTAAAAATCTGCCGGAAGCTGTTAATCACTTTAAGAAAGGTATGAATCCATCTATCCTCTCCCCCCTAGCTTTTTGTAAAATAATGGGTTAGACTAATAGGTCCCTCATTATCCATTAAGCTCCAGCCCCTTTCCCATTGCTGCAATGTTGCATTCTTGTGCTTGTTTTACAAGTACTTCAATGGAATGTGCGCTGATTAACTTGCTGCTTTGGTGCCCCCTCGACATAGATACACTCGACCAACCCGACAATCAGCTAAATCCCATCCATTCACTGTTGAGGTCCCCAGATGGCGGAGAGCCTTCTACTCCAATAGCTTCTTTCCTCCCTCCCTGTTCCCCTTAACTGTACAGATATGCAGATATTTAATACCAATGTAAACAAACATCTAGCAGCACAGCTCCCAATTTAGGACGACCGACCCCTTAAACTTTCACCCTAATCTTCGGTATCCCTTTACGTCTACAGTGGCAACTTGCCTTGTTTGGGGTGAACTATGTTAAAAAAAAAGACTCTTAAACCTCACTAGAGCAATTTAAGATAATTCTAAAATGACTTAAATTCTTCTTCGCTTATTCTAGCATTTCTTAAGTTCATCTTGGATTTTCCCCTGAATTTAAGCAATATCCAGTCAAGAGACGTGTATCTCAACCGAAGAAGTTATTTCATCTTTGTTTTGTACCTGAAACCTTATGAACCAACTGTACCTACCTGGTGTTGCCCAGGATGAAGTGAACTCCTTTTGGTTTTTAATTTTTAATTTGTTTGCACCTTTTTTTTAACTTATACAGAAAAAGAAGAAAATTTTAGTTGTAAGAGAGACAACTCTTATATTCTTCACTAAAAAAAGTTATTCCGCTTGCTGATTTTTCTTTTTCTTTCATAATTAAAAAATGTTTCCATATTATCAGTTGTCCAGGCAGGAATACATAATTTTTAAAAATAAACTGGACTGAAGTATGTTATAATAGCATAAAACAACAATATCCAATGAAAATTGTCGTCATAATCAGTTTTATATGTCAACTTAAATGCTATTTAGGTCCAATTTTTAAAATCTCACAAGATGACTTTCTATGTTAGCATGAAATTTTTATCATGTTGCTTAAATGTTATCAAATCAGTTAAAATTATTTGTAAGTAAATAAATAAATGCTATTTTTTATAAATTATTAATTAAAAAAAAAAATTTTTTTTGTTTTTAATTAAAATAAAAAATTAGTTTGGTTTTTAATTACAGTGAGAAAGCTGCTGCATCTCCGATCAGACATCGCCGCATCACGGATCTTCCTATGCCGCCCGTGGTGGACGATCCAGAGCCGGAATTTGAAGCAGAAAATGAAACTCAAGAGCTTGTACATAAACCTTCGTCTCTTGATTTGGAAATGATGGAGATGAAGAACAGGATGGACTCCAACTGCGCATCAGCGCCAAAACTAAAGCGGCCAAAGTAAGTGTCGGTTTTACAGCATATCAAACTTGTTTCAGTTCATTTCGTTTGTAAACATTTCATTGAACACTAATTGCTATTTTACTAAGACTGCTCATCAGCGCCAAGACTAAAGCGGCCAAAGTAAGTGTTGGTTTTACAGCATATCAAACTCGTTTCAGTTCTTTTCATTTGTAAACATTTCATTGAACACTAATTGCTATTTTACTAAGACGATATCAATCCTTTTTGATGTTTGCAATATCACCTGTGTCAAAAAATGAAATTAAGCCATCAGCCAATCGCTGATCAGGTTAACTTTACTGTACAAGTGCAAAAAAATGATTTACTTGAAAAAAAAAATATATATATATATTAAAATAGTAAGTCGGGGGTTGGAGAAAGAGAAAAGAAGCTATATCACTGCAAGTAATTTAGGTGATAAAAATAATATTTCGTTAATGTTTTGGCAAGTATAAATCCTCTTAGACTAAGGTATTTTGGGTGTACCAATCCAATGCCCCTTTTTGGGGGAAATGTGTTTTTTCCCCTGCACTAAAAAAGCGACCGATGATGTTATTGAATTTCAAAAGCAAGAAGACTAAAAAAACGCTGGGAAAAGTTTAAACTCGGAAAGAAAAAAAAATGTAAGAAAAAATGCTTATGTATTTGTAAATAACATAATGTAATCTCCATCCTTTTTCAAATGCATCTTGTCTAACTTTTGGAATCTGTACAAAATTTTGAACGGAATCCATTATTTAATCCACGGGGGGTAGCTTGCTCTCGTTTCTTCAGCCATGACCGGGTAGAAGTCTTGAGTAATTCCTGATTGTATTCTTAGTATCACCCCCCCCACTGAAGATTGAACCTTTGACCTTCAGAAGACTGTCACTTAGAACTGATTATTACTTAGCACTTATTATATCCGTTGCGCACCAGGTTCTACTTATAATTTCTATGCTATCATATATCCCCTTTTAAGAAGAACTTTGATATTTCAAAATCCGTCCACTGTCTAATTTAATTTGACCAGCCGGTCATATAAACCCAGCTCCTTCCATGAAAAGCTCCCCAAAAAGCAGAGGAGAACTTTGCAATTTGTAATTTGCATAATAAATGCTTATTACTTGTTGGATAATCTCACCTCCTTTTTTTTTTCCTCCTCAATATAATTGCAATTATTGATTTGTTTTTACATGATAAAACGAATTATGTCCCTTGGATAGTTTTATTAAAATAATCCTCCTTGGCCTTTTGGCTCAGATTAAAGTGTAGTATCTGTTCCGATGGAGGCTACACCCCGTAGACCGATACAGTCTTGGCCTTCGGGCCTTGATTCCACCGGTCTAAAAGATTGTCCTGTGCAGTTCTAAGAGGTCCAGCTGCCCAGGCATTTTTTGTAAGCCAGAGTGCTCTTCCTCTCGGGCACTGGCTTTTCAATCCCACTTTCTCGACCGTGTGTGAAATCTTCCCGCTGTGGGACGTAGATAAATACAAATATTGTAAGCAAAAGGAATGGCTTTTAGGACTTAATGTGATCAACTTATGACTCTCCTCCCCATATTTTTTTTTTTTTTTTTTTTTTTTTCTCCTAAACTTGTCACTAGTGTTCATTACAAATTATTTTTAGGTTTTAGTCGTATTCAATCACTTCCACGTTTTACTCTGATGAGTGTGGACGAAAACCGGTTCAGTACATTAATTAATTTCTTTTTAATCGTTTTCTCTCCTTTTTTTATATTTGTTTAATCTCATTCGACCCTCCAAAAAATGTCCCAAACGTCCGTATTCCTCGCCGTTATCAAATTTTGTACCACGAAAAATTTATTTAAATAAATACAAATGAAAAATAAATAAAAATAAAAGCCGTTTTCACTAGAAACTAGTTTTAACATGTGACACGTCAAACCCCAAATAAATTAGGTACATTGCATGCGGGTGGGAGGCTTTTCACTGGTATAGGATCCTGAATATTTATAGTTTTCAGACAATCATAGTCATTTCAGTGTGTTATATGCAGTGCCTTGGTGTTAGAACATGTGAATATAACAGTGGTATCTGAATATGATATGGACACCCTGCATATATTTAAATAATTTCTTACAATTAAATTTAATTTTAAGCACCTTGAAATCGACTAACAAGTATTCAGTGTAGCAATATTTATTTTTCTTAAATGACGAGCAGAGCTACCCAGTATTCTCCGGGAATTAATAAGGATCTCTTTGTGTTCCTGCTCCCAGCTCTGATCCCCTATAATTTTTTTTTTTTAAATTTCTATAATTTTTCAATTTTAATTGGTTCAGAGGAAATAATTTCAAAACTATAGAGTTTATTGAATTAAGGGACATAATTTTTTTCAAATTTAAATCCCTGATGACCTCAAATAAATAAATATTATTGTGAATTAATTACCAAAACCTGGTTGAGGTGATATTGAAACAGAATATAGTTTGTTTGTATATCTTTGGTAGTTTGATGACTGACAGGCAGAAAATAACTTCTTTTTTTTTATATAATAGAATATTAATTCACAATTAATGTCTTAACTGATTTTAATTATTTGAAAAAATTTTTTTTATTTTTTCAGAATTTGTCTGAATAGACGACATAATGAAAGGCATAAAGGTGATTGGGGTGAAAGGTGTGTTGATGTATTCCGGAAAATTTGTCAGATCGGTGAGGGAACATACGGACAGGTGTACAAAGCTGAGGATACATTCACAAGTAAGGTTTGATTACATGCATTTCTTGCTCTGCATGCACATTTTTTTATTTTTAATACCTTTTTTTATTTTTAATACCTTTTTTTTTATTTTTAATACCTTTTTTTTTATTTTTAATACCTTTTTTTTATTTTTAATACCTTTTTTTTATTTTTAATACTTTTTTTTATTTTTAATACCTTTTTTATTTTTAATACCTTTTTTTTAATTTTTAATACCTTTTTTTTATTTTTAATACCTTTTTTTAATTTTTCATGCGACACATTTTTATCAGTTTATCACCATTGGTTTAAAACAGCAATTTTCCCTGTTTAATCCGGTTTTTAAGGAGAGCACGATGAGAACACTGCAATGATGGCCACTTAACAAAAGCGTGAAACTGGGAAAACTGAACCTGGTTATGACTGACTGTATGAACTGGTGTTTGTATGCGTTCACTGCATAGCTCATGATCGTCGGCTCGTTGTGCCCGTTCGAATTCGGTGCTGGATTTCGACACTGGCTTGAGTATCAATTATGTGGGCTCGATCAGGGTTTTCTCTTCCAAATAAGATTAAACTCTGAATTTTAAGAAAGTAACAATATTTTATTTTGTTAAGTCACAATGATGCTTGCAATCAGAACAACAGTCATTTCTAACCAAAGACAAAACAGACCAGTCCGCTTAAATTCCTGACTGTACCCAGAGCCAGAACGAAACAAACAATTCTTCTCCAACCGAACACAAACAGCCCTTTAGCTTAGGGTCAGGGGCCCATCCCTGTCACTCTGACCAACAGAGAGCAAACTAAACTCCTGCCTATTTTGCTGGAATATATATAGCTATTGCTGTCATTTGGAGTAGGCCACACAACAAAACTACTTGAGAATGATTGGCTATTTTATCACTGGACATAAAAACTTACTGACCAGGGTGTCTATTATCTGGGGTGGACATTAATACTGCAGGATTTCAAGTGGTTTGATTTCTCAGCATAAATCCTTGTATCCAAGATGACATTATTTCAAAGGCGCCAATCAATTTTTTGGCTGAGACACTGGTCAGAAAGCAAGGTATGATTTAAATTTAGTTTTAACTGTTAATTTTTGATGGGTAATTAATTAATAATAATAGTTAATATGTAAAATGGCTGTTAGAACAATTGGGGTGCTGGAGATACACTAGATCCAGTACTTGGGTCTGGAGGACGCATATGTTTACTAATATTCATGAATATCAAAGTGGTCTCAGTTGATGTTGTAACAAAAGGGTTTCTCTTCTAAATAAGATCACAACTCCACTTGAAAACCAGTAACAATGTTTTGTTAAGTTACAATGATACTTGTTTTCTCTACCGAATGAGGACAAACATCTCTTCCGACCGAATACAACCAGTCCCTTTGCTTAATTTTCTGACTGTACCCAGAACCCAACCCGAACAAAACAACTACAGTTCAACCACCAAACACAACCAGTCCTTCAGCTTAGGAGCCAGATGCCCATCTCTGTCTCTCCCACCAACAGAGACCCAACTAACCTCCTCTATCTGTTTCGTTAGAATAAATATAGATATCACTGTCATTTGAGGTAGGCCACCCAACCAGCATACTTCAAAACGATTAGCTGTTTTATTACTGGACATAAAAACTTACTGTTATCTGGAGTGGGCATTAATTCTGTATGATTTCGAGCATCTGATCTTCCAGCATGAACCTCCATTTTAAAGAGGCAACTACTTTTGCAAATGGAGAAATCAAATTTTGAGTGATCAAACCTTGAGCCAGATATTTTTCTCATCGCTAGTCCGGTTTCTGCATGTATTGTCGCGCCAGTGTTGTGCATGTTTACGATCACTGCGGTTTTGATTTCTGCTATGAACCTTGTTTTGATTCAGTCATTTCACCATGTGAGAAGATGGCGACAAATACCGAAGAAATTGCAACATTTTTGACATCGGAATTAATATCGTTTCGTTGGCTCATTTTTAGCTTTTTATGGGAAATAACTAGTAACCAAAATTTCCCGGGTCAAAATGTCTTTCTCTCGTTAACATAACTTTGATAATTGCACATTGCCGCAAAGACAAAGCTCCTTTCCTTCAATAACTACAAGAAACCTCTCCAATCAATGATTGCCATGGCAAATAACACCCTACCTGAGAGTTCAATATTCAAACTCCTCAACCTAACCATCACTAGTAACATGAATTGGAACAAATACATTGAAGACATTGCCAAGGCTGCTGCAGAGAAAGTGGGCTCCCTCTACCGTGCTAGGTAACTCCTCACACCTGACATTATCCTGTATCTCTACAAAGCCACCATCCACCCATGCATGGAGTATTGTTGCCACATCTGGGCTGGTGCATCATCCACTAGTCTCTCTCTCTTAGACAAGGTCCAAAAAAGAGTCGTCAACTTAATAGGTCCCTCACTATCAACCAAGCTCCAGTCCCTGTCCCATCGCCGCAATGTAGCATCCTTGTGCTTGTTTTACAAATACTTCAATGGATTGTGCTCCAATGAACTGGCTGCTCTAGTGCCCCCTTGACGTAAATACACTAGACCAACCCGAGAATCAGCTAAATCCCATCCATTCACTGTGGAGGTCCCACAGATGCCAGAGAGCCTTCTACTCCATAGCTTCTTTCCTTGTGCTGCCGGCCTCTGGAACTCCCTCCCTGCTCCCTCGACTGTACCGACATGCAGAGGTTTAAAACTAATGTATGCAGACATCTCTTAACTTAGGATGACACCCTAAACCTACACCCTAATTCTCAGTAACCCCTTCCATCTACAGCGGCAGCCTGCCTTGTTTGAGGTGAACTATGTAAGAAATTAAAAAAAATATTTAATTTAATTTTTTTATTTTTATTACAGGTTTTTTACTTATATGCTTTTCAATGGAATTATGCTTTTTTGTTAAAATCCAGAAAAGCGGATTTTCGCTCAAATTTCTAGAACCTCCCATGGATCCGCTTTTCTTTTCTTTCTTTTTTTATAAGAAAAAGCTGATCCTGCCAAATTGCTAGAGCATTACCTTCTTATTTTTTTGTCGGTATTTGACTGGATTTTATCTCTCTCTCTTTTTTTTCTCTTTTTCTCTCTTCCTTTTGCCATGCTATCCTTCCTTTTCCCTCTCATGACAGTTCTCTCTGAAAATTAAAGATTTTAATGTTGTCGTGAAGACTAAATACTTCAAACAATTCATGAAATGTGTAGGGGAGTTAGATGACTTTGGTATATCAAAGAATGACTTCCTGTTTCCTTCCTACCACATGCACTTTCTCTTAAGTTGTTGTTGTTTTTTTCACTTCCCTTTTTATACACACATGGAAAATAAATATTGTATCTGAAATCAGCAGCTCACAAATAGGTTAGAACACCTACTTTTGCGCTTACCTCTTTTTCTCTCCTATTTTTCTTTTTCTTTTTGGTTTGATTTAACGAGGTTGATACACCTGCTAACAATTAATGTAATAATTGTCGAATTGTATTTTATTTCAGGTGAACTTGTTGCTTTGAAAAAGGTCCGATTAGAAAATGAGAAAGAAGGTTTTCCAATAACGGCTGTACGAGAAATCAAGATTCTTCGACAGTTGAACCATCCAAACATTGTGAATCTGAAAGAGATCGTCACCGATAAGCAGGATGCCTTAGATTTTAGGAAAGATAAAGGTGAGTATACTTCCCGTGCGAATGTGATCGCGGAAATTTCTTTGAGGTGGGACATGCACCGGATTTTTTTTTTTTTTTTTTTTCAGATTAAAAAAAAAAAAAATAATAATTTTTAGTGCAGAGGTGGTTTGTGGAAGTTATCTCTGTAAGTTTAACATAAAATTTACTGTTGATCGATTCTGTCGGCTTCAAAAAGTTCAAAATTATAAAAAGATAATACGGAATAATAATAATAATAAAATAGAGAAACTAGTAATCAAAGCCAGGCATTCAACTTTAATATAATTCCAGTCACATGGTCACTCACTTGAGGTTTTTCAACAACAAAAAAGTATATATGGCCCTAAAAATACAGTTATTTATTTCTAAAATACAGAGTTTTTCCTCCATATCTTTGATTAATATCTTTTTTAATACAAGATACAGAATAAAATCTGTTTCATCAGTCATGTCAAGCAAATATTTGTCTGGGTCGTTTAAAAAAAAAAAAAAATAGTATTTCCGATCAAATTTTAATATTTAATCCGGATCAATATTTTATTTTTGGTTAGTCATAAATTGAGGAAGTGGGTGGGGTGTGTGAGGGGATCTTTTACCGCCACACCTTAGACTGTCACTGGGTCAAATTTAACAGACAATTTTTTTTTGCTATTCACTAGTGACTGTTCTAATTTATGTAGATAATAGCGTCGTTTTTTTTTTTCCTTAATTGCCGAGATGGCTCAATAAGTTAGCATACCGTACTTACAGAAAGACGTTTTGAGTACGAACCTAACTCAGGGCATAAGTATTTTACCCTGATTTTGTTCCAAAATGAACTTCATCATTTCACATTATGAAGCAGTTTTATATAATTTACGGAAATTAGAATCCTGGGTGATGCCGGCTAGCCCTTCTAGTTATTATATATAGTATGTTTACATATAACATAAAATTTTTCTGCTTATAATCCTTTCATTTAAGTTTTTTTATCTTTCTCATAACTTCTTTTCCTGTCAATGTTGAAAGAAATAAGTAATGTTCTGAAATTCATGGATGTCCAAGTAATTTAGATTCTTTCAGGAATCCTTATCGATGCAATTTTTAAATCGATCCCATCGATGAGGAGGTAACTGTGGTATGTAAATTAAGGTATATGTTCCAAAATAGTTTGTTACTTGTTGAATTATCTGATGCTAAATAACTTTAGCATCGGATGAGTTAAATTTCAAGTTTAATATTCAAATTTGTGAAAGTTTGTTTAAAGGAATAAATAGCTGGCAGAATGTGTAGGGAGTATCGATAGGATTACGGTGATAAGCCACAAAAAAACGAAATAGAAAAGGAAAATTAACACAGGATCATGCTTCTATTGATTCAATATTTTGTTTCGATTATGAAACTTGATCAAGAATAGCATTTATTGAACAGTCAGATTGAATATTCAAAAAGTTGGAAGTGATGGTCCGAGAGAGGCAAGCCCATTGGGTGGGTTGGTATTAGTAAAGTGAGGTTGGTAGTAAGTAGGACGTTTTGTGCTTGAAAGATTAAGTAATGAGTGTGTAAAAAAAAATCGGTGTATGTAGGTGGGTGAAAAAAGGAAGTGAGGAGGAATATTATTGTGGGTGGTAGGGGAAAATGTATGTAACATAATTTGGAATAAAATTATTACTTTAATCTTATGTGTATTAGCGGTTGGACTGAAAAGTAAGTGGATCGGGTCTGCTTTGTGCTGTGTGAGCTATGGGTAAAAGAGGATAAGTGGATTCTGTTATCATCTATTGTACAACCGTTGTATTTTTTACTTGCTTTTGTTTACGTCTCCTCTACACCATGATCATGCACCGGCTCATAAGGCCCTGAGTACCATGATGAGAATTACGCCATACTGAAATAACTGCCTTATTCACCTGACTTGCTCCATCTGACTATTTTTCTCGAGGGAATATGTTTTGAAAGGATGCATGGCATTACTTTATAGGGGAAACTATGTACTTTTTTTGTTTTTGAATGGAAAAAAAAAAAAAATAGTGACATCATTCCCGTTAATATTGAAACACACCTTCTATATTAAAACAGAAAAAGAAATATTCATGTACAAACAAATATGCCAACATAGTTTTTTTAATTTTTTTAGTGTATTTGTTTATTCGATTGATTTTTTTTATTTATTTATTTTTTTTTTTAATTTATTTATATTTTGATTTTTTTTTTCCACTCGATTTTAGGTGCCTTTTACCTCGTATTTGAATATATGGATCATGATTTAATGGGATTATTAGAGTCCGGACTGGTTCATTTTAATCAGGATCACGTTGCGTCTTTCACAAAGCAGCTTCTTGATGGCTTGAATTATTGTCACAAGAAAGACTTTCTACACAGAGACATCAAGTGTTCAAACATTTTACTTAATAACAGGTGAGTCTTTTATTTATTTACAGATAGGATTAATTGTTGTCATAAAGGAGAATTCAAACTTTTTAAATCTGTACCTGTTGTGAGATACCTACTACAGTTCACTGTCACTTCCTGTATCATTCAAAGTATGTGAAGCATTGAAAGCACCTTGTTATAATGGAGATTTAATGTTTGTAACCGTATTCTCAAAATGAATTCACCATGCCCAGCGTCAAGGCGGCTGAGTCCTCAGCATACTTCCACCATTCCCGGTTCCAGCGACGAGCATCAAAAACGTGAGTGCCAGCCACCAGCTTCGTCTGTTTTCACTGTTTCTATCTAAGTCTTCCGTTGGGCGCTTCTGCGCTTCCTCCAGTCGGCGGATGCGATTGGGCCTACTTGCGGATGAATTCTTCTTCAGGGCGTCGAAGAACGTGACTAAACCAACAAAGTCTCCTTTTAAAAAGAGTCTCTGTGATGCTGGTGGTGTTGCATATTGCATGGATGGTGCGGTTTGGGATTTGGTCGGAGAGACACACGCATAGGATGTGCCAAACGCAGTACATGTTGAAGATCTTCTTTGCGCAGGGGCCAGGTCTTGCAGCTGTACAGCAGTATTGTGCATATCTTAAATTTTTTAAATTTTTATCTCTTATCGAGACTACAATCTACTTTGGAGACGGCAGAAGGCTGCACGAATGCGATCAATACAGATTGCAATTTCATCCTTACTCTGGTGTTTGTAACGAAAATGATGCCATATCATTAAGTTATTATTTTCAATGATTTTATTTCAAATGTCAAAAATTAAGAAGAATAGTCTTATGTTATGTAAAGCCAACTCCAATACTTTTTATTTCTGTTTATAATATATTTAAAATAGTTATGGTAGGATACCTACTTGTACTTGAATTGGTTGTCACCGGAAATGGGGTTAAATGGCATGCAGAGGATACAGCCATGGCCACCGAGAGTTACTACAGGCCTGTTGGCTCGAAAATGACATCACTGCATTGCGTGTCAAACAATGGCCGTCGTAATAAGGCATTTCGACTTCTCCATTCACTCAATAATCCATCAAAATTCAGGAAATCAACCAATTTTAATTAAATTTTCAGTATTTATTAATTAATGATCACGGAATATAATAAATCCATTGCTTTATTAGAAAGCTTGGTGCAAATGTATTTCCTGTAAACAAAAAACATCTTTACTAAAGTTATCCAAAATATCAAAACATGTTGACCATACAATATTGTAAATATTTAAAACAAAGCATTAGAAAACTTTAAAAATTGCATGTAAATAAAGAAAAGAAAGAAACACGATTCGATTTATCCTGAAACTGATCTTTATTCAATATAAATTTAAAGAAAATAATTATTCACGATCAAATATTGCAAAAAACTGAATTACGAATTTCGGGAACAAACAATTAAATAAACTAACAAATTAAAAACAAACGCTGAATAATGTTAAAAATGTAAACAAACAATAATAAAAACAAACGATAAGTTAGTTTTAAAAATGAAAACAAACGATAAATTAAAAAAATAAAACAAAATAAATTCAAAGAAATAATGTAAATACAAACAAAGTTACTAGTGCAGAAATATTTTTTACTAGTGCAGAATTATTATTTTTTAAGTCAAACTTATAGAAACTATTTAGTAGAAATGTTTCTAATTTTCTTTTTCTGTTTAGCTTTTTCTTACTGATATGATAATTTTTCATATCACAAAAATTGTTCAGTATAGAATTGGAGGTACTCCAGATAATCATTCTTTCTTTTTTTTTTCAATATTGTGACCCTCATCATAAGAGTTAACATGAAAAAGAAGATTAGCATCTGCCAAAACATTCAATGTTAGAAACATAGCTAATTTTCTCTGAACTGACTTAAGAAAGGAAGAATTTTTAACAAGTTTACATATAACAATGTAATTATAAATAACAAAATTCTTTGTTACATCACTGGGATATAACAGAGAACCTCTGTTAATCCCTTGAAAATACAGGTTTACCTCTTCCGCATCATCTTTTCCAGATACTAAAATCTTGCAGCTATTGCATTTCATTTTCTTAAAAACTGCATAACAGCAATAACCTGCTAAGTATAATATAACAGGGAGTAGTTCTCTGCACTGATTAACATCATCATCTGTTACATCTGTTAAATTTATAAACATCTAGCTGTTGCTCCCTTACCATTTCATCCCAGTTAGCTTCTTGTAAATTCTTCAAATCAATAGTTCGGTTATTAAGTGGCAGGCTCAGTTTTAGTACTGACAACATTCTGAGTTTTTTCTCACATTCAAACACTTGACGTATAGAGACATTATACTGATCCCCACTAAGTTGCCGGTACTGGCCAAATTTGCCTCACGGTTATCTGTTTGAAACTTGCCAGGTAATATATACGTCATGTTCATTGCTTTTATGCAAGACTTAGTCAGTTCAAGAATTGCATATGTGGTATGATGTAAAGCAGTGTAAGTTTCCTTTGTTAATTTCCCAGTTCTTCCAGGAATGCTATTCCAACATTCTAACCAGTCACAGAATACAGTGAGAAATCTATAATTTTCTTCATTTAATTTAAGTGGATTAGCATATTCATTGTTAAGCCGACAACCTTTATATGGTGTTTTTACATTCATTATTGTCCACCAAATATAAAATATCTTTATGTATTCTGCAGTTTCTGCAAAGTTGGCCAAATATTTCTGTTTTCCTAAGGTCAGCAATCCCTGAATAGTGTATTCATTGAAAATTTGCAGAACCAAAGTAACATTTTGCCTTTCAAGATTAGTTGGAGAAAGGGCCTCTGAAGTCAATTTGTAACAATATTTCAAAAGTGATTGAGATTCCAGGTCATAAAGTTTGTGTAAGCTAGAAAATGGGGCACTTTGGATGTTATCTAATTCATGATTTCCATTATGACAAAACTTTGGGAACATAATGCATTTACTTGCATCTTTTTGGCCAAGCCAGTTGTTTCTAATGCATTTTAATATATGTACTGAGTCGAATAATAAGAAAAGAGGTCTAGAGTTTAGCACTGGATGTGGATATACAATTGAAAGCTTTGCTGGACTACAAAAGAAAGACATAGCTTTTTTATTTATTGCATTATTATCTGTTATAACAGATAATACTCTAAAGCCTATCTCCTCTAAACCAATTATTAAACGTTTGATTATGTCAAATAAGTTCTCAGCTCGAAGACATTTAGTTGGCATAACGTGCACAACATCCTTATATTGTGAGAATACACTATTAAGCATAAAAGCATATGCACTTGTTGCGGCTTCGTTGATATTGTTGGCTAAGCCAACAACATTACCACCCTTATAATCAAAATAAGGTTTTAGATGAATTTCATCAACAAGTAAAGATACTGTGATGTCCTCCTGCACTAGTAACTTGAACTTACTTTTAATATACATAAGAAAATTGTTATCATGTTGTTCAACTACAGGATTCATAGAGGTTGATAAGATTAGTCTTCTGATGGTCGAATAACATGGTAAAATCACATTTTTAGTATCTCTTAACAGTCTGTACCCTCTAGGGGAGCAGTTATATAACAAGGAAGAAAATATCATCATTTCACTCGAATAATTAAACTTATTCAGTGTCATTATGTTTATCTGTTCGTATATGAATTTAATTGCATTGAAATATTTAAATGATTCATCTTACACTAAGAACAGAAATGACAAGATTAATTTTAATATAGAAATTGCATTTTGAGGTTTAGTTTGCTGTTCTTCTATGTCCATTTTTTTCATGTTCTCCATCAAAATGTGTAGAGTATTTTCATCAGTTATATGTTTAGGAATCTTATACTCCCCTATAGTATTCATTTCCACATCACTGCAGAATACATTTACTACTAAATCAGATCCAATTACCAGGGGCAGTGTGATTTTGGGACATGGATATTTGCTAATCTGGCATATAATAAATCTATCTTTTTGCCTAATAATGCTCCAATTTCGATCAAGAAAATTAAATTTTTTTTCTATGACTTCAAGAGTTCTGAGCGTCTTCTCTAGCGTATATGCTATATCAGCAGCAATGCTTTCACTTAAAGCACGTTTAAATGCAGAATTTTCAAGTCGTACTCTTTTAGAATCTGATGATTCTCTGAAGCTTGTCGACGATGCAGATAAATATGGGGGCAGTTAGGCAGAATTCGAGGGATAGCACCATTTCGGAGATATGGTTTCCGAAGTTTAACAGTAATGGTTCTACCTGTTTTGGAGTCAAATGCGGATGTCTCTATGTCCTCGGGTCGAAAATGAAGTTCACAAACCTGAAGAAATAATTTAAAAGACAAGTGATACCATTATTTAAACTCCTAACCCAATCAACCGGAAGTAATTCAGACTTTGAAATTTGTTTAAAAATTATATACAAAAAAAAATTCAATGTTAACTGTTTGTTTGATAATGGAATCACCAACTAAAATATTCTACACTTAATAAAACATGGAAAAAGTAATTAAAAAAACTGGAAACAATAATTATTGGCTATACACTACTTTTTTATCAAATAATGAATAAATAATTCAGAAATTTGATTTTTTTTATATAATTAAAAAAAAATTCAAACTTACTACACTATATTTAAACATATCTCGCTTTATTGCGTGTATCCATATTTGCCGTAATTCTTTCTCTTTTGGAAATCCAAACACTGAGACTTTCCGTTTATTTTTATAATTGCCCTGGCAATGAGGAACGGCGCATGCAGTAGACATTTTAACTTTGTGAATTATGAAATGAAATTTTAAAAGCGCGAAATTAAGTTAACCAACGACAATGACGTCAGAGGGGGCCAAGAAGTTAGTTGTTTGGCCTGTAGTTAACTCTCGGTGGTCTCGATACAGCACATCTCTGATTGCTGCGCTCATTGTCTCTAATTTGCGGAAGTAACAGTGATAAGTTCGAGCCAGTCCCTTGTCCAACATCCGAAACAGTCACAAGCCAGGTTTTCAGCTGACAGCTCCTACGTATGAGTTTGCTTTCTTCACATCCCAGCCAACGAAGGTATTTAGTTGTAAGCAACTGGAAAACCGTATGTGTGTAGCAACGATGTTGGACTTCGACATTGGACATTCTGTCCATACCTAGGTCATTAAAATATCGGGAAGTAACCAAATTTAGAATAATTCAAATGATTCAGTCATAAAAATGTGCTATTATTGCTCAGAATAGAAAAAAAGCTAGAAAAATATTAATTGTTCGTTTTTATGACACAAAAAATATGCAATTTGGTGATAATCTTTGCATGTACCAATCAATAAAACAGTCAGAATTCCACTCATTAGCGGATAACTCTCCAAACTTGTCATAGCGACTATGTGCACACCAAAGCTTTTTTTTTTTTTTTTTTAAAGAATTTCAGCTTTGTTTTCCATTTGACAACATAAAAAGATTTAAAAAAAAAAAAAAAAAAAGACAAGTTTTTTTTCCTGAAACTCTAAACCGGCATAAAAGCATCTGCTGATGCCAAATCTGCCATTGCTCTGAGATCAGTCGTTGCCAATCGAGTTGTGTGTACATGAATGTTTGTTTTATATGTAGTTCTTTATATTGTATTTATGTGAAATTTTTATTTCTGGGAATATTCAGAATATTTATTTAAATCGATGGATATGTAGAAATACCAAGTTACGGTTTTATTGCTCGTGATGAGCTCACTGGGACAGATGGACACCTTTGTGATGGCATTCATCTAGGAGAATGAAAATTTTGATGTGAAACCTGCTTTCAATACTAATCAGAACATCCTGTCTTTGAACCAATTGATTTTATTGGTCAAAGTCAGTGTAGTGTTGTGCAAGCTGAATTGAACTATACTTTAGCATGGTCTTCAGAATAAATGAAGTAGTCATAGTACTTGACTTGTGACGATATTCACCCTGGATCGGTTAAGCCGACTCCTTCCAATGAATTCACTGAGTCCCAAATGAGGGCTGACCAAGCAGAGTGGTCCATTGCCAACGTTGAGACAAGTGACAGCCAGTCTCGATTCCATTAGCTAACACTGGAGATGCGTGATTTTCCTAATGACTGTTGTTTAAGGGATATTGTATAATTTCAACGCAAAACTAATTAAAACACACACAAAAATAGACGTTAAAACTAATTCTTTTGTCTTATCATTTTTGTCCTATTTTGTATAGAATGACTATATACAAAAGCTCGTTTCTTGATTTGTGATGCCATTCACTATGGTTCGGTTGAGCTGTCTCCCTCCTATGAATTCACTGAGTCCCGAATGGGGGCCGACCAAGCACAGCAGTCCATTGCCAATGTTGAAACGAGTGACAGTCAATCTAGATTCCATCATCGATCGCTATAAATATGTGGACGAATAATGAGTTCTGCATCTTGCTTCGGCGTTCTAAGCCACATTTTGTAGTTGACCACCACCCGACTTCTTTCAGCTCCGAAGTGAGACTGAATTGATGGTTTCTCTCATGAATTTGCCTCGTTGACGCCAAACAAAAGGTACTTGCTGAAGGGTCTTCTTTGTTATTCCAAACAATTAGTCGACAAAATGTAGTAGTAGCAGCATAAAAGTATAAGAATAAGAGGATGATGTCAATAAAGAAAAGAAAAAAGATTAGAAGCAATAAAAATTTGATGGTGAAGGGCAAATGAGATGATCTATTTATCTTTGCAACTTGTTAAATGTACACGAAAATAATGTCGACCCGACAGGTCATGGGTCATCTAGTTTACTTTATTTAATTGCTTCCCACCGCAGCAAAATGTGATACAAGGTCGGAAGGTGGAGAAGAATCAAACCAGTGCATCTAAGGGAAAAGCACTCTAGCCTAGCAAAAATTGCTTGGGCAACCCCGTCGGCATTCCCTGGTCAGGGCGTCTCGAGCAGTAAGCAATAAACTTACTCCACCCAAGGCCTGGGAGGGTGTACCTCCTAAGACAACCCAGGAACGAATACCTCTGCCCGACGGATGAAAGGCCACCGAAATGACCCAGTTCCTGCCGGACTGATTGTCAAGAACAAATCTTCGACTGGTATCACCTTACCCCAACCCAAAGTCTTCAATAAACCAAAGTTAATGAGAGACTGAACGGGCTGGGGTTGAACAATATTTATATTTTGTTTTTTGTTAGCTTTGATGAGAAAAAACAAAACAATTACAAATGTATTGTTTCCAAGAACTAATTTTAGTTTTAGTTTAAAAATTTGTTAAATTTTTTTAATTTTTTATGTTAATTTTTTAATTTTTATTATTATTTTTTTTTTTAGGGGTCAAATAAAATTAGCTGACTTTGGTTTGGCTCGGTATTATGAACCAGAGGATCGGGACAGATTATATACGAACAAAGTCATTACACTTTGGTACCGTCCACCAGAGTTGCTCTTGGGCGAGGAGCGATACGGGCCAGCTATAGATGTATGGAGTTGTGGGTAAGTAATAAACCTTTTTTCTTTCTTTCATGATATAAAAAAAGGACTGCAGTTTGTAGCTGAACGCTTGATTCTGATTTCTGAAATTTTAAAACATCCAATTAATTAATTAATAATCTCTCTCCTTCTATTCCACACCCCTCTCTCTCTCCTATTTCAACCCCCCTCTCCCCCTCTCTCTCTCTCCTATTTCCACACCCCATCTCTCTCCTTCTATTCCACACCCCTCTCTCTCTCCTATTTCAACCTCTCTCTCTCTCTCTCTCTCTCTCTCTCTCTCTCTCTCTCTCTCTCTCTCCTTCTATTTCCACACCCCATCTCTCTCCTTCTATTTCCACCCCCCCCTTTCTCCATCTATCCCCCCCTCTTTCTCCATCTATTCTCCCCCCCCCCTCTCCTTCTATTTCTACCCCCCTCTCTCTCTCCTTCTATTTCTACCCCCCCTCTCTCTCCTTCTATTCCCCCCCCTCTTTCTCCATCTATTCCCCCCCCCCCCTCTCCATCTATTTCCAACCCCCTCTCTCTTATTTCCACCCCCTCCCTCTTTCCTTCTATTTCCCCTCTCTCCTATTTCCACACCCCTCTCTCTCCTTCTATTTCCACACCCCTCTCTCTCTCCTTCTAGTCCTTCCCTCCTTCTAGCCCCTCTCCCTCTTTTCCTCTATCTCTCACTATCCCCCCTCTCTCCCCTTCACTCCCCCACCCTCTCTCACTCTCCCCACTTCTCTCCCCCTCTCTTTCCCTCTAATCCCCTTCCTGTTCACCTCCCCTCTCTATCTTTCCCCTTTCTATCTTTCCCCTCTCTCCATCTGCCCCCCTCTCCCTCTCTATTTCTCTCTAAACACATCTTTTCTCTTTGGCAACTGGTTTAATATAATAGCAAGAAGGAAAAAGAAAGTCATCGGCAGCTGACTGAGTGTTTGACTTAGTTTCAGTGTTGTTTTTGAAACAATTACCAGTAAGAATGAAAAGTAATTTTTTTCTAGCCCTCTATGCACAAATTTGGTACAAGAGAATTAAGATTACATTAATTTGCTTTTAACATTATCAACTTTGGGTCATGCAGAATCTGATTATGAAAAATCTGTAAGTTTATTCTTGGTAGTTTCTAAGTTTTAGCTGAATACACACACAGGTGGAAATAGAACTTTCCTTTATATAATAGATAACAATAAAATAGCCACTATAGAGTTGGGCGGTTTTGAAATTTTGGTTTCGGTTTTTTTCCCTTAAAACCTTGGTTTACGGTTCGGTTTTTCGTTTTTTTTGAAAAAAAAATTTTTACTATGGAAGCTATTCATTCTCTTGTGATGATTAGTTATTATTCAACGTTTAGTTGAATTATGCGACTGTTTCGATAATTTTGTGACTGAATCATTCTCCATGATATGAATCATATAAGTTTTAAGGTGTTGACTGTTGTAATCAAAGTTCTGATACCTTTTCAACAGTTAACTCGTTAAAACAGTGACCAAAGATTCATGAAAGATTCCTGAAGAATAAAACTGAGTTTGAATATACATTCTATCTAATTCTTTAACCCATCAGAAGCTAAACTATAACTCAGAAATGCAAGAAATTAAAAAACGAAAATTTATTTAAACAAACAAAATAATTTTACAAATAAAATTAAGCAAAAATGATGATGAAAATGAAATATTGTCAAAATTATTTGACAGATAAAAATTTTAATTTTTTAATAGGTGAAAATGTTTTTACTCATTTTCTTAGGTTGTGATTGAGAAAAACTAGTTTCTCAGCATGGTTAGGTTTCAGCCTACATCTCCGGTCACTAATGACAAGTCCAGCCTTACTAAATATCCGTTCACTCGCTACAGAGGTAGCTGGAATACTCAAAAGTTCTCTTGCCAGAATACAAAGATTCGGGTAGAGCCTCCCATTTTTCTTCCACCAGACAAAAGGACAGGCTGATGGGTCGATCGCTTTTCCATACAGAAATCGATCTACCTCGTTTTTAATCCGAGATATTTTTTTACTGCTGGTATCAATTTCTTTTGTTCTTGCCTGACCTTTCTTTCGGAGAAAACCCCAAAAGTCTTTTTCCCCTTTTGGTTCACTACTTTGCTGTACTTCTGCTGGAATGTTTTCGTCCGTGTCATCGGATAGAGTCGAAAAATAAACACACCATATACTTCTCGAATTGCCGGTGTTGACTGTTAGGATGTCTGTCATTTTGTGTGCTCGAAGTTCTGTCAACTGGTGCGTGTTGGGGTTAATATTTGTTTTTAAGACAGGGTAATAAAACTTTATAGACATGCGTAAAAGACTAGTAGTACACCCGAAAACCGCGCCAAGAGAAAAGGAAGGATGGTTAAAAAAAAAGTAGAGATTATTAATTCACCTAAAGTCATTTTTTAAGCTTTAAGGTTATTTAGTCATAGAATTCATGACTTGGATTAAAGTTTAATAAGTAAACTTTCGAATAAATTGTCAACTCTAAATAAATACCATATTAACAATTTAGTAAAATATAAATCGTTGCATAGTCTACTTTTTGAATAACCCATTTTTGGGAGAGAAAACGGTATAGTTGAGAGATAGTTCTCTAGAAATGACAATTTATGTATGAAGTGGCTTTTCAAAAGTAAACAATGAAATGCCTAATGTTTAAAATAATTTAAAAAATCCGAATAAAGTGATACTAGCATTGGCAACTACTTTTTTTCGTTTTAAATGTTTATACTCGCTCGCTACTTTTCGTTTATTTACTTTTACAACAAGTATTTTTTTTAAATTTCATTTTAATAACTTATTTTTTTAGATAACTCTGAAACAAACATAAATAATTATTTTACAATTTTGAGTTGAATCAAATAGATTTTCGACGTCATACGGAACGCGTTTGATTTTTTCTTTTTCATTTGAAAATAGTTTATGCTAAAAATACGATGTCATGTTGTCTGTCATATTTCTCTTTTTTTCATTTGAAAATTCAAAATGTTAATGATAAACAAACTGTAAACAAAGATTTCTTCCTACAAGTCAATTAAATGTTTTTATCATATATTTGTTCAATCTGTCCTCTTACTAATATAACATTTTTTGGTAATATTCAATTTTATTCAAATCGGAAAATCTTTTCAACCGTGTTTACTTGTATATGGTGGCTTACTGTAGTAAAAACACAATACAGAACGGTTTAAAAAAAACAAAACGATTCGGTATGGAGACGAAACCGAAAAAACACGGTTTTTCGGTAAAACCGCCCATCGCTAAGCCACTATAAAAATATTGTTACGATAAAATAGCCACGATAAAAATATTAAAATATTCACTATTATATTATCACAACAATATAATATCCATCATTGAAATCATTATCGCAACAATATAACACTCACTATGTAAATGTGAGCTTGAGTTGTCGTAAGCAATTTCTTGCATGTTTTATCAATGTAGATTCCTTCACCATAGACATAATTTTTTTTAAATAGTATTTAAAAAATGTAAATGTTTATCTGCTAAGGTTTCACTTTCAACCATTTTGTCGAATAATTATCTATTCTCTAAAATAGTAAGCAAACAAACCCAAATTTTTATGATTCTGTAAATCTATTTTCTTATGCTTCAGGTGTATTCTTGGAGAATTATTTACTAAAAAGCCGATATTCCAAGCCAATACAGAGCTAACACAGTTGGAACTTATAAGTCGAACTTGTGGCTGTCCATGTCCAGCCGATTGGCCAGATGTCATCAAATTACCTTTATTTCATACAGTAAAACCAAAGAAACAGTATCGAAGACGACTTCGGGAAGAATTCTCTTTGTAAGTAGAATTTCTTTTACTTGTCTCCATCCGACATTCATTCCAAGCTATGAGCTTAACCTTCATTTGACAACCACCCATTGACACAACCGCCACACAATATTAACAGACAGCACCACATACTTTGACAACCCTAACCACATACTTTGACAACCCTAACCACAGACTTTGACAACCCTAACCACATACTTTGACAACCCTAACCACATACTTTGACAACCCTAACCACATACTTTGACAACCCTAACCACATACTTTGACAACCCTAACCACATACTTTGACAACCCTAACCACATACTTTGACAACCCCAACCACATACTTTGACAACCCCAACCACATACTTTGACAACCCCAACCACATACTTTGACAACCCCAACCACATACTTTGACAACCCCAACCACATACTTTGACAACCCCAACCACGTACTTTGACAACCCTAACCCTAACCACGTGCTTTGACAATCCTAACCGCGTGCTTTGACAATCCTAACCACATACTTTGACAACCGTGACCCTAAACTTTAATAACCCCAACCACATACTTTGCCAACCCTAACCACGTACTTTGACAACCCTAACCCTAACCGCTTACTTTGACAATCCTAACCACGTACTTTGACAACCCTAACCCTAACAACGTACTTTGACAACCCTAACCCTAAACTTTGATAACCCTAACTACATATTTTGACAACCCTAACCGCGTATTTGACAATCCTAACCACATACTTTGACAACCCTAACCGCGTATTTGACAATCCTAACCACATACTTTGACACCTCTAACCCTAACCACGTACTTTGACAACCGTAACCACATACTTTGACAACCCTAACCAGGTACTTTGACAACAACAACCCTAACTACATACTTTGACAATCCTAACCCTAACCACATACTTAGACAACCCTAACACTAAGCACGTACTTTGACAACCCTAACCACGTACTTTGACAACCCTAACCCTAACCACATACTTTGACAACCCTAACCCTAACCACGTACTTTGACAACCCTAACCCTAACCACATACTTTGACAACCCTAACCATAACCACATACTTTGATAACCCTAACCCTAACCTTTGACAACCCTAACCGCATACTTTGGCAACCCTAACCACGTACTTTGACAACCCTAACCGCATACTTTGGCAACCCTAACCACATACTTTGACAACCCTAACCGCATACTTTGGCAACCCTAACCACGTACTTTGACAACCCTAACCACATACTTTGACAACCCTAACGACATACTTTAACAACCCTAACACTAATCGCATACTTTGGCAACCCTAACCGCATACTTTGGCAACCCTAACCACATACTTTGACAACCCTAACCGCATACTTTGGCAACTCTAACCACATACTTTGACAACCCTAACCACGTACTTTGACAACCCTAACCACGTACTTTGACAACCCTAACCACGTACTTTGACAACCCTAACCACGTACTTTGACAACCCTAACCACGTACTTTGACAACCCTAACCACATACTTTGACAACCCTAACCCTAACCATATACTTTGACAACCCTAACCACATACTTTGACAACCCTAACCCTAACCGCATACTTTGACAACCCTAACCATATACTTTGACAACCCTAACCCTAACCGCATACTTTGACAACCCTAACCATATACTTTGACAACCCTAACCCTAACCATATACTTTGACAACCCTAACCGCATACTTTGACAACCCTAACCCTAACCGCATACTTTGACAACCCTAACCCTAACCGCATTCTTTGACAACCCTAACCACATACTTTGACAACCCTAACCCTAACCATATACTTTGACAACCCTAACCGCATACTTTGACAACCCTAACTACGTACTTTGACAACCCGAACCACGTACTTTGACAATCCTAACCCTAACCACTTACTTTGACAATCCTAACCCTAACCACATACTTTGACAACCCGAACCACGTACTTTGACAACCCTAACCACGTATTTTGACAACCCTAACTACGTACTTTGACAACCCTAACCACGTACTTTGACAACCCTAACCACGTACTTTGACAACCATAACCACGTACTTTGACAACCCTAACCACATACTTTTACAACCCTAACCACGTATTTTGACAACCTTAACCCTAACCGCATACTTTGACAACCCTAACCGCATACTTTGACAACCTTAACCACATACTTTGACAACCCTAACCACGTACTTTGACAACCCTAACTCTAACCACATACTCTGACAACCCTAACCACGTACTTTGACAACCCTAACCACATACTTTGACAACCCTAACCCTAACCACATACTTTGACAACCCTAACCACATACTTTGACAACCCTAACCACATACTTTGACAACCCTAACCACGTACTTTGACAACCCAACACACATACTTCGACAAAGTGAAAATTTAATCACAGTTCAGCAACTTTATTGAAAAAAATATTTTTTATTTGTGAGCATATTTTGAGCATGTTGGTATAGATGATCTTGCAGTGACCTTAAAATGCATTAGTTCCCATTACTCATAGGTCAACTCGGACGCAGTGTTGTAGTGTCTGTCAGGTTCCAACTTATGAGTTAAATAGAATGTATCAATTATTTATACATAAAATCCATGTGGTGTGAGTGGAAAAATGGGGGCAGTGTTGAAGACACTGGCTTGCGAGGGAGAAGGGGAGAGTAGCTTAGATGGAATTTGGCAAGGCATTTGTTATTGAGTTTGGAAAGATAAGGGGCCAGCTCAGCAGAGCATTTTCTTATTACTATAGCAGAGATAAGATCGGGTCCACGTGCTTTCCAGGACATGGGAAGGAGTGCTGGTCATATCAAGTGTGGTTTCTGTCTGTAGCGAGAAATTGATGAGGGAGTGTAAGGCGAATCGCCAGGCAAGAAGTTCAGCCTTATCTGTTGCCAGCCAAGCGACATCATGGTGACTGGATAGCGAGGGAATTGTTCACCAGACTCTTATAGATTTTCCAGAAATCGCAAGTTCCTAATTTCTTTTCGAGTCAATACGTTTTCTGGTCATCTCAGTATACCTAGTTTTGGCTGCGGCTATCACACTCTTACAATGGTTTCTTGCTGCTAGAAACTTGTGTCTATTTGTAGCTGAATTATCAAACCAGACATTGTCATCTGGAACAAACCAGAAAAAAACTGCTCTCATCATTGATGTAACCGTCCCAAATGACTATGGCCTCAATAGAGCCGAACGGAAAAAAATAACAAAATACCAAGATCTCAAAAATGATCTAAAAATAACATGGTCCCTCGATGAAATAAACATCATACCGGTTGTAGTGGGGGCAACTGGTCTGGTGAAAAAAAATCTAAGTAAATACTTAGAAACAATCCCCGGAAAACCAAATTGTAGGAAAGTACAGATAGCAGCCCTAAAAGGAACAACATCTATCCTTAAGAGAGCCCTCGGATATAAATTTTACTCATAGGGAAATGAAGTGTTAGCCTCGAGAGTAGGCCCCTTGATCTCTTTAGATAAACTAAATTAAAATGAAAAAAAAAGTCAAAGTGAACCATTTGAGAGAGTAGGGCTTACTATAAAATTTCCACATTAGGATACTATGCCATCTTTGATCCAATCTGTTACCTTATTTGCGCAATGTTCAGCAGAGAGAGAAAAAGTTTTACTTCATGGGGTGTCTCTGATGAGCCCGTTGGTAATATCTCGTCGTTTTGAATAACAGCGCTTCGGTTCGGAGGTTTATGGTGATATCAACTATTGTCGCAAGGTGATCGCATTTCTGAGGGACTATGAGCATCCATCACACAAGCCTCGGGCAGTGTTGTCAAGAATAGATCGAGAAGTGAGGCTTGCTGATCTTCAAGATCTAGGAGGCAGGTCGGGAAAGTCACTGTTTGTGCAATAAAGAAACTATGCGCACTGTTACCAGCTGCGTCTGTGTAGCTCAAGAAATAAAACCAAACTCTGGACATGAAAATCCCTAAATACATGGATTTGGGTACTCGGATCCGAGGAGAGTGCCGCATCTGCACTATCAGACAGAGTCAAGCAAGGTGCAGTCCTGGGTCAAAGGGAAACAGTAAAGGAGATATAAGTAATTAACAATGTTGTAAAGTTAATCTAAAGCACATGTAGGTTTGATCATCTGATTTTAGATAGTTCTCTCATGAAGGAGAGGGTTTTACGGATATAGACTCAGAGCCCATACATCTGCTTGTCAGAGTCTTTACGGCAGAGTGGGAGATATCCTGCCGTGTCAAAATGATTATAGGAGAGTGTAGATTAGTTTCCCTTAGTGCTAGGATATCTGGGGAGTTTACGAGGAGGAACACTTGTACATCATTGAGGTTAGTTCTTAGCCAGCTGATATTTGTGAACCTGAGCCTCAAGAGAGGAGGCGAATTAGTTGTTTTTTGAAGGGGCATCTGGTTTTAACGTTGATTTTTAAAAACTTTTTTTAACCCTATATGAGTCAACCACAAGTCTAACGTGATTTACACATTGTATTTCATTACGATATTTATTCTACTGCAATACATTTCACTGAATTTAGCAAAAAGAAAAAGATTTATTTTAATAAGTAATTTAATTAAATCTACCGTAATGCATTTTGGTTACTTGGCAAACAATCCAGCCATTTTAGTGTATGACTTTGTGATATTAGATTACTCTAAATTTAAATTTTGTTTCTTTTCCTCAGATATTAATTTACTTTGTCTTGTAATACTTTGAAATAGACATTAAAAGAATACTACATACTTATGTAGCCACCTGGTCAGTCCCCCTCCCTTCCCCGGTCTTCACACCTCACCACAACAAAAATCCCCCTCCTCCTTTTACCTCTCCCACCCTTTGGGCATTTCAATTATATTCTCCCCCCCCCCCATTTCCAAAGTTGTCTTTACCTTTTCGAATCTTTTTCTCATTAACCATAATACTACCCACATTTTGAACAGTTTCCCCCTTCCTCTTCTTTTCCACACCTCACAACAAAAATCTCAGCCCCCCCCCCCCCTTTCACCTCTTCCACCCTAAGGCAATTTCAATTATATTCTCACCCCTCCCCATTTCATAGCCGTCTCAATCTTGTCCACTTAAAGTTTTTCATTATTATTGGGTTGTCGACCATTGACTCTCGCATCCTGGACTTTCTGAGTCTCATAGTAGCTACGGCTGCTATATTCCTTCATCTCACCACTATGTCAACCCCAAAATTCTATGTACTTGCATGACATTTTTCTTCAAACTATCATCCTGAGGAAGTCTTACAATAAAGACGAAACGTTGATGAATACATAAACTATCTTTTGGTTTTTCCTTATTCATTTCCCATATATATATATATATATATATATATATAAGTTGAAATGTGGCTCTTCATTAAGATAAGTTATGTCCCAACAGGCATAATATTTTCTTTTAAAATTATTTTATGTTTTTCTGGTAGAACCTAAGCTAAATTGTTCATATGTATATTTTGATTGTTTGCTGGGCAGTTGTCTTCAAGAAGGCTGGGAAGTATCATACGTTCCATTTTATTTTTTAAACAAAAAAAAACCCAGCCTATTTTATCGATTTTTATTCTTTCCTTTCTGTTTTTCAGTCTACCTAAGCCAGCATTGGACTTACTGGATCGTATGCTGGAGTTGGATCCTCGTCGGCGTTGCAGTGCAGAACAAGCTTTAGAATGTGCTTGGTTAAAAGATGTTGATCCAGCACACATCACTCCTCCCGAGTATGATTTTTTTTTTGTTTTTGTTCTGTTTTTGTGTCCTTGAAATTTTTTTTTGATTTTGAAGTCCTTCATTTTCTAATCTGAGTAGTGCAAGTTGGATAGTTATTTGAGTTACAAAAAGCATGGAGGCTGAGAGACAAATACAAACCTGCTTTCCTTCAACAACTACAAGAAACCTCTTCAACCACCGATTGCCATGGCAAATAACAACCTACCTGAGAATCCAACGTTCAAACTCCTCGGCCTAACATTCACAGGTAACATGAATTGGAACAAATACATAGAAGACATTGCCAAGGCTGCTGCAAAGAAGGTGGGCTCCCTTTACTGTGTTAGAAAACTTCTCACACCTGACATTATCCTGTATCTCTACAAAGCTACCATCCGCCAATATATGGAGTATTGTTGCCACATCTGGGCTGGTGCATCATCCACTAGTCTCTCCCTCTCTTAGACAAGGTTAAAAAAAAAGAGTCGAAAAAGCATGGATGCTGAGAGATACCAGAGATTGATTGGTTGCACTAGATCACTTGCTAGGAGGCAGATCTTGTTTGAAATAGACTTAAGTAGTATAGTTGTTGCTTGTTTTGGGGTTTGTTTATGTTTTTTTTTTGTTTAAGTTTTTTTTTTAATTTTATGGAAATCGCTCCAGAAAAGGCAACAAACCACTTGATGTAAGGAACTAAAAAAAAAAAAAAAATACTACTTAAAGGTCAAAAACTAGCCAACGATAAGTGTTAGATAGATCAATTCTGACTCAGAAAACAGCAATTTTTCCCCCTTTGTCAGAAACATTGACAATGTGAGGACTGAAGGACAAAATAAGGTAAGTGAGAGTTACGAGGCTGCCGAAAGTAAACCCAAGTTAGTCACTTTCTACTCTCGTTGTGGCGATGTACAGTCCCACTGTTCTCATGATCAACCTAGAAGAGAAGTGGTGAGTGAAACTTCCGAGGAGCCAATTCTGTGACTAATAACCCGGCAGGCAGGGAAATTATCAAGAGGATGAATAAAATGACCGTATGAATATTCAGCGTGTCCATGTTCTAATATCCGCTTCACGTCGTCATCTAAGTGGAATTCTTAGATGGACGCTTGTTTGTCCAGATAAAGACCATGAGATGTTCACAGAGAAGGTTTTAGAATCAACAAACCAAGTTCAAACATGTCTGAATGAAACTATTACATGAAATTATGTGCTAACAATTTATGTTTTTGTGGAAACTGGGACGATGTTAAGCAAGCAAGTTCGGGCCAAACAACTCATTTCACATCAGATGACGAAGAAGGATACTCGGAATTAAATGATATGATGCATTTCACATCAGATAACGAAGAAGGATACTCGGAATTAAATGACATGATGCATTTTACATCAGATGACGAAGGAGGATACACGGAATTAAATGACATGATGCATTTCACATCAGATGACGAAGAAGGATACACGGAATAAAATGACATGATGCATTTCACATCAGATGACGAAGAAGGATACTCGGAATGACATGATGCATTTTACATCAGATGACGAAGACGGATACTCGGAATTAAATGACATGATGAATTTCACATCAGATGACGAAGAAGGATACTCGGAATGACATGATGCATTTTACATCAGATGACGAAGGAGGATACACGGAATTAAATGACATGATGCATTTTAAATCAGATGACGAAGGAGGATACACGGAATTAAATGACATGATGCATTTCACATCAGATGACGAAGAAGGATACTCGGAATGACATGATGCATTTTACATCAGATGACGAAGAAGGATACTCGGAATTAAATGACATGATGAATTTCACATCAGATGACGAAGAAGGATACTCGGAATGACATGATGCATTTTACATCAGATGACGAAGAAGGATACTCAGAATTAAATGACATGATGCATTTCACATCATATGACGAAGAAGGATACACGGAATAAAATGACATAATGCATTTCACATCAGATGACGAAGAAGGATACTCGGAATTAAATGACATGATGCATTTTAAATCAGATGACGAAGGAGGATACACGGAATTAAATGACATGATGCATTTCACATCAGATGACGAAGAAGGATACTCGGAATGACATGATGCATTTTACATCAGATGACGAAGGAGGATACACGGAATTAAATGACATGATGCATTTTAAATCAGATGACGAAGGAGGATACACGGAATAAAATGACATGATGCATTTCACATCAGATGACGAAGAAGGATACTCGGAATGACATGATGCATTTTACATCAGATGACGAAGAAGGATACTCGGAATTAAATGACATGATGAATTTCACATCAGATGACGAAGAAGGATACTCGGAATGACATGATGCATTTTACATCAGATGACGAAGAAGGATACTCAGAATTAAATGACATGATGCATTTCACATCATATGACGAAGAAGGATACACGGAATAAAATGACATAATGCATTTCACATCAGATGACGAAGAAGGATACTCGGAATTAAATGACATGATGCATTTCACATCAGATGACGAACAAGGATACACAGAATTAAATGACATGATGCATTTCACATCAGATGACAAAGAAGGATACTCGGAATTAAATGACATGATGCATTTCACATCAGATGACGAAGAAGGATACTCGGAATTAAATGACATGATGCATTTCACATCATATGACGAAGAAGGATACACGGAATTAAATGACATGATGCATTTCATATCAGATGACGAAGAATGATACTCGGAATTAAATGACATGATGCATTTCACATCAGATGACGAAGAAGGATACTCGGAATTAAATGACATGATGCATTTCACATCAGATGACGAAGAAGGATACACGGAATAAAATGACATGATGCATTTCACATCAGATGACGAAGAAGGATACTCGGAATTAAATGACATGATGCATTTCACATCAGATGACGAAGAAGGATACTCGGAATTAAATGACATGATGCATTTCACATCAGATGACGAAGAAGGATACTCGGAATTAAATGACATGATGCATTTCACATCATATGACGAAGAAGGATACACGGAATTAAATGACATGATGCATTTCATATCAGATGACGAAGAATGATACTCAAAATTAAATGACATGATGCATTTAACATCAGATGACGAAGAAGGATACTCGGAATTAAATGACATGATGCATTTCACATCAGATGACGAAGAAGGATACTCGGAATTAAATGACATGATGCATTTCACATCAGATGACGAAGAAGGATACTCAGAATTAAATGACATGATGCATTTCACATCATATGACGAAGAAGGATACACGGAATAAAATGACATAATGCATTTCACATCAGATGACGAAGAAGGATACTCGGAATTAAATGACATGATGCATTTCACATCAGATGACGAACAAGGATACACAGAATTAAATGACATGATGCATTTCACATCAGATGACAAAGAAGGATACTCGGAATTAAATGACATGATGCATTTCACATCAGATGACGAAGAAGGATACTCAGAATTAAATGACATGATGCATTTCACATCAGATGACAAAGAAGGATACACGGAATAAAATGACATGATGCATCTCACATCAGATGACGAAGAAGGATACTCGGAATTAAATGACATGATGCATTTCACATCATATGACGAAGAAGGATACACGGAATTAAATGACATGATGCATTTCATATCAGATGACGAAGAAGGATACTCGGAATTAAATGACATGATGCATTTCACATCAGATGACGAAGAAGGATACTCGGAATTAAATGACATGATGCATTTCACATCAGATGACGAAGAAGGATACTCGGAATTAAATGACATGATGCATTTCACATCAGATGACGAAGAAGGATACTCAGAATTAAATGACATCATGCATTTCACATCATATGACGAAGAAGGATACACGGAATAAAATGACATAATGCATTTCACATCAGATGACGAACAAGGATACACAGAATTAAATGACATGATGCATTTCACATCAGATGACAAAGAAGGATACTCGGAATTAAATGACATGATGCATTTCACATCAGATGACGAAGAAGGATACTCAGAATTAAATGACATGATGCATTTCACATCAGATGACAAAGAAGGATACACGGAATAAAATGACATGATGCATTTCACATCAGATGACGAAGAAGGATACTCGGAATTAAATTACATGATGCATTTCACATCAGATGACGAAGAAGGATACTCGGAATTAAATTACTTGATGCATTTCACATCAGATGACGAAGAAGGATACTCGGAATTAAATGACATGATGCATTTCACATCAGATGACGAAGAAGGATACACGGAATTAAATGACATGATGCATTTCACATCAGATGACGAAGAAGGATACACGGAATTAAATGACATGATGCATTTCACATCAGATGACGAAGAAGGATACTCAGAATTAAATGACATGATGCATTTCACATCAGATGACGAAGAAGGATACACAGAATTAAATGACATGATGCATTTTACATCAGATGATGAAGAAGGATACACAGAATTAAATGACATGATGCATTTCACATCAGATGACGAAGAAGGATACTCGGAATTAAATGACATGATGCATTTCACATCAGATGACGAAGAAGGATACTCGGAATTAAATGACATGATGCATTTCACATCAGATGACGAAGAAGGATACACGGAATTAAATGACATGATGCATTTCACATCAGATGATGAAGAAGGATACACGGAATTAAATGACATGATGCATTTCACATCAGATGACGAAGAAGGATACTCGGAATTAAATGACATGATGCATTTCCAGACACTGGATTGCTCCGGGTATGGAGTGCATTGATACCATTGTACAACACATTCTGTTTTTTACATTGTAAAGACTCCTTGCGGTGGAAAATTTTTTGACTATACAACGGCAAGGTAAGAGGTAGCTGTCACCACGATCATTTGTTACAAGGTGAGATTTCTGGAAAAACTGGTGGTTAGAAACTGGTGGTTAAAAATGGGTGGTTAGAAACTAGACGGTGTCTTAAGCTGAAGGAAGTGCATAGTTCCATGGAGATATTAAAAAAAAATTTTAAAAACTTTCACTTACCCCAAACAAGGCATATTGACACCGAGATGTAAGGGGCTACTGTGATTAGGGGCCAGGTTATAGGAAGTATTCTAAGTGCAGCAAGATGTTTGTTCACATTACATTTAAATTTCTGCATATAGGTACTGTCAGGGGAGCAAGGAAGAAATTGCAAAGGCAAGCAGAGTTTTAGATTGTCAATATTAGGAGAGTTACTTTAGCAAGGCAGTGAGTTACGTGTGGTAGAGAGTTGATGACTCGACTTGGAGGTATTATGTAGGTTCTACAAGACAAGTAGTTGTGTCTGTATCTCACTCCTGTTCACGCTGTCTCTCTCGCTTTCCGGTAGTTACATGGAAATATGTAATAAACTACACATTTGTCTTCTTGCGTTTGTCCATTATGATGATCCGGATGCAGAGGATCCCTCCAGAAGAAGATTCTTCACCAACTCTGACTCTTGAGCAAAGAAGATAACCCCTAAAAATATTTTCACGTCTACATTCCCACCATCACCCTGGAAGAACTGAAACCCACTCTACAAGAAGCTGAAATGGTCCATCCATGGACTTGGCATCATGCCAAACTTTTTGCATTCCAAAGAGACCGCTCTTTTGGAGAACTGTATCTTCATGAAGGATTGCATGTTGACCATTGCAAATGCTACAAAGATGCACTGAAAACTCCATGCGGTACTGTTTCTTGAGAGAATCTTGCGTCTGATCAATCAGAAATGTTTCAGAAGTTGCGGACGGTCGTATTTTCGCAGCCTGTTATAAGCGCCAGTTTCACAAACGCAAGATGATATCATCTGATTCCCTCAATCCACATCCACGTGTGAACATTGGAAGCCAATATTTTATGCTCAAATTTGACGTAACAGATATTTTTGGACCCACAAATTTTATCCACAGTCACAATCATATAGAAAAGACGGTGATTTTCCAAGCGGTGACGGAACAAAATAATCCACCTTATTAATTTGTTATCTGATTTTTGCAGATTTCCTTTTTTATTTTGCAAATATCCCAATTCAGATTAAAGATTAGTGTTTTTCAGTAACATAAAAAAATAAAAAAATCCCTTAACCCTAACCCTAACCGTAAGTCTGGGTGGCAACTACTCTCTTTCTTGTTGTGTTCGTTCTGCATTTTTTGTGGAGGTCATCCAAACTTAGGGTTAGATGTAGAGATAAGGGAGAGTTTTTGTTTTGTAAGAAACAAATAAAATCAAACAGTGTTTATTAAAAATGAAATTGAAACGTTATAAATTAAACATCGTAATAATGGCGTATCCAATGTAGAATATTGTCGAAGAAATTGTCTCGATAATTTGCATGATGAAGTAATCTGCAAGAAACAAAAACAAATTAATATTTCCAAAATAAAAATTTTTGAAAGATCAACAAAAATTAATACGATGGCTTATTTTGTCCTGTCATTGCTTACAAAGTCAAACAAAACTAATTGATAAAAGTTGGCAGCCATTTTGAAAGCAACCGCTTCAATATAAGCAAAAGTTTCAGTAAAATAAAGTGTGTCTTTTAATGCATCATTTCGTGTTTTGCCAAAGCAAACCAGCATAAATCTTGCATCAGGTTATTTGAGTCAGGACAGTGTTAAACATCCTGGTTTCAAAGAGCTGCTTTCTCCGGTAGCATCTCTGTCGTTGGACGCGAGGAGGACAAGAAGATTTCAGACTGCCACTCTTTTGTATTTATAAGATGGGGAATTCATAACAGCATTCGATAAGTCCCTTGGATGCCATCTACGGAGAAAGTGAACCATGACTTGATTTTCGGCAGCCTCGTAACACACTATTTTCTCCTTTAGTCATCACATTCCATGAGTTATGTTTCTGACAAAGGGGGAAGAATTGCTGTTTTCTGGATCGGCTGTTTTGAGTGTGTGGTATGTTGAAATTTTAAATCTGTTTATCTCATTAACCCTTATCCTCGAGTGTCTTTTAGCCTTGATAAGTGATTCCTCATTAGTAAAATAATGATAATAACCATGCCAGAATGGATAAGACTTCTTGGGTTAGTAGATGTAGAACAGTTGAGGTAGCAGGTCCAGTTTACAAGAAAAACCTGGGAGCAAGTGATAAGGACGTACTTGAGAGAAAAGTCTGGCCAGAGATAGGTTAGTTTGGAAGTCAATTTCTAGAAACCGTCCAACACATGTCAGCATGTTAAATCGATGGTAGTGATGATGATGATGATGTCCTTCATAATTAGACTTTCTTTCCTTCATAATTAGACTTTCTTTCCTTCATAATTAGACTTTCATTCCTTCATAATTAGACTTTCTTTCCTTCATAATTAGACTTTCTTTCCTTCATAATTAGACTTTCTTTCCTTCATAATTAGACTTTCTTTCCTTCATAATTAGACTTTCTTTCCTTCATAATTAGACTTTCTTTCCTTCATAATTAAACTTTCTTTCCTTCATAATTTGACTTTCTTTCCTTCATAATTTGACTTTCTTTCCTTCATAATTTGACTTTCTTTCCTTCACAATTTGACTTTCTTTCCTTCACAATTTGACTTTCTTTCCTTCACAATTTGACTTTCTTTCCTTCACAATTTGACTTTCTTTCCTTCACAATTTGACTTTCTTTCCTTCACAATTTGACTTTCTTTCCTTCACAATTTGACTTTCTTTCCTTCACAATTTGACTTTCTTTCCTTCACAATTTGACTTTCTTTCCTTCACAATTTGACTTTCTTTCCTTCACAATTTGACTTTCTTTCCTTCACAATTTGACTTTCTTTCCTTCACAATTTGACTTTCTTTCCTTCACAATTTGACTTTCTTTCCTTCACAATTTGACTTTCTTTCCTTCACAATTTGACTTTCTTTCCTTCACAATTTGACTTTCTTTCCTTCACAATTTGACTTTCTTTCCTTCACAATTTGACTTTCTTTCCTTCACAATTTGACTTTCTTTCCTTCACAATTTGACTTTCTTTCCTTCACAATTTGACTTTCTTTCCTTCACAATTTGACTTTCTTTCCTTCACAATTTGACTTTCTTTCCTTCACAATTTGACTTTCTTTCCTTCACAATTTGACTTTCTTTCCTTCACAATTTGACTTTCTTTCCTTCACAATTTGACTTTCTTTCCTTCACAATTTGACTTTCTTTCCTTCACAATTTGACTTTCTTTCCTTCACAATTTGACTTTCTTTCCTTCACAATTTGACTTTCTTTCCTTCACAATTTGACTTTCTTTCCTTCACAATTTGACTTTCTTTCCTTCACAATTTGACTTTCTTTCCTTCACAATTTGACTTTCTTTCCTTCACAATTTGACTTTCTTTCCTTCACAATTTGACTTTCTTTCCTTCACAATTTGACTTTCTTTCCTTCACAATTTGACTTTCTTTCCTTCACAATTTGACTTTCTTTCCTTCACAATTTGACTTTCTTTCCTTCACAATTTGACTTTCTTTCCTTCACAATTTGACTTTCTTTCCTTCACAATTTGACTTTCTTTCCTTCACAATTTGACTTTCTTTCCTTCACAATTTGACTTTCTTTCCTTCACAATTTGACTTTCTTTCCTTCACAATTTGACTTTCTTTCCTTCACAATTTGACTTTCTTTCCTTCATAATTTGACTTTCTTTCCTTCACAATTTGACTTTCTTTCCTTCACAATTTGACTTTCTTTCCTTCACAATTTGACTTTCTTTCCTTCACAATTTGACTTTCTTTCCTTCACAATTTGACTTTCTTTCCTTCACAATTTGACTTTCTTTCCTTCACAATTTGACTTTCTTTCCTTCACAATTTGACTTTCTTTCCTTCATAATTTGACTTTCTTTCCTTCACAATTTGACTTTCTTTCCTTCACAATTTGACTTTCTTTCCTTCATAATTTGACTTTCTTTCCTTCATAATTTGACTTTCTTTCCTTCATAATTTGACTTTCTTTCCTTCACAATTTGACTTTCTTTCCTTCACAATTTGACTTTCTTTCCTTCACAATTTGACTTTCTTTCCTTCACAATTTGACTTTCTTTCCTTCACAATTTGACTTTCTTTCCTTCACAATTTGACTTTCTTTCCTTCACAATTTGACTTTCTTTCCTTCACAATTTGACTTTCTTTCCTTCACAATTTGACTTTCTTTCCTTCACAATTTGACTTTCTTTCCTTCACAATTTGACTTTCTTTCCTTCACAATTTGACTTTCTTTCCTTCACAATTTGACTTTCTTTCCTTCACAATTTGACTTTCTTTCCTTCACAATTTGACTTTCTTTCCTTCACAATTTGACTTTCTTTCCTTCACAATTTGACTTTCTTTCCTTCACAATTTGACTTTCTTTCCTTCACAATTTGACTTTCTTTCCTTCACAATTTGACTTTCTTTCCTTCACAATTTGACTTTCTTTCCTTCACAATTTGACTTTCTTTCCTTCACAATTTGACTTTCTTTCCTTCACAATTTGACTTTCTTTCCTTCACAATTTGACTTTCTTTCCTTCACAATTTGACTTTCTTTCCTTCACAATTTGACTTTCTTTCCTTCACAATTTGACTTTCTTTCCTTCACAATTTGACTTTCTTTCCTTCACAATTTGACTTTCTTTCCTTCACAATTTGACTTTCTTTCCTTCACAATTTGACTTTCTTTCCTTCACAATTTGACTTTCTTTCCTTCACAATTTGACTTTCTTTCCTTCACAATTTGACTTTCTTTCCTTCACAATTTGACTTTCTTTCCTTCACAATTTGACTTTCTTTCCTTCACAATTTGACTTTCTTTCCTTCACAATTTGACTTTCTTTCCTTCACAATTTGACTTTCTTTCCTTCACAATTTGACTTTCTTTCCTTCACAATTTGACTTTCTTTCCTTCACAATTTGACTTTCTTTCCTTCACAATTTGACTTTCTTTCCTTCACAATTTGACTTTCTTTCCTTCACAATTTGACTTTCTTTCCTTCACAATTTGACTTTCTTTCCTTCACAATTTGACTTTCTTTCCTTCACAATTTGACTTTCTTTCCTTCACAATTTGACTTTCTTTCCTTCATAATTTGACTTTCTTTCCTTCACAATTTGACTTTCTTTCCTTCACAATTTGACTTTCTTTCCTTCACAATTTGACTTTCTTTCCTTCACAATTTGACTTTCTTTCCTTCACAATTTGACTTTCTTTCCTTCACAATTTGACTTTCTTTCCTTCACAATTTGACTTTCTTTCCTTCATAATTTGACTTTCTTTCCTTCACAATTTGACTTTCTTTCCTTCACAATTTGACTTTCTTTCCTTCACAATTTGACTTTCTTTCCTTCACAATTTGACTTTCTTTCCTTCACAATTTGACTTTCTTTCCTTCACAATTTGACTTTCTTTCCTTCACAATTTGACTTTCTTTCCTTCACAATTTGACTTTCTTTCCTTCACAATTTGACTTTCTTTCCTTCACAATTTGACTTTCTTTCCTTCACAATTTGACTTTCTTTCCTTCACAATTTGACTTTCTTTCCTTCACAATTTGACTTTCTTTCCTTCACAATTTGACTTTCTTTCCTTCACAATTTGACTTTCTTTCCTTCACAATTTGACTTTCTTTCCTTCACAATTTGACTTTCTTTCCTTCACAATTTGACTTTCTTTCCTTCACAATTTGACTTCTTTCCTTCACAATTTGACTTTCTTTCCTTCACAATTTGACTTTCTTTCCTTCACAATTTGACTTTCTTTCCTTCACAATTTGACTTTCTTTCCTTCACAATTTGACTTTCTTTCCTTCACAATTTGACTTTCTTTCCTTCACAATTTGACTTTCTTTCCTTCACAATTTGACTTTCTTTCCTTCACAATTTGACTTTCTTTCCTTCACAATTTGACTTTCTTTCCTTCACAATTTGACTTTCTTTCCTTCACAATTTGACTTTCTTTCCTTCACAATTTGACTTTCTTTCCTTCACAATTTGACTTTCTTTCCTTCACAATTTGACTTTCTTTCCTTCACAATTTGACTTTCTTTCCTTCACAATTTGACTTTCTTTCCTTCACAATTTGACTTTCTTTCCTTCACAATTTGACTTTCTTTCCTTCACAATTTGACTTTCTTTCCTTCACAATTTGACTTTCTTTCCTTCACAATTTGACTTTCTTTCCTTCACAATTTGACTTTCTTTCCTTCACAATTTGACTTTCTTTCCTTCACAATTTGACTTTCTTTCCTTCACAATTTGACTTTCTTTCCTTCACAATTTGACTTTCTTTCCTTCACAATTTGACTTTCTTTCCTTCACAATTTGACTTTCTTTCCTTCACAATTTGACTTTCTTTCCTTCACAATTTGACTTTCTTTCCTTCACAATTTGACTTTCTTTCCTTCACAATTTGACTTTCTTTCCTTCACAATTTGACTTTCTTTCCTTCACAATTTGACTTTCTTTCCTGCACAATTTGACTTTCTTTCCTGCACAATTTGACTTTCTTTCCTTCATAATTTGACTTTCTTTCCTTCATAATTTGACTTTCTTTCCTTCACAATTTGACTTTCTTTCCTTCACAATTTGACTTTCTTTCCTTCACAATTTGACTTTCTTTCCTTCACAATTTGACTTTCTTTCCTTCACAATTTGACTTTCTTTCCTTCATAATTTGACTTTCTTTCCTTCACAATTTGACTTTCTTTCCTTCACAATTTGACTTTCTTTCCTTCACAATTTGACTTTCTTTCCTTCACAATTTGACTTTCTTTCCTTCACAATTTGACTTTCTTTCCTTCACAATTTGACTTTCTTTCCTTCACAATTTGACTTTCTTTCCTTCACAATTTGACTTTCTTTCCTTCACAATTTGACTTTCTTTCCTTCACAATTTGACTTTCTTTTATTTCACAATTTGACTTTCTTTCCTTCACAATTTGACTTTCTTTCCTTCATAATTTGACTTTCTTTCCTTCACAATTTGACTTTCTTTTCTTTCACAATTTGACTTTCTTTCCTTCACAATTTGACTTTCTTTTCTTTCACAATTTGACTTTCTTTCCTTCACAATTTGACTTTCTTTCCTTCACAATTTGACTTTCTTTCCTTCACAATTTGACTTTCTTTCCTTCACAATTTGACTTTCTTTCCTTCACAATTTGACTTTCTTTCCTTCACAATTTGACTTTCTTTCCTTCATAATTTGACTTTCTTTCCTTCACAATTTGACTTTCTTTCCTTCACAATTTGACTTTCTTTCCTTCACAATTTGACTTTCTTTCCTTCACAATTTGACTTTCTTTCCTTCACAATTTGACTTTCTTTCCTTCACAATTTGACTTTCTTTTCTTTCACAATTTGACTTTCTTTCCTTCACAATTTGACTTTCTTTTCTTTCACAATTTGACTTTCTTTCCTTCACAATTTGACTTTCTTTCCTTCACAATTTGACTTTCTTTCCTTCACAATTTGACGTTCTTTCCTTCATAATTTGACTTTCTTTCCGTTGTTAAGTTTTTTGCCTAACAAAACAAGATTAAGCAGGATTTATATGAAATCTTTCTCTCTTGACCCCCATTTTATTTTTTATTTTTGTTATTATTTTTAAGTTTTTTAATTTGTAATTTTTTTAATTTTTAAGTTTAATTTTTATTTTAAAGTTTAATTTTTCTGTAATAATTCAAATGTGTAGGCCCTGTTTTTCTTTAATAATTCAAATGCGTAGGCCCTGTTTTTCTTTAATAATTCAAATGCGTAGGCCTTTTTTTCTTTAATAATTCAAATGCGTAAGCCCTGTTTTTCGATAATTCAATTCATAGGCCTTATTTTTGTGATTAATCTTAACATTATTGACTAACATGAAATTAGACTAATCCAAATTTTTTTTCTTTCTAATTTGCAGATTAAATTTATTATTTTATGGAAAATTATTTTATTTTTTATTTTTTTTTCGAAACAATTCAGCGAAGCAAGTCTGTGTAAAGTGTTTTTTTGTTTTGTCTCAGTACACCCATCATTCACAGTTAGAGAACACTGTATATCACTTCACAATGTTAAGATCCTTCACATTCATGTAGAGTAGGGGTTCTTAACCTGGAGTTCACGAACCCCCAGGGGTTCACAAGATTTCTAGTGGTACTTCGATGGCTGATGAAAGATATTTTAAATAGTAATAGTTGCGGATTATGAAATTCGGTGCCTGTGTCTTCATAAAGTTGCTTTCATTATTGGTTTAGAAAAAGCATATATCAATATATAAGTAATAATTCAGAAAGAAAAAAAGTAAATATATTATATTAATAATAAAAAATTAAATGACCAAAGAAAAGTTAGTGATTCAAACTTCAGAGTGTTATCGAGCATGGAAACCTATATGTAACGGAACACTGAAACGTGTTTGAAGATATATATATATATATATATCCTTTGCAGAATTATTGTAGTATAATAAGTTAGTCAATAAATTACCATTATGTTCATTGTCACATTATTGGGGGTTCGGGAAGATGGTTTTATAACTGAGGGGGTACTTAACGAGAAAAAGAACCCTTGATCTCGAGGTACCATCGACCTTATGAATGAATGTCATTGAATAAAATAATTGTAAAAGTATTGAAATTTTTTTTAGGGATGATAGAGTTATGGTGACTGAAAAGTTTTGCACAATATACTTCCTTTTTTTTTTAATTGGAAACAGCTTATCAAGGCCCAAAGGCTACTTGAGGATAACGGTTAAGAGGTTTGTCAGGTGAACGGTGAGACACCTTGAGGATTTGGGACGATGGTTGAAACTGAGCAGAATTTGATTATTTAAGATAACTACTCAAGAATTCGTTAACATTGGACTTGAAAAACGACCATGTTGTAGTCAGCTGGGAAGCAGTCCCGTGGTATTGTGTTCCACAGACGGGCAGTTCTTGGAAAGAAACTTTGTTCATGGAACTTCTGTTTAGTTTTAGGTACACAGAGGAAGAAAGGAAAATTATTTACAATGGTTGTAGCAAGACAAGTTTTAGCATTTTTTTTTCCCCCGTGTGTTTTTGAGAAATAATTTAAAATTCGTTTTTTTATTTATTTTTTGTTTTTTTTGTTTTTGTTTTTTAAATTTAAAAAAAAAAAATTCTTGTTTTCATTGTAGATTTCCACGGGACCAAGATTGCCACGAAATGTGGATTAAGAATCGGAAACGAAGTTTGCGAGAAGCAATGAAACGTGAGCAAGAACTTGGACACCATCAAAATATTCCACCCAAAGGTAATCCTCCACCTATTGGGGCTTCTAAAGGTCGAGTGGCTAGTACCAGCAGCAGTGGTGGGAGTAGTGAAAATCCAAAACCTAACCCACTTATGTCAAGAGACAGCACCGGACACGGAATCAATATGGAAAAGTCCAAGAATGAAGAGTCATCCGTTAATAGTCAGAACTCTGATTCTAAAGATGCATGGATGTCAGTAAGGAATAAGGATTCTTCAGTTGTGGGCGCGGACGTGGCTGAAGTCAAAGACGATGTGGTTGGTTCTTCTTCAGCTGATTCCGAATGCAAGTCTAAGTTGGTAGGCTCTCCGAATCCGCAACAGTTGCAATCCATAATCCAAATGCTTAAATCCAGTCAGAGTGGTCTAAGTGTGGAAACTCTAGCTAAAAAACTGAATGTGCGCTGTGATGAGACGACAATCAAACTCTTGGAGAACTTGAACAAACAACTTCAGACTGGTGGTAATCCATCAAAGTCCGATTCCCTAAGTCAATCGGTGACTCCACAGACCCCTAAGACTCCCAAGAGCCCGCCCCCTGTTTTCCCGGGTGTGGACAGACCCACAAGTAGCCAATATCGACATGGTAATTTTGCTCAGAGAACTTTAGAGAATTCACACGTTTTAGAATCAAAAGATGATATTAATCACGGTGGTAGTGTCGTCGGTGGTGGGAGTTATAATGATGGTAATGTATTGTTGGATGAAAATGGTACGAAAGAAGATCCGATCAAAAGGCTCGGATCGCAAGGAGGTGATATGTCTGCTAGTGGATTAGCCTTTGATAGCACGTCTATGCCTCCTGATGGCTATCAGTCACATGCAAACAGTTTAGAGGATGCGTGTCAAAACCGATCCAGATCGCAGGAGTATGCAGAGACTGCAGCTGTAACACCTGTTAAGCAAGAAAAGACTTCATCTTCATCCTCGGCGGCCAATACGGGATCAGCTGGCAGTGGTGTTGTAACGTCGCAGGCGATCCTCGAAAGTTTGACGACGGATGTTTTAATTGCAGGTAAAGCTAGCTTCGGATCTACAAAAACGGTTCCTTCGGTGGTAGAATTTGATCAGAAGCCTGACCAATTTCCGTCACCCACTGAGCAAAAACACCCTCAAGCCTTTTCTGAAGAGATGCATTTTCCTTCTTTGGGACATATTCCGCTTCACCGGCCGCCACCAAGTGGTCCTCTACCCAGCACTAACCCTAACCCACCCGTAGGTGCGGCACCTATACCTGTTGCCGGCAGTGATGGGGCAGTGTCGTTACGAGCAAAAGTTCAAAGTTATTTTGACACCTATGGTCAGGATTATCCGTTACCACCTCGTCCGAACCAGCCTCCGTTTGGAATGTTAGGAAGTCCACACGGTCGGAGAAACTATCATGGGCCGGTTCATCCTGGACCACATACTGGGCCACCGCCTCGACCACCTGGTCACAGATCCAATATGCCACCTGGGGTAAGCAACCCCTCGTCAGCGATACCGCCACACACTGTTGCGAGCAACATGGGTGCAAATGTTGGTGGTGGGATGTACCAGACAGGCCACATGGGGTGGTAGACAAAGACATCTTTTACTTCCATCCAAAATGTGAAGTAAAACAAGACAAAAACATCTTTTTTATATATTTTTTTTTTATATTATTTTTATTTTTTGTTATTTTTATTTTTCAGTTCTCTCTCTCTCTCCACTTTCATTGTCATTTTTATTTTAGTTTCTTCCACAATCCTTCCCTGTCCAATGTTCATTCTAAATAAATGTCAGTTTTCATTTCTTGTGATAAAAAAAATTCTAAGAAATGCTTTATTTTTTTTTTAGTTTTTAGTTTTCTTACATAGATATGTATATATATATATATAACTATATATGTGTATTTATGTATGTGTGTGTTGATAGGTACACAATTTCTTGAAATTTCTAATAAAAGCGGGTTCTTTTTGTTAAATCGTCTCTTAAAATCTTTCCACTGACATTCATGAGAAGTACAGCATTTAAAAATAAGAAAAGTTTGTAAATTTTTAGTAAATAGTCTTCAAATCTTTTTTCAACTAATGTTCGTCGTCGTCGTCATCATCGGAGGCAACGTCGTTAGATGAGAACATAAGTATTTCATCAGATGTATAATTTTTTCTGCTAAACGTTACTTGTAAGAACATTTTAAGACTATCTACTAAAAGTAGACCCACTTTTATTAATTTTTATATATATATATATATATATATATAATTGATATGTATACAATACATCATTTTTAGCAGTTATCAATTTTTACCTGAAAATATGTATTAAAAAAAAAAAAATTAAAAAAAAAATTATCATAATTCCGGAGACTTCTTGCCAAATTTTGTAGAAATGCGGTGGTGGTGGTGGTGGTGTGTGAGAGGGGGGAGGGGGTCATCCACAAAAAAATTAATGATTTTAAGGCTGAAAAACCTGAACAATAGGTATAGTACTCTTAGAAGAAAAAAAAAGAAAAAAAAATTTTTTTTTTGTATTAATAAAAACAAACCAAAAAAAAACCAAACAAACTATGTATGTGCTTGCTTCCTGCCAATCCAAGAATAATAATAGCCACAATAGTATCACATAGATTTTGTCGTAATTAAATTTTCTGAGTCGCTTCGGAAGCCCGTTATTTTTGTTTTATAAATATTTAAATTAAAATTAGGGTGTGTGTTTGGCATAATGGATATCATCACAGCCCATTTGACCGATCGTGTCCAATGTAGTACTATCTTAGTCAGGAAATGTATCACCCCGCAATTTCTCTCCAGCTAACGGTGAAATGATGACGTCTTCAAATAATCATATATCAGTTAATTGTTGAGAATCGGTATTGTTTTCGCATTAAATGATTAAAAAGGTATTGATGTCTCGGCATCGGCAGCCTCTTTTGATCCTGATATGATACACGTCTCGATATCTGACTCCTGGTATAATATGCATTGTAATACAAGACTTTTCTAAAACGTTTGGAAAAATCTATACTATATTTGTGCTCTGTCCGGGGATGCAATTGAAAACAGAACCCTATACCAAGATTAATAACACTAAATAATATAACTTGAAAATGATACAAATTGAATTTTAAAAATAAGAATAAAAATAGTATTGTGGGGTTCAGGGCTGGGAGCAGAGTGTGTATATAGGGGTCCTCATTCATTGTGATGTCTGCCTTGTAGCATATCTCTGGGACCTGATTGTCCAGTCTCGATCTAAGTCTCCCCCCCCCCCCATTCTTGTCTTTGGTGAGGCTCAACGGAATCCATACCCAATGCTGTCCTATCATGTTTGATCACGTCATTCCAAGACAACTTGGGTCTGCCAGAGGTTGTCTTCTCTGCTGGCACATTGAACTTTCGTGCTTTAGCAATCCAACCATTGCTGCACTCAACGTGCCCCAACCAATGCAGTCTGCTCTTCTGCATGATGTCTGCGAGGCTTTCCAAGTTGACTTGCGCGAGCAGAGACCCAAAAGGCATGCTCTGTTCAATCCTCACCATACAGATCCATCTGCCTTGTCATTACGGTGCGGTATCTTTAGTGTGTCGGCAGAGACAGCCCAGGTTTTGGAGCCATACACCAGCACACTTCTGCCACATGAGGAGTATTTTATTTACCTCCTCTCTAGGAGGTTAGACACAAGGTCAGGTGTGGGTTTTGTTCAAGTGTTTCTGTGGAACGAACTGGATTCGAACCCTGCACACCCATGTCCTCAGTCCACGTCGTTAACCACTTAGCCAGCGTGATGAGGAGTATATACGATCTCTCATAGTTGCTGCCATGTGTTTGTGTCAGTTTAAAAAGCTGTTACCAATTCTTTCTCCAAGCAGGCTAGCAACATGTAGCTGCCGCGAGTTCACTGAAAAACAGATCGGATAAAACCGAAACTAATTACATTTAGAATCTCTTGATGTTCGCTTTTCTTTGAGGTTTTTTTTTATATATTTATTTTTTTCTTAAGGTCTTTCCATATCTCTCCAACTTCATGAACATGTTCTGCTTTGTGTTATTTTTCATTCAGTTACATTTAAATTTCTGATAACCTTTCTAAACAGGAAAAAGCAAACTTTCTCACATATACTTACATGTATTATCCAGATCGCTTGACATGAAAAGAACAAACATAGTTATTTAAGAATATACTAGCCATCCTTACCCTGCGTTGCCTGGTAGTCTTTTTACTATCATTATTAATTTAAGTGACTGAAATAGGATTTCTTCGCCTGCAAAGAAACGTTATTTGGATTATATATGAATGTAAAAGGAAACATTTTGCTTCCTCTTTTAAAAAAAAATTAAAAAGTCAATCGCTTAATCTTTTCCTCCCACCCTGTCAAAGAAAAAAGTTGACCACGATTTAAAAATACGAATAAATTTAATAAAAATAAATAAAATAAATTTGCGTCCTCAGGCAGAAATTGAACTCAGAATTGCGTCTTAACAGGCTGGTGTTTTATCAATTTGGCCACCGCTCCAGTCTCGTTAATACACAGATAATAAAGCGTGCTATGGAAACGCTATTATTATATATTAAAGTTCTATTGAGGGAAATCGCTTATCGGTGAAATTAGAAAAAATTGACTCTAATTAAATTTCTTTCAGATTTCTTCACTCTCTCATTGGTGGCATGAAGAGGACTTATGGACTGTGAGAGGGTTAGCTTCTCCAACTTCCTTTTTGGTATTAGTAATCAAAACAAAACTGTTGATCGGATTAAATATGAAATTGGATAAAAGAAATTTTTTGTTTTTTAACAACACAGACAAATATTTTCGAAAAGTGATTGACTGAACAGATTTGAGTATGTACGTTTTGTTAACAAAGCTATTATGGTCGAAGCAGTCTGTCTGGATAATATATGCAAGTATGCGTGAAAAAGTTTTCCATCTTTTCCCGGTTGGCAAACACAATAGACCCGCTTCTCATTTGATAGGAATATTTTTCATATTTTGACTTTGCTAAAAACTTTCCATAATTAAAAAAAAAAAAAAAAAATTTTTCTTTTTTTTTTTTCTTAGTATTATAAGCTAGAGCTGTGTGGAATCATCTTTGTGTCTTTAGACATAGCACCAACATCATTTTACTATTATTTTGTACCGATATTTAAAAAAAATAAAAATTATTTAATCTGATTCTTGTGGCCGATAAAAAAATATCTCCTCACTACTATGCAATGAATTTTCTCTGACTCCACACTCCTGCAGGCAACCCTTAACTGCTATAAAATGTATCTTTTCTGAAAATAATTTATTATGGCTCGGCTGAACGTTAGTAATACTTTTATAGATGGTGACTCCAAAATGCTTGTTATTCTTGGATTGTTTCTGTTGTTCATAATTTGACAAAAGTCCAATTCAAGTGGACATGTAGGTTTGTGCATGTAAGTCTTGATATAGTTTGTACATTGGCATTCTGCTTATTGTCCATTTTTTAATTTTTTTTATTCATTTATTTTGTGCCAGGAATTCACCACATGAGTGATGGAAAATGATAATGCAAATATTGAATACTTATTGAATTTATTTTTTCGTTTTTCAATCTCAGCTCATTAGTTTAAAAAACAAAAAAATAGATAAATTGAAATAAATATGGATAGGAAAATTACTCTGATTTTTTTTTCTTCTGATGAATTGTAATTTTAGGATTATTTTTCCATATAGATTATTTTAGAACTAATTTTTCCGTTTTATTATACCTTAGGACTGTGATCGTTCCACTGTATCGTATTTTAGGACTAATTTTTCCATCGTATTATATTTTAGGACTAATTTTTCGTTTTCTCATATTTTAGGACCGTAATTTTTCTATTGTATTTGTGTCATATTTTAGGACTAATTTTTCCGTTGAATCATATTTTTGAAATGGAATCCATTAAAAAAGAAAATATATGAAGATATTTGTCTTCATAGGACTTTTCACAATCAATTAGATGGTGAAAAATATTGTCTAATCAATTTATATGCAGCTGAAAATTTGACTGTAGTTACAAGTCTTGCGGCTATCGTCAGACATTTAAAATATGTCAAAAGCAAATATGTTTAAAAGAAGGAGGCAGGAATTAACCAGGAGATGATTATTTATATATATATATATATATATATAATTGGCTACACAAATGCAATCCTTTTTCGATCGTAGATCATGTTAACTTGATTACTCTGATAGTAATGTTTTTATACTTGAAAACATCAGCTAATTAAAGAATGGGTGGGGTAAAGCGTACTAAAATATCACCCTCAAAATAAGGATGCAAATGAAATCTAGAACTGAAACATGACTGCACCAGTGCACCCATTTGTCACATTTTATTATATTTTGGGATATATTTTCCAGTATTTATTCCAATAGTCATCAATACATCAGTAAAGCTTCATAATATATTAGTTGTACCAACTCAGCGTTGCCCGGGATCCATTACATTCAAATTTGTTTTGCAAATATTTCGATGTTCTATGATAACAGCTTTTTTGTTTTGGTTCAGTATTTATGCTAAATAGCAAATAAGGAATGCTAACTCTTACTAAATGAATAATAGTTATTCCTGGAACTGATTTTTCTTTTTAGGTGTAAATTTAAGGATGTCCCCATATTAGTGATCTGCCGAATCAGATTAAGTATTTTTTTAAATAAATTACATTGAAATATGTTCGTTTATTGACAATAACATAGTACATAGTACAACAATAACAAATAAAAATTGTCTAGTCAGAAGCAAAGTTTGGTTTATCAGCTTAAATGCTATTTAGGTTCAACTTGTAAAATCCAGCCAACATAATTTTATATATAGGAAGAAGATATATTATAACATTATATAACATGTTAATGTTATTTTGTCAATTTTTTTTTTCTTGTAAGTTTTTAACAATGCCATACTAGTGGCATTATTTATATACTAACAGGACCCGTGGCAATTCCACTTTTTAAGTCCGAGGAGGAGAGCATGCAATGTACTCTGCCCAGTTCTATCCAAGTGGGAATTCCACACTTGTATCCTTGATATGTTGTATATTGTTTTTGTACACTCTATGGACATCTAGCACGAATGCAGACCCTACAATATTATTGTAATACCTTTGTTCAAACTAAAACATGCTTATCTAAGTACTCTGGTTAATATATTTTTAGAATATATTTCGTTAGGGATGTGTCTATCTCCAAAAAAACCTCTTGCAGAAGTTTGTGACATATTTCCATTTCATGGACGTCCAACACAAGCGCATAACCAATAATATTATTGTACCGTCTTTGAACAGATACAACACTTTTAGCCTAGCCTGGAGGCCAACAAAGTGTATGTATTTTAGTTCGATTTTCATGTTCAGCGCAACATCAGGGGAAATTTATAAAAATTATTATTTTTTTTTTGCATTGCATCTTCAGCGATCGGGTGATCCCATCTTTTAAAAAAGAGGTGAAGGTGATAACGTACGTACGAACGAACATAAAATTGCCATGGCATTTTGCGATGTCTATTTCGGACCATTACACTCATCTTGATTGTTGTAATGCTCGCAATGTTTTGACTATTATACTCTCTCGACTTTCATGAATTACAAACGGAACTTTTTATTTAATCTACGAGGATAGATTGAACATACAACTGTTAGGTAGAATTAACTTTTCTATTATTTCTATTGACTAACCCAAATATCCATATGGCCAATACAGGCCATTAAGAGATATTCTTGATTGGGTAAAAGTCCAGAATAGTTAACACTTGATAACTCGTAGCCCCCCAAGAAATTGCATGATTTATATCAAACTCATTAGAATGAAATTCTCTACCTAACTAGCCATGTTTTAATGTGTATAACACTTTTTACGTCACACTTTTTCTCCTATAAAATCTGTCTTCACTCAACTTTTAATGGTGGCCGCAACGTGCCTTCAGGTCTTGCTAGTCATTGAATGGCGGAAACAGATTTTATAGAAGAAAAAGTGATAGAAATGCGATCTGCTTGTTAGAGAATTTAATTCTAATGAGTTTGATATAAATTGTTTTAATTTTTGTTTTTTTTTTTGTTTTTTTTTTCTTACGAGTTTAGGTGTTAACTATTCTGTACTTTTATCCTTGATTGAATTCTATCGACAGGTTTTAAGTTCAATCCTTGGTCAAGATACTTAAGAAGATGTAAGTACATAAGTAGACGGGATGGAACGCAGAATGAGTACATTCTACGAGAGTTGATTGAATAAATGGTTTCCGTTCGAAATACCTGGAAGTTTACGAACGAAGGCTCATGTACGAGGTGAAATAGTATAACGGCTGACATGCTATGAACATGACAACCTCAGAGATGAGGACAACAGTCTGAAGCGTGTAACTAAAACCGATACTTCATCTCTGAAATATCATCAAACGTTAATTTATCTCCGTTACTTTTATGATCCAACTGAAATGATTGCCTTTTAATTACATTTGTCGCCTCGGCCGTTTGATCTTAAGTAGACATGTCAGGAAAGTTGTTTAGTCATATAAACCGTGAAATTATATATAGATAGGATATTCCTTTTATTTCTGACCGTTTCATGTTTGATCAATAGCGTATGATTGAACGTTAAAAATAATACAGAAAATTCGGTGCTTTTTTACTTTCACAGTAACGTGAAAATATTTAAAGAAATGTATAAACTTTGTTATGTACTTATGTGTTAGCTGAAACTTAGATTGTACAGAATAAATTACACAAATTCATCCAGTATTTATTAAATAAGAAAAAGAAGAAAAAAACGATTTTACGTATCGTTAGACATTTTGTACCCAGTTCAGCTCACTGTTAGGCAAGGGAGATAACTTGGCAACCCATGATGAAATCTAGCGATTGATAGATACAATATGGTGGCCGACCGATAAAATCGTTTTTTATTTTTAATTTAATAAATATTGGATGAATTTGCGTAATTTTTTCTGTAGTCCTCTTTTCAGCTACCACGTAAGTACATAACAAAGTTTATACATTTCTTTAGCTATTTTTCTTTCTTTTTTTAAGAGAGGCCTAACATGCCGTCGTGAAAGTAAAGAAGCACCGAAAATTCATACATATTAATTTTTGATCATCCGTTCTTTTGGTTCATCTGCTGCTCGTACCTTTGCATCGGTGAAACCTTCTAAAACCTTAAACCAGTTTATACCCTACACACAATGCTACAACCAAACTACAACACTCTCTTGTGAAACTATAGCTTTTAGCCGTGCTATATTTAATAAGAATGGATAAGAAGTTTTCAAATTTAATTTAAAATTTTCAAGCGTTTTTGTAAAGAGAATTTTTCTATTTGGAATAGTAAAACAGCAAGTTGTATCATTGAATTAAATGTCCATATATTACATTATTGTTTTAAGACGTTCGAATCCCCCCCCACCCACCTCGCATAAGACGTTTGACCCCCCCCCCCCTCCTTGCATAAGACGGTCGACCCCCCTCCCTCCTTGCATAAGACAGTCGAATCCCCCCCCCCTCACATAAGACGGTCGAAGCCCTCCCCCTCTCGCATAAGACGTTCGAAGCCCTCCCCCTCTCGCATAAGACGTTCGAAGCCCTCCCCCTCTCGCATAAGACGTTCGAAGCCCTCCCCCTCTCGCATAAGACGTTCGAAGCCCTCCCCCCCACATACTCGCATAAGACGTTCGAAGCCCTCCCCCTCTCGCATAAGACGTTCGAAGCCCTCCCCCTCTCGCATAAGACGTTCGAAGCCCTCCCCCTCTCGCATAAGACGTTCGAAGCCCTCCCCCCCACATACTCGCATAAGACACACACACATATACACATATTTTTTTTTATCGATTTAAAAAATCTGTCTGAAAATTCCTACGCATTTTACCACACCAACAAAGCCTGTTTTCTTTATTTGCACTATTTTCCTCCAATCTTATGGCAGGACATGTTATTCTAGCGACGCACGCATCTGGCCTCATTTATTGTGTTAATACTCATGTTTGTTTACCTTGTTATCTTCCAGTGGCTGCCCCATCAACGAGAAATGCATTTGCGTCGTAAGTGTAACTTGGAAATTCTATCTGCTTTTGGGTTGAGGTTGAAACAAACATGCAGATAAACACTCAACATTATTTTTATACATTTTTCAAAAAAAAACAAAAACCATTTAGATCAACCTCCCCTCCCCCCCCCTTTCCTTTACAAACACATCAGTTTTCTCCCATCCCACTTTGCTATCTTCTTTCTTCTTCGTCATCACATTTGGATTTTTGGTCCTTATTTACGTGAATCACATTTCCCATGGAAAAAAAAGCGCCTCATTTTTTTAAAATTTTATTTAAATAGTTTTATTTTTGTAGTTGAAACTCCGATACTCATAAACTGTGAGATTCTTTGTGCATTTTGATAACAAACAAGTAATTTCGGTGCTTCTTTTGTTTCGCCCCGACATGAAAATATTTAAAGAAATGTATAAACGTTGTTATGTACTTACGTGTTAGCTGAAAATAAGATTGTACAGAAAAAATTGCGCAAATTCATCCAGTATTTATTTAATTATAAGAAAAACAAAAGAAAAAAAAACGTTCTCGCGTATCGCTAGACATTTCAGCTTACTAAGTAGGCATGGGAGATAAATTTTGGAAAGAGTCAAAATATAAAAAAAATCGTTTTTTATTTTTAATTCAGTAAATACTGGATGAATTTGCATAATATTTGGTGTACATTCTTTTCAGATACCACGTCAGTACATAACAAAGTTTATACATTTCTTTAGCTATTTTTATTTATTTTTTTAAGAGAGGCCTGACATGTTGTCGTGAAAGTAAAGAAGTACTGTAATTTTTTTGTTTGTTTTATTTGAATTTTCAATCTTAGTTAATATTTGATAGCATTGGATCTCTTATATGTTATACGAAAGTGGCACGAACAAAAACGGTGACTATGTTGTTTGGTTTAAACAACTTTTCGGGATTTTGCAACCTTTATAAATTTCATTGCAAAAACACTCAAACGTTAAAATAGTTACGTTCTTTGTTGCTTAACTGCTGTAGTGTATTATAACGGCATAACAACGAAAACGCGTAATCCTATTGGTCGACAACTAAGTTCTTTTTTAATTTAAATTTAAAAGGTTTTAAAAAAAAAATACAATTAATAATGTATTCTCGTTCTTTACAACGGCTTCTTAAAATTCAATAAGATTTTCAATACCTCAAAAAAAAAAAAAAAGGTGTCGAAAATGTTCATTTTTCTTGACATTCCATTTTTCTGATCTCAAAATAAACAGAAATTAATCAAAATAGATTACAAAATAGGTGCTTCTGCAGTTTTACAATGACATTTTAGACCTCTCTTTAAAAAAAATAGCTAAAGAAATCTATAAACTTTGTTATGTACTTACGTGGTAGTTGAAAAGAAGACTGTACACCAAAAATTACGCAAATTCATCCAGTATTTATTAAATTAAAAATAAAGAACGATTTTATCTATATGTCGCCATTTTTCTTATATTTTGAGTTTTTCCGAAAGTTATCTCCCTTCCTAATTAGTTAGCTGAAAAGTTAACCAATATGTAAGATCGTTTTGTTTTTTTCTTCTTTTTCTTATAATTTAATAAATACTTGATGAATTTGCATAATTTATTTTGTACAATCTTATTTTCAACTAACAAAGTTTATACATTTCTTTGTCATTGTGAAACAGCAGAAGCACCAAATAGAATTCTCGAGAAGAATAAAAGAGATTCCAAAATTTTGGAGAGAAAAAAAACAACAAAAAACTAGGAAATTAGTTGCCAACCCAATAGTATTTATAAACTTTTTAAATGTTTGCTATCAAAATGCACCATGATTCTAATAGTTTATGAACAACTCTAAAAATTGAACTGTTTAAAGAAATAATAAGTCTCTTTTTTTTCTTTGTGACGGACTTGTAAAGAAGCACCATTTTAATTTGTTTATTTTTGTAAAAATTATTTTTAGAGATCATTTAAATTTGACTTAAATTCCTCTAATTTTTTTTATTGTCATCTCAACAATCCTTCTGCTCAATCATATACAATCTTTCACCTGGCATGGTTTCAGTGCGTTTGTGATGATGACTCACTAAGACGAACAAAGAATGTGACATAAAAACACTAGCTGAACTAACCGTCTACGCTAGGTTTCTCTTCTGCACGTCAACTCCAAGGAAAACAACTTTTTACTTTAACTCATAAAAAAAACAATTCAAAATGGTGCCTTTTAAATCGGTTAGGATTTTATTAGAATAAAAGCAATTATAAATTAGTTTTTATCACTAAATAAGTAATATTTTCATAGCTGCAACACATTTATTTTTTAAATTAAGAATAATTTTACTCTGTGTTCAATTTGTATCTTCTATTGTATAAAGGGCATTTTTTTTTTGTATCCGTATGTCCAGCTAAAAAGTGCAAAGCCACAAAGTTTGTATATTCTTCATCAGCGTTGCCCTGGTTGAATAATATTTAAAATTTAGAGAAAAAAAGATTATTAATTTTTTTTTTTTTTTACCATAAACTGGTGCAGATTTCATCGGGTTGGGTGGGGGTGCAAATTTATGTACTAACTGAAGGGAAGTAACTCTGATTTTTTTTTTTTTTTTCAAGGTATTAGTTTCCTTATGGTAACTCATTCCTCACAGAATCTATAAAAAAGAGTTGTCTGTGTGTACGTATGACCCAAGAGAAGAAATGGGCTGAGTGGAGGAGAAATAGGGGGGGGGGGGGTTGAAGACTAATGAAGAGAGGTAAAAAGATCAGTTTTAATAGAAATATGTTACACTTTTTCCCTGGGCAACGCCGGGTAACCCTGCTAGTTGTAAAATAAAGAATTTCCGTGGAGATTCAATATAGACACCCAAGAATACTTAGAATGTCTTTATATCAGGACATGTTTCTCTTTAGACCTAAATTTAGCTTCAGCTGTAAAAAAAAAAAAAAGTCTTTGCATGAAGAGTTAAACATATTTCTGATGTCCGATTTAGTCGCTTTTTATGAATTATCACCCAAAAGATTTCGGTATTTGCTATATACTTATATTGTATACCTATTGGCGAAGCATTACTTTGTTTTTTGTTTTTTGTTTTGTTTTTTTTAACGGTTCCCATTATTAATAAAAACATTAACATTTTGCTACCTTTGACCTCAACTTTCAAACAAGGAATTTTACAAGGCCATTAAATTTCACAGCTAACATTAAATTTCGGTCTATAGACCTAAATTTAATGTTAGCTGTGAAAATGACTTCAACTTTACACAATAGACTTACCATTTTTTTTATGTACTTTTTTTTTTTATGGAAACCGCTCTGGACAAGGTATGAAGCCACTTGATGTAAGGATCTAAAAAAATACTACTATAAGGTCAAAAACACGCCAACAATAACTGTGAGGTGGATAGATTCCGACACAGAAAACACAATTCTTCCCCCTTTGTCAGAAACGTCGCTCATGGAATGTGAGGACTACAGGACAAAATAAGAGAAGCGAGAGTTACGAGGCTGTCGAAAGTAAATCCATGGTCTACTAATTTGTAGAGTATGCATATTTCTGATTTTCAATTCAATCACTCTGCATGAATTCTCAACAAAATTATTTCCGTATCTGAGAGAGAAGTTAGATTTTTCTATAGCAAGTAAGCTAGATAATATATAGACTAATTTTAGGTTGCTACTATTTCCTATTTCTAAGAGTGTTATATCTATGTAGATAGCTTTCCAGCCAAATCACGTTGACACATTGCTTCCGATCAGATGAAGTTAGGCAACGTTGAACCCCTAGAGGATACGAAGTGATGTAAGCAAATACACTACTCTGATATACAAATGAGTACCAGTGAGGAAGTATAACTTTCATCACAGAAGTGGTTCAGATCGAGGGTTAGATCACCTAACGTTAATCGACGTTGAGCCGAGTCAGTACTTAGACGGATTACCATTTGGGAATGCCAGGTGATGTACACAAACACTACACCCAACTATATAAAGGTATAATAACTGGCAACAGACTAGTGTCCTGTCACAGGGATGGCTCAGCTTAACTCGACAAGAGTGACGATAAACACAACCTAAAAGCACCCTTTCAGATTGAAAAAGGGGCAGCCACAGCAAATAGACTAAATCTCCTTGCATTTGTTAATAGACAAGAAATTTTCTTTGGAATTGAAGTGACAACGCGTTTCATTAAAGAAAAATCTTAGTCAGTCCACCCTCACGCACACACATTGAAAATTAGTTGAACAATTTAATGGCTTTGTTTCTTGTGTTTTAACTATATTGCAGCCATTTTTAGGTTGTTTCTTTTTGTTTTTTATCGATATTTAAAAGAAAGCAATTTTTTCTTGTGATGTATATTTAAAAATATTGCCATTATTTTAAATTTACACCGCCATTCGTTTTTTTTTTTAAAATTTTTTTAAAAATTTATTATGAAAGAAATTGAGGAAATATAATAGAAACATCGCAAACAAAAAACAAGATTTTATAGTTTTTTTTGTCTAACCTATAAAGTTATCTTGTCGGATTTTCAAAGTCAGACTCAAATAGCATTTAAATTGACAAATCAAACTTTGCTTCTGACTAAGGAATTTTCATTTGTTATTGTTGTACCGTGTTATTGGCAATATAATAAGACTTCACTGCAATTTATTTTTAAAAATTACTTAGTCCAACCCAGACAACTGCTAATATAAAACATTTAAATAATCACCTAAAAATAAAAATCAGCAAAGGGGGATAATTCATATTTTAGATTGAAGAATATAATAGGAGCTGTTAATATATGTGAAAACAAATAAAAATTAAAAACTAAAATGACTTCACTGCATCCCGAGCAACGACGGGTCGGGGCAGCTAGTTATCTTTATATTATTGTATTTAATAACTGATAGGCATAAATTATGTTTTTTGTTAAACAGAAAAAACATTGTTTTACTGTCTGTATCAAAGATTAACTTTCAAGGATATTGATAAGTGCAATATAAAATCTTTTTCCTGAATTTGAATCATTAAAAATGTAAATATAAGTAAAAACATTTTTTTTCTATAATATTAAATATATTGTATCCCTAGTTGTGCAAATTCAGAATAGGTCATGTGACTTGGACTATAAATTTCTCATTAGCTATGAATTGAGGCCTACCCTTTTTTTCTTCTTTTTTGCCCAAAACAAAAATTTCCCTTGTTTGATATTTTCTAGCATTTACTAAAATAAACATGGAATGTATTTTTTTAAATTATTTTTTTTTACTAATATGTTTTTAAAAATTTGTGAAAATTGCTACATCCACCTGACGAGTGTTACCTAACTTATGTTCTTTAATGATTTCTTTGCTTATTCTGCCTCGTTGTTGAGCATCTTTGATCTTAATCAATAACCGCATTTCGACTTGTTATCCTTTTCCTATTTGAACTATTAATGGAAAAATGTTTCATTTTGAATCAATTTTTTGTGTTAAATTAAAGAGAAACCTCTCAATGGAGACTGGCAAAATAAATGAAAATTCCATCGTTATCAGAGCTATAAAATTCTCAAGGTAGCTTTCGTCTGCATGTCAGACTTATGCAGCAAACTAGGAAAAGCTATTTTGTAACAAATATATGGAGGTAATGAAAAAAAAAAAACTATATATATATATATATATATATAATTTATTTGCATACTGCGAAGAGCTTCGTCACATGCATGAAAACAAAATTCCGCTACATATCACAGTCTTGAACCAGTCTTTTAGCTGTCAGGAGCAGCGTGCCAATGCTAACACTTATCTGGTCAGCCCATCTCTTTGGTGGTCATCCTATTGAAAGAGGATTAATATTAATAGATCCATCAACAATGTCATTCAAACAAAAAGATTATCTAAATTATTATGAAGTACCTTTACCCGGTCCTCACCCCCTTTGCATAAAAATAGATTAAATTAAATGTAGCCTACATTTGAACCCCTTACGCCAAGCAGCTGTTCCAAAATTTATAATGATCAGTTAATTAGTTTAGGAGTGCATCCTCGACATACAAATATATAAACATAGATAACTTTATAAACATGAATATATATAAATTCCTGAAATAGTTTTTCATGGTAAACAACTGATGATCCCTTAAATAATGTTAGAAGCAAACTAATATAATAACTGTATAAATTGAATTGACTTACATGAGTGATTTTCCACTGAACGACTTGGGACTTTAGTTTTTTTTTTTTTTTTTTTTTTTTTTTTTTAATGGTTGAGAAACTTCCTATAAAAACTATATACACACACACACAAGGGAATTTCTGTAGGAAATCTTGAGTAGGAAAGCTCAATGTAAAAACAGAGCAATAATATAAGTTAGAAAGAAATAACTAAAACCAACAATCCAGTTATTTCACGTTATAATTTCATAATCTATGACAAGAAGAAATAAATTATAACGTGAAATGACTGGATTGTTGGTTTGAGTTATTTCTTTCTAACTGACATATAAAGTTATCTTGTGAGATTTTTAAAGTTGAACCTGAATAGCATTTCAGCTGACATATAAAATTGTTACTCTGTTATTGGCACTATAATAACATGCTTCGCTACAGTTTATTTCGAAAAGTTATGTAGTCTCACCCAAACAACTGGTAATATGAAAATATTTTTCAATTATGACTAAAAAATCAAAAGTAGCAAGGCGAATAACTCAGATTTTTAATTGGAAAATATAAAGAGTTATCTCCCATACAACTAAAAGTTTATTTCTTTTTCTTTATAAGTTTAAATACAAAATTTAAATGACTTCACTCGTCCCAGGCAACACGATGTAGGTACAGCTAGTATATGTGTATATATATATATATATATATATATTTGAATTTTTTTTTTCTTCAAGTACTCACAAAGGTTTATATAGTAGCTCAATAGTGTATTATACAACTAGAGCTAATTTAACATATAATTCCAGTTCATTTAAAAAAAAACAAAAACATTTTATTTACAAAAAATCATTTCTGCCCATTTTGTAAATATACACATTTGTTATACAAAATGTACCAAATATTCACAAAGAGGCTTCATCAGTGCATAACATACCACAGTCAGGCTGAAAAAACAATGTGTCTAATATTCATTTAATTAATACATATTTAATTTCTATATTCCTTTTTTCCCGTCTTTTTTGTCATTTCAATCAAAGAGAAACGTTCCTTAGACTCGTCTTTTTTTCTTTTTGCATTTAAGAGTTCATAAAACATTGTGTCCACCATATTTGTTCTATTTTGCTGTTAAAATGTGTGGCAAAATTGACACATAGATAATAATTAATTCATATTAATATATATGTATATATATATATTATTGATCTCCATTGACCAACGCTGGTGATCGGGAATTATAGGAAATAATATATATTCATCAATTGTAGGAAATAATATATATATATATATATATATATATATATATATATATATAGAAAGGGGTGGATCTTACAGTATGATCTAAATGTGACTAAAAAAATCTTTTAATATGAAGAATCTTTATTCATATCCTTGTTTCTAATTATATTATAAACACTCTTGAGATATAAAAAAACCCAATACACAAATACTTTATATTCAAATAATTTGCACATATTTCTATATTGAAATACCCAGATTTTAACTAGAATAACTTCAAAATAATTTCTATATATGAGTTTATATCCAATCATGGGGTGGGGGCTGTTAAACAGTTAACATGACTTATTGATCTCTATAGAGCTTCTAGACTATTCTAGTTTAGAAGTGCATGGGTGTCCACGTTAAGGGCAGGGACACATTCCTTCCTCGTATTTTGGGTATTGCTATTGTTGCCCCCCCCCCTCTCTCCCTATCTCTATCTCTCCTTGTGGACTCTGGTGCCATTACTGCTGCAATACCTCTTCTCCAAGCTTGCTTTATCTGTATGCTATTCTATTTCATACTGTGCATACCCGCTCCACTAATTGCTACGTCCGGAGGGATATTAGCATGTGTAATGTTTGGCTTGTATACTTATTGAGTAAATGGAAATATTATATATGTTACATAATCTGGTAAATAAATGGATCTCTGAAATGGTTGGTATGAATAATTTCGGATATACAGTGGAGGCCCGCTATTTGCGGACTCACAGCATAAGCATTGACCTAAGATTTTCTTCATAAATTCGGTAGTACTTACAAATAGGATAATTATTTAAGTCCAGCGAATGCCAATATGACAAAAAAGAAACGCAATTAAAAATGCTAATTATTCTGTAGGATTCATATTAAATGCGGCTCATACAAAAGCATCGGTAATCCAAATTTTCACGAATTTTATATAAAACTGAAATATTTTTTTTTTTAAATCAACTAAATTGCAAGCAGAAAGGGTAAATCTACGCTAATTAGGCGACTTTTGTGCAAAACACACATGCTAATGTGAAAAAAAAAAAAAACTGATTTTAGTTCACTTTGAGGCATCAAAATTTATTTCCAGATTTTCGCTATTCGCGGGTGTGTCTGGAAAGTATAGCGGGGGGGGTACTATTGTACTTATTTTTTAAATTTCAGATATATCTATTTAATCTGTCAAAAACATTCGGTGGGTAACTCTTTAAACTATCAATTTGATGGTGCTAAGCACCCATGAGCATGCAAGCGTCTCTGTATCTACTTCAGTCTTGCAGACTTTTCTACATATATGGCATGAAAAAACTTTTCAATCGTCTTAAAATTTATCCAATTCTTGTGCATTGTCATATCTTTTCTGTTGACAAAACTGGCTAAATATTTTCCCAAAAAATAAAACCATATTGCGAAACAGAACTACTTGGTGTAGTAAAATCAACCGATAGGTGAATTAAAAAAACAAATAATAGTTAATTAATAAGATGTTCTTTTTGTAAAACGAATATGAAAATTAGTTAATTTTGCAACTGATATTGCATAAGCGGTGTATAAAAAGGATTGTGTGTCTATTGTGTAAAGTTGAATTAAATTTGAAATAAAATGTTTTGACTTTACTGTTAGTGAAAGAAATGGGCCCAAATTTTGCATTTATTCATTTAGATATATATATATATATATCTAAGCAAGCGTTGTTGAACATCACGGAACTTTCACGTTTGTATATTATCCTCGTGAGGTTCTCAAACCGTCGAGCCATCTTTCTGGTTTCAGGTGGCAATCCATATAGTACTTCGCCGATAGTTTTTAATTCGGCCATTTTCTCGAGCGCTTTCGACTTTCGTAGTCGTCTTCAGGATTAGGGTTTTGTTTGTTTTTTTTAATTAAGTAAATTAAGTAAAAACAAAATAAATAAATAAATAATAGTAATAATAGTAATAGGAATAAATAATAATACATAAATAAATAATAGCAAAAATAAGAACTAACAAAATCAATAAGTAAACAATAAAACCAAACACACAAACGATAGAATAAAATGAACTCAACCACACACCCTCTTCTCTCTTTCATTCGGCCGTAGCGATAACTATAAAACACTAACTCCAGTCTTCTTATTTAAATTAAAAAAAAAACAAACAAAACCCTAATCCTGAAGACGACTACGAAAGCGCTCGAGAAAATGGCCGAATTAAAAACTATCGGCGAAGTACTATACGGATTGCCACCTGAAACCAGAAAGATGGCTCGACGGTTTGAGAACCTCACGAGGAAAATATATAAACGTGAAAGTTCCGTGATGTTCAACAACGCTTGCTTAGATAATGACTTGCTGCCTAAATATACATATATATATATATATATATATATATATATATATATATATATATATGTGTATAATTAGATTAAATTTGCTGGGTAAAATTATTAAGATTTGCGGTCTGTATAAAAAAAATTATTTTCCTCCTTTTCCTTTTGCATGCAATTTTTTATACAGAAAAAGTATTGAAAATTACATTAAAAAAAATAAACTAATAAATTAACTTTGACTCTGACGAGTTAAATGCCATTTCATTAAACCACTGTTTATTTTTAATTATAAAATTTTTACCTATTGCAACTCCATTTTTTTGTCTCCCCCCGTTAAGTTCGATGTGTTGTCCTTTTTCTTGTCATGTCTTTCATTGCTGTGCTTTTCTGAATAAAAAAAAAAAAGGGTTGTTTTATTCTACCTTTGTTTCCTAACCCTAACCTCAGTTTCCTTTCCTCGGTTTCGTATAATTTTATCTGTTATAAATTACTTTGATTTATCATTCTATCAATATTTACATTTCTATCGCGAGTTAAAAATATTTTGCCAACATCTTTGCTACTTTATTCAGCAAATTAAGGATTAAATAGGTTTTATATCTTTAACTTAAAAATAGACGTTTCAATATTTAATATCTCAATACTATGTTAAATTGTATAAATAGGTATAGTACGAAACCGGGTAACTTGGTTTATAATTCAATTCAGTTTTCTTTATAAATAATTTTTTATGCATATATACCCATTTAAAAAAAATGATCTGATCAATTTTTAAAAATTATTTTTATTATTTTTACTTATATTCGCCAAAACATATTTCAACTGAGATGTAAGGGGCTACTGTGCTTAGGAACCAGATTTAAAGGGGGCATTGTAAGTGGAGAGTTCTGTTTAGTCACCTTATATTTAAATTTCTGCACGTTGGTACAATCGGAGAAACAGGGAGCCAGGAAGGATTTCTGTAAGCAAGCAGTCCGAGAAAAGAACCTATGAGAGTAGAAATTTATCAAGCATCTGGGACATCTACAGTAAAACAGTGGGATGTTTCAAGTATATATATATATATATATATATATATATATATATATATAAATTACTATTTCAAGTATATATATATATATAAATTACTATTTCAAGTATATATATATATATAAATTACTATTTCAAGTATATATATATATATATAAATTACTATTTCAAGTATATATATATATATATATAAATTACTATTTCAAGTATATATATATATATATAAATTACTATTTCAAGTATATATATATATAAATTACTATTTCAAGTATATATATATATATATAAATTACTATTTCAAGTATATATATATATAAATTACTATTTCAAGTATATAGATATATAAATTACTGTTTCAAGTATATATATATATATAAATTTCTATTTCAAGTATATATAGATATATAAATTACTATTTCAAGTATATATATATATAAATTTCTATTTCAAGTATATATATATATAAATTTCTATTTCAAGTATATATATATATAAATTTCTATTTCAAGTATATATATATATATATAAATTACTATTTCAAGTATATATATATATAAATTTCTATTTCAAGTATATATATATATATAAATTACTATTTCAAGTATATATATATATATAAATTACTATTTCAAGTATATATATATATATATATATATAAATTACTATTTCAAGTATATATATATATATATATATATATATAAATTACTATTTCAAGTATATATATATATATATATATAAATTACTATTTCAAGTATATATATATATATATATATATAAATTACTGTTTCAAGTATATATATATATATATATATATATAAATTACTGTTTCAAGTATATATATATATATATATATAAATTACTATTTCCAGTATATATATATATATAAATTACTATTTCCAGTATATATATATATATAAATTACTATTTCAAGTATATATATATATATATAAATTACTATTTCAAGTATATATATATATATATATATATATATATATAAATTACTATTTCAAGTATATATATATATATATATATATATATATATATATATATATAAATTACTATTTCAAGTATATATATATATATATATATATATAAATTACTATTTCAAGTATATATATATATATATATATATATAAATTACTATTTCAAGTATATATATATATATATATATAAATTACTATTTCAAGTATATATATATATAAATTACTATTTCAAGTATATATATATATAAATTACTATTTCAAGTATATATATATATATATATAAATTACTATTTCAAGTATATATATATATATATATATATATAAATTACTATTTCAAGTATATATATATATATATATATATATATATATAAATTACTATTTCAAGTATATATATATATAACTATTTCAAGTATATATATATATATATATATATATATATATATAAATTACTATTTCAAGTATATATATATATAACTATTTCAAGTATATATATATATATATATATATATATATATATATATATATATATAAATTACTATTTCAAGTATATATATATATAACTATTTCAAGTATATATATATATATATATATATATATATATATATATATATATATAAATTACTATTTCAAGTATATATATATATAACTATTTCAAGTATATATATATATATATGTATATATATATATATATAAATTACTATTTCAAGTATATATATATATATATAAATTACTATTTCAAGTATATATATATATATATATAAATTACTATTTCAAGTATATATATATAAAAAGTGAAAGCCAATAATAAGATGGGGGGGGGGGTAAGTTTCAGAAGTAATATTTCAAATATGAGAACAAGTAAAAAAAAAAAAATGAAAATTTGCAAAAAAGCAGAAACTTCTCTTTCATATATGATGAGAGCAGAATGGATATTGAGGTGTTCAAAAATATTTTATTATTTTTGTTTGTACGATTTAATAAAGTAATCAATCCACTGATGAAATGATCTAAAGATATTCTATTTAATGAAATCATACACGACAGTGAAAAATTATGGTTCTGAAATATTTTAGAAATATATAGTTATCATAAAATACATAGAATAACTTTCTGACCGATACGTGCGGATAAGAAGATCTGTTGAAAGATGAATTGAAATGGCGATTTTTGTTGTAGAAACTGATCAGTATTAAAATAAAAAAGCAAAGACGTAATTAAGATGTTTGGTAAAAAGATAGCATCCACACACATACGTAGTTTCATGTATTTCTCTTTAAACACATCGTATTATCCTCGTGTATGCATCAGAATGTTGTTCCATGTATTTTCAAATATAGTTGGCTTAATTTCCTTTAAAAAAATCTCTGAAAATCCAACATTTGTCAACAAACCTCCAGTTGTGCTTCTCGGCTGTGCCATGAAGTGGCCTCTAGTATAAAACACCTTGGTTATGTTTGTGAATTTTTAATGTGAGGATTGATAATTTGGATTATTCGGACTACTGTTCTCATCTTGAGTGTTATTTTCACAACGTTTCGGCTAATGAAACCTCTGACCTTCTTCAGGTGTATCTTTTCGAACTCGGGAGTCTTTCTGTCAAACTCGGGAATCTGAACGGAACCGTTTATTTAATCGACGGGGGTAGCATGCGCTTGTTCTGTCAGCCATGACCTGTTGGAAGTCTTCAGTAATTCACAGAGGCTAGGAATTGCGAATTACTGAAGACATCTACCCGGTCATGGCCGACGGAACGAGAACATGCTACTCCCGTGGATTAAATAAAGGGTTCCATTCGAAATCTAGTGAAGACTCCCGAGTTCGACAACATACACCTGAAGAAGGTCGGAGGTGACAGCGGACGAAACGTGAGAATAGCACTTAGGATGAGAACAGTAGTCTGAATAATCTAATTATAAAAAAAATATTGGTTATTATACAAAAGGAAACGTGAATTGGCTTTCGTGCAAGTTGTTAAAAAATGTTTTCAAGTGATTAGAAATGATTCTTTATTTTATTTGTTTTTTAAATTCTTGATTTGAATATTTTAGTATCCACACTCATCTGGTGACAATTAAAATTTGTTTTTATTTCATGGTTGTTTTTTAGTATTATTTTTTATTTAAATAAGGTAATATCAAATTCATCATTACTGCTGTTTTTTTTTTTTTGTTTTTTTTTTTCATATAACAGAGACATATTCAAATTTCATGTTCTTTGGTTTAGAATCACAAATGAACCATAATATTTGACTATTTTAGCCTTTAAACTTTATTAAATTCAAGACAAATTAATTTATGTCTGACAGTTTTAAATTTAAAGTCTTCAAAATCACTTTCAAATTGTCACAAAATAAACAGATAGCAGCCATTTAAAAAATCTCTTCCTAACGGATTAAAATGGCTGAATGTTTGCTGTCATTGTGCGCATTTGAAAATGATTTGGGAGATTTTGAACTGCACCTCACGACAAACAAATATCTCGCTTGAATTAAAGTTTAAAGTATTATTATTCTTCATTTATGCTCTGAAACCAAAAGGGAAACATAAATTTTCGAATGTGCCCCTGTTGTGTCAAAGAACCGTTGCTGCTTATGGCATTGTTTTTTGGGTTTTTTTGAAAGTATATAAATTTTATTCCAGATAATTCATAAAGGTTGTACAAACAATCTCATGAATCTTACAGTATTTATATAATAGTGCTCAATAACAAATAGAGCCGTGTATATTTTTATTTAGTATAATCTTTTTTCATCTCTGCAAACCTATCTTGCCCATATCATGTTTGAATGAATAATATATATATATATATATATATATATATATATATATATCCTACATAATGTGTACCAAAGTGGTAAAAATAATTTTATTCCTGAATGAAGTAAAAAAAAAAAAAAAAAATCTGTACATTTTGTCATTTTATTTTTTTCCTGTCTTTTACCAATTCTACAGAGGAACAAATGGAAACTGAATTTGGAACCCCTCCGTTCTTGGAATGTATTTGAATTTGTCTCGTACCTTTTTTTATGTTTTCCGCCGACCGTCATTCTGGTTCATTGACATTCATTGTGCACCTCCTTGCACTTTCTGGCCAAAATAAAAGCTTTCCAAAAGTGCTGCGTTGTTTTCTCACTCCATAACACTTAGTCATTCACTCTACCTGAACCATAACCTATTGCCGTGCAAACACACGTAATCCCAGAATCAAAGCAAGTATTAATATTATTATTATTATTATTATTACATTAATAGTTTGTCCTTGCCGTCAAAAGTGATGGCATTTTTTTTTACATTGCTTCCCAACAAATCTACAACTTTTAAAATTTAAGTCACTTAAAAAAAAAAGTTTTGAAAAAGTATTAATATTTCGGTCAACTAATGCTAGCATTCACTTGAACATACATATTGAATTACCTCCCTTAGTGTTAAATAGAAAGGAATATTTACTTATTGAAACAGACAGCATAGACTATTATTATATAATAGATTACAAATACTACTACTACTACTACTAAAGTTGGCTGATAGTGATTGATGCTAACATTTGCTTGAATATATACTGAATTACCTCCCTTAGTGTAACATGCAAAGAGATTTCCATTTATACATATAGATATTGAAACAGAGGTGCAATGTTTATTATTATATTAGATATTTCGACGTATTATTGTTATAGTTTCCAGGGTATTTGAAAACTGCCAGATACAAAGTTTTATAATGCTGAATATAGAATGTTAATTTGTGTAATCATTCAAAATTGTGTGTGTGTGTTTGTGTCTTTGATGGTTTTGGGCATGGAGCTCGTCACCAGAGGGAGATCTAATCCGTGATGTTATCATCACTACCTCTGGGTGGCACACACGTGTCGAACAGCTGAGGACCTGATCGTAGACCATCGAAGAGGACTTAGCTGAGCTCTCAAGTCCACAGGTGGTCGGCCTGAGACGATGGAATCACGAGTGGTTAGCCATCTGATGAAACCTTTCTCAGAACCGTCGTGCGTGGACTGCCAAGATGTAATGCAGGTCAGAAGAAGCCGACTCGACCCGACCAGGGTGAACACCATTGTAGTGTGTGTGTGTGTGTATAAAATATATATGTATATATATATGTGTGTGTGTATAAAATATATATGTATATATATATGTGTGTGTGTATATATATGTATATGTATATATGTATGTATAATTAGATAAGACTGATATAAATATTCCACAGTTTATGATTATTATTTCAAAGAAACACAAAAAATTATTATTTTCTTATATATATATATATATATATATAAGAAAATATATATATATATATATATATATTAGTATAAATTTTTATTTATACAAACATTATTGGTTACATATGTGCATACATGTTTCGGTTGCACTTTTCACAGAAAGTCAACCTCATCAGACCAAGGATTCCAGAGAAGTGCAACCGAAACATGTATGCACATATGTAACCAATAATGTTTGTATAAATAAAAATGTATACTTATGAACAGCTCTACTTGTTATTGAGCACTTTTTATAAACACTTGAGTTTCAATAATACATGTACTATATATATATATATATATATATATAAGATAGATGGACAAAGAGTGATAAACATGCACGAATCTCCAAATTTATATCAAACTTCGATTGTTCAATGTAAGGTATATTCTGTAATAAAATTATGTTTATTATTCTTTCCTTAAGCCAAGGTTTTTCAAAGATCGAGATCTTATCATCAGAGGAATTATACATATAGATAAGTTGGCAATAGAAAAGCCAAAATTCAACATTTATAATAGCTCTATCTCGTATATTGAGCTTTTACCATTTCACTATAGGTTCTTTCTACTAAAAGTTTACTTTTAGTTTCATATTTATTCCATATATATATATATATATATATATATGTGTGGCATAATCACGTTGACACACCAATTCCCGGTAGATCACTAAAGTTAAGCGACGTTGAGCCTGGCCAGTATCAGATGGGTGACTATTTGGGAATACCAGGTGCTGTATGTGGACACCTAGCTCTGGGCAAATAGGGTCTCCAACCCACAGTGTGTAGCGTGGCGACTATGGCAAAAAATCCTGAATGACAATCACCAATAAGGTGGTCAGAAGTCTGATCTTAATGATGTATGTATGTATACGGGGATCAAACACTGAAGCCTCTGTGTAGCTTAATTTCCATAAATATATTTTCATAACTTACTATATATATATATATATTATTAATGGTTTGTATAACCTATGTTTCGGTCAATATGACCTTCCTTAAGGCAATGGAGTGAAATAGTGAAAAAATATATATCGATTTCTTTAAGAAATTTTTTTTCACGTTAAAACTTGCATCTTCACATTTTAAATTTAAAGAAAAAATTGGTCTTAGGAATCTTTTTTTTTAAATATTTCAGAAATAACATTTTTCACCATTTAATAAATTTAACTCACTCCATTTAACAAACTTAGTCCGTAGGAAGTTCTTCTCGACCGAAACATTTGCTATATGATCCAGTAAAAGAATAAATAAATAATGGATCCTCCATCGGTTCCTTCAGTTTCCGTGAAACCGAAGATACTGTGTATCATCAAAATAATATATAGTGTCCATTGAGTAATTATATATATATATATATATATATATATATGATTGGTGAATTATTGATTTTATTGTTTCTTACTTTCATGTTACAATGAAGCTTTAATTTTTATTACTACTACTACTACTACTACTACAGCTACTTTTAATAGTATTCTTTTCTTCTTGTATATAAAGTTATCTTGTCAGATTTTCAAAGTCAGACCCAAATAGCATTTAAGCTGACAGATCATTTGTTATTGTTGTACCATGTTATTGTCAGTATAACAACGTACTTAGCTACAATTTATTTTAGAAATGACTTAATCCGACCCATACGATTGCTAATATGAAACCTTTTAAAATAATCACAAAAAAAAAAAAATCAGCAAGGGAGATAACTCATATTAGATTGAAGAATATAATAGAGGTTTTCTACCTTACATCTAAAAATGTGTAAACAAATAAAAATTAAAAGATAAAATGGCTTCCGTGCAACACCGGGTCGGTACATCTAATTTGGTAATGTAATTTTAGTTTGGTGCAGATCATTATGAATGTTTTAAATCTATTTGGGATGGCGCAAAAATGGGGTTTTACATAGGTAAAAGTATAAACTAATTTTCATTTATCTTTCGGTACTGGTCCAGCTTTTGAACTAGATAAAACCCATGTAAACAGCCGGAAGATGCCGAAGCGCTTATCCAATCAAAGGCCGGAAAAGCGGACGGCAAGTTAACGTGTAAATTGGCACTTCTCAAGATTAATAATCAACAAATAACTGTCACCAAAAGCAATAAAAGTAGGTTAGGGTTAAAAAAAAAAAATTGTTCATTCTTGTCTAGTCTAAAAGCTGGACCAGTACTGAAAAAAATTCTTTTTTAAATTTTTAATTTAACTTTCTTGGGTTTAAAAAAAAAAAAAAAAATGATATAAATTGTTTCATTAATTTTTTTCGTCAAATAGATAAATAATTTTTGCATAAAATAAACATACGGTGAGTGTTTTTCTTGCTTGAAATATGGTTTCATTTTTTTTTTTTTTCTCTCTTGGAACGTCGCCATATGATTTTGACGCTGGTTCGTTTTCATCTGGCTTTTTCTATCTGTTAAGTAATTCTGCATCGGCAAAAGTTGGTTTTGTCTGGTTCAAAAGCTGTACCAGTACCGGTCTTTTCTACTGGCTAATTGCACATCTATTACTAAAGGAGATTTGGTATTTTTCTAGAGCTGAAACTATACTATTACTTCTATTATTGATGGAGATTTGGTATCTGCCTGTCTGGAGCCGAAATTATACTATAACTTCTATTATTAATGGAGATTTGGTATCTGTCTGTCTGGAGCCGCAACTATACTATTACTTCTGTTAATGTGCTATTGTACTATGTTTCAATACTCAATTTAGGGAGGCAGTGTGTTATTGTCATGAGACAATCTTCAGCATTACCTCTTCCTTCTGTTGAGGGGGGGGGGCAGCGTAGTATATGTTCAAGATGGCATCATCCTAGGCTAGCGTAAATATGCGACTGGAAGGAGCATATATTTACTGGACTATCATAATGGATAGTTTTGAAATTTTTAATCTAACAGCTTTGTCTACATAGTAGGGTGTGGTCGATTGGGCTAGTTCATGTTTCATCCAAATAATTGCAGCCATACTAATACTTGTAGGCGAGGTATGAACCCACAGTTTTTGTATCCACTATGTGTATAAAAAAATAAATATATAACTTGTGTCCAATAAATCATTTATAATAAGTATTGTTTCAGCATTGTATCGAGGGTGGCACTTCTTTCCGTGTTTAAGGATTTAATTGGCCATAAATAGAAACCCCAACCCTAAACCATATTTATGGATAGATTGTTTTAAAATTACTAATCTAACAACTTTGTCTCGAGAAAATCTGAAGATTTCCAGAAGTTATTGTAAATTTTATGAAAACTGATAATTAAATTGAGACAATTCTTTTAAAAATGACTTTTCTTAAACATTGTGGAAAATGACATAGTTATCGATGCTGGCTGTGGAAGAAACCAGTCATGTCGAAGTACCGTCAGATCTGTTACATACGCATGTACAACGCTAATATCCATTGGAAAGGTATGAATCTTCAGCTATGGGTCAAGTCTGTAGAGGGCTCTGAAAGCGATGGTTTCAACAGAGCTCCCGAGGCCGCCATCGTTTAATTATTTCTCTCTCTTGATAAAAAATTTGCTGGAAAATATTATATAGAATTGCTTTTTACAATAATAAAAAAAAATTTTTTTTAATTTACTGCGTATCTGTTATCTGGTCCAAACTAAAATTAGACAATTTTTTTTTTTTCTTGAAAACTCCTATCATGTTAAATAACTTGCATTCCTTATCCTTATAATATCGAAGAGCCTATCGATAGCATACAGCCTACAAGCTCAATATTTTATTATGAATCTTCAGTTTGCTTTTTGGAATCAGTGTTCATGTTCTTAACAATAAAAAAGTAGTTCTATTCAATTTCTGCCAAATAAAATTGTGTCCCACTCGGAATTGTTTTACAATGGTGGCATATTTCAATAATGAAAGACAAAATCATTGAAGCAGCAGCAGCAACAACATATCGAATTTATCATGTCACAACTGGCTGTATATGCTTGATATCATAGCGGATCTGATTGGATATCTTACGGTCCCGTTTATGATCTCGGCTCTCACCATCTGCTTTTTTTTTTTTGTCTTCTTATTTTGGAAAATCCATTAATAAATAGTTTAAGCCCGGGCAACGCTAGGTAGGAACAGTTAGTACAATATATAATTTATTGAAAATTTCACTAATAATTGATAATTCTTTGATTTTAAGTGATAGAAAAAAATAATGAACCTAATGTTTTGTTTAAAAAGATTAGTCTCCTTATGAAGACCCTGTATTATAGTCGGATGGTGGGGGAGGCATGAGACTCTAGCACCTGCGCATCCCATCAACTGCTTTAGATGGTTGCCTCCTGTTAAAATACTGATGTCAAATGTCTTCCGCTGGTCAACGGTTGCTTTCGGACATTCATTGTCAAGGGTGCATAACTCTTCTCTACCTTCATCTTCAAGGTTCTCAGCACTGCTACCAAATTTCTGAAAACCCTTCGTACTATATGGTTACTTGCCGTCCTTTATCCTCATGCTCAAAGAGTGGCACTTTTGGAAGCATCATAGTGTAGTTCTAACCCATCATCATAAAAGTATCTGCATTTCTTCGTCTTTGATCTTTGTATCATCGAAGTTTAGATGCTTCAAAATTGTACTGTGGAAATAAATTATTGGAAATGTCTTGAAGAGGAGTATACATCAATTGCAGTAATAATTTGTTCTTGTTAGCTCTTTACATAAAGTGGCTTTATGCCTTGTCTGGAGCGATTTCTATAATAATAATAAAAAAAAATACAGAAGTTGAAACTTTAATATATTATTTTTGAATCTAAAAAAAAAAAAGTTTTCAATAGATATTGTTTCAAAAGAAAAACTAAATCTTGATTTCTATTTAAATTGAAGCTTTGACGTAAAATAAACCTCAAAGAGTTGATTCGTCATGAATTCGGATGAACTTAATATTAGCCGACGGACTCGACGTTGCCCATATGTAAAATACGCTGACATACAGCAACTAGGCAATAAATTAAATTTCTCTAAATCCTCTATAATTAGTAATAAAATAAAATTTAGAAGGATTTTACTTTTTATTATTAACACTATTTTAACGTGAAAATATTTGCAGTTTGATTTTAAAGAGGTGCATAAAATGCGTTAGTATAGACTCCATTTTTTTTTTTTCAAATTAATATCTCGTTTGTTATATAGTATATGTTCTGTTTGCTGTTAGGAAGCAGTACTCCCAGTCATCACTTCCTCCTCTGTGGGGTGGATGTGGTTTATGATCGATTGCCTGAGGTGCCCTCACTATGGAATGTTGACAAGGCCCGACCAGCCTATTTTTTGTACAGGCCCAGAATAACCCCTTTTCAGAGTAGTTGGATTTCTGCTATAAACTGACCTTGTGTCTAGCTTTGTTTATCTGGCTCTTACAGTAACAATCTACCTCGCCTTTAAGCTGTGATCAAAGTGTACTATCTGTTCTGTTAGAAGGAAGGGGTCCTTCTAAACTAAAGCAATTTTTATTTTTGTCCCGATCCAGATTGCCCCTTTTTTCTGGATTTTCTGCACATTAAAAACTGACCTTCTGGGGAGGCAAGTAAATAGGGATTACTTTTATAGTTAGCCTGCTGCATACAGACATTTAATTAAGGGGATTTTTTTTTTTTTTTTTTTTTACAAAGCCAATTTCATAGTCTGGGACGATATTCATTACGTGAATCCTGCAATATCAGTTACACGGCGACAGGTAAAATAGGACGTGTGTTTGATGAATTATTTACAAATAATTTTTTCCAATAGGTATTATGTGTTTTGACATTAAATCACAAAGTGTTTAAATGCTATTGAATAGACAAACTAAAGTTTAAAGAGACTGCATTAATCTCTTAAGTGTTAGGAAAGAATTTAAAGTTTTGGTTTGTCAATTACACATCTATTTGCACCAATGAACTTTGTAGGCCTACTTTTAATCTTATCTCATAGCACCCCATTTGGGCGAGCGGGAGCTATTGGTGTCAATTTGCTTCTTTTTTTTATGCGAGGGCCCATCCTCTTAAGGTATATTAATAGAACAAGGTTCGTAATTCTATTTAATCCATATCTAGGAGAAATAAGACAGTTCATGTAACAGTGACTTGTGTTCCTTTTTCTTCCAGGCAACACGTTTTTCCTTCTTTTAACCGTATTATCCAAACTTCGAGACGTTCTCTACTCAACTGCCGCCCATCCAAAAAATACCGCCTTTTATTTAGCCTTCTTCGCCGCACCTGATTTGCATAATGCAACCCAAAAAAACACCGCCTTTTATTTAGCCTTCTTTGCCGCACCTGATTTGCATAATGCAACCCTCACTCTTTCCTTCTGGACCTGCGTGATGGCTGCTACAGTTCATGCCTTTCCGAGGGATATTAGCCCGGAAGTGAACAGACTGGATCTTGAACTTGCCTAGATAATTTCACTATCCGTGTCTAGAACCCTAACCCTAACACCAAACAGAGCTCCCCGACTCTATAGTATACCAGCTGTCCCTACCCAGCATTGTCTGGAATTAATTTTTTTTTTTTGTTCCATACAAAGGGAAGTAATTCTGTATCACAAATACAGATTTGTGTCCCCTTTTTTTAATATGGCATCTGTATGATAATTGCGATCTGGTAGAAAGGTGTATTTTGAAAGTAATTAAGTTGAATTTAAATTTTAGAGACTGACTTTACTTTATTTATTAGATTAGAAATTGGATAATTCTGTTTTTTTTCTCAGCAATTTCTAATTAAAAAAAAATCTAGTGGCTCTGGAAACTGGAAAATACAGTTCTCAATTATTAGAGTAGGAGTATATATAGATATGGCAGTATGAAAATATGTTTATGGCAAGTAAACTATACAGAAACGTGTGTTTTATTCATGAGGGAAATCATCAGGCTAAAATCGATGGATGTATGTATGTATATAATTTAAATATTTGTTTATCTACATACGTATACGTTTCATTCTTCCGGAATCTTCAATGTACAGATAATTATTTAAGCCTGTCGCAGGATTCAAAAGACGAGTCATGTTTTTTAGAAAGCCATTCTTAACATCGGGAGGGGGGCCTTTTTTTAACTATTCTGTACTTTCACCTAACAATTTAATAAACAAAAGATATTGTATTTATATATATATATATATATATATCACGTGATAATTTCCTAGGGTCGTGAGAATAGAGTGAAAGCGTGCAGAGTCAAGGTGGCTCTGTGAACCGGGTTCGCGCCTTATGATCGTCTGAAATTATCACTTCCCTGGTAAAATATAATTTGATATAAATATTAAATTATATTTTATACAGACAATGTGCAGGGAAGTGATAATTTCAGACGATCATAAGGTGCAAACCCTGTTCACAGAGCCATCTTGACTCCGCACGCTTTCACTCTATTCTCACAGCCCTAGGAAATTATCATGTATATATATATATATATATATATATATATATATCAATTTTGGTGTACATATTCTAGTTTTATTTGGGTACACATACAGACACGGATGAATTATTTTTATATATAGATTAATTGAATTGTATGTCAGATTTTTTTTTACTCGGCAGAAGTCTAATTTCTTAAATGCCAGGTATAAAACTTTATTTCATAGTTGTAGTAGTAGTAGTAGTATTGTTATAATGTACATTTTATTTTATTTAAAACCAAACATTTTAAATTTCAATAGTATATTGTGTTCAGGTAGAGCTTGGCTAAAAAAAACTTTTTACGGGAGCCATACTTTATATTGTCAATGAATAAGTTTTATGTCAAATATTTCTGGTTGTTATATTGTAATTACTTCAAACAGTGGTTGCAATAAATTTAGGGTAAAATTCAAAAATATTCTGCAAGTGTGAGGAGAAAAGTGCCTTGTAATTTTTGTTATAGATTCATTTCTTTTGTTCGAAGTTGTTTTTTTTTTGTTTTGTTTTTCTACGCTTTTTTATGTTAAAAATGGATTTAAAAAAATAATTTTGTAAATCTGCAAAAATGTATTTCAAACAGTATTGAATTTTGTTTTTCTTCATCCATTGAATTCAATAGGTATTGGTGTTTGAATTCATATATGAGGATGTATTTATTTTTTATTTCATTTTTCTTTGTGTATTATTTCTGTAAAAAAAAAAATGGATTCCATGATTTCTTTTTTTATAAATTAAAAATGTTACTTATTGTAACCCTTATGTTAAAAAGGAAAAAAACAAAACATTTTTTCTTTAGCAACTGTACTATGCCTTCTATGACAAAGATGACTTCACTCCAAAAGTCAGAAGATATCCTCACATAATTTTATAAAAAATAACTTGCTGTCTATCTTCCATAAGGAATTTTAAAAAGTGTACATTATTTGGAGTGTGGCCTATTTTTTTTTTTTAAGACTTCAACTGAACCAAAAATGTCTTTGACCCGAACATAGTGTTTATTATACTTGACAGACATGGTTATTACATTACAAAATGGCAAGTTCAAATGCCATCGGATTTATTGAATTCAGTTATGTGCCTATACTCATGTGAAAAGGTACCAACCCCCAATTTCCCTCCAACTTTGGGCAAACTAGTCAACATATATAATTGTTAGAAATAAGTGTTGTGTTTCAGCATTAAATAAACCAATGTTGATATGCTATAAAATAGACAGACTAAGCCACGACACCACATAGAAATCAATTTTTCTACAGTTCAGATCGATTCAAATAGAAATCAATTCCCAAAACAAAGATTAAGCTCAATATTTAAAAATCTTAAATCAAAAAAATTTTGGTGCTGTTATAGATGACGCGCCTGATTTCCGTGACTTTGCGTCGGCAATGATCGGGCAGATCATGGAAGTGCCCAAGAGTTGCCGAGACGAAAACGCCAAGTGTTAATGGAAGACTTGCAGGTGATAATATAAGACGAATAAATTCAAAGATAAAAACCGAACAAACTGTGGGGGGTGGGGTGAGGGGTTCAAATGAACAATTTTCAATCAAATGTGTAGAAATAAATAAAAAAATTGGGGGGGGGGGAGATTTTGTCAATGCCAAGCTCTAACTGGAAGACTAGCCGACGCTAATATAAGATGAATAAATTCAAAGAAAAAATACATAGATTAAAATCAGTTTTTTTTTTGTGAAAATAATGTTGGGGTAAAATTTTGTCAATGCTTTATACGATAAAAGAAAGAAAAAATGATATTATTTTGTCAGCGCTCGAGCGCTTCCGCGACATGCCCGACGCGAAGTCACGGAAATCAGGCGCGTCATCTATAACAGTATCAAAATTTTAATAGAATTATTAAATCAAAATTATATCATTTAAAGACAATTTCAGAAGAAAATAACTTTTACACATGTTTCTGGAGAAGTTCACAGCACTCACGGGTAATCCAAGCTGTTATAGTTGACTCCCCTTTCATCAGAATGACGTTTGTGGAATATTTTGGATTTTTCGTCCGTCTAATGAAAGGGGAGTCAACTATAACAGCTTGGATTACCCGTGAGTGCTGTGAACTTCTCCAGAAACACGTGTAAAAGTTATTTCCTCCTGAAATTGTCATTAAATCAGCGAATTTGATATGACTTTGATTTTATACTTTATTTATAATAAATAAATATATATATATATATATATATATATGAGAGAGAGAGTATCTTTCCCGTGGTGTTGGTGTCATTTTCTCTACCAAGTGACAACAAAGCTGATGATAGCCGGTAGGTCAACACCTTCTGAGCTTGAAACCAATTTAAGTGGATAACGACACGGACTGACGGCCTGGGTGTCCCAAGTTCGAATCCAGTCAATTCCATAATACCACTTTCACTTAGGGATGTTGGCAACCATTACGTGGTCCCTCCTGCAAGAATGCCGACAACGGAATCAAACCGGTCAACAAAGTTGTACCATTCTAATTCATACAAATTTATTTTATTGACTCTTTTATTTTGTTGCCCTTGCCTCTCCCGGGCAACACCAAGTGACCATACTAATGGAACAATAAAATTAAATTGTTTCCTAAGATTGCCTTCCGACTTACATTTATCGGAGTTAAAGTTTAAGTAGGCTTGAAAACAATAGAAAAAAACTAACGTTCAATGAAATATTTGTAATGTTCATACAAGATAATAAACAAGTTATTTCTGGTTAGGGTTAGCAACAGGAAATGTAAATAGACTCGAAAACCTTTAAATCGACCAGACATAACTCAAGATTTTTACGGTACTTCTATCGAATATGAACCAGCATTTTCGTTGGTCTGTCAAGCTTCTGTTTGAACCAGCATTTTCGTTGGTCTGTCATACAGACTAAATGGACACATTTTAAGAGCACCTGTTCTTGTCTTTCTATTTTCTGGTTTCTACTTTCCTTTTCTGATATAAAATCCAGTCAGTTCAGATTCTTTTTAAACGTAAATCAGAAAAGCCAACTTGTAATTGCCGAGATAATATTTGTACGATTGCCGCCATAAAAGGTGATTTGAATAAATATTAACCAATTTAACGAGTTCAAATATTGATTCTTATCTTTAAGAGTATATTGTTATACTTACTTTTTTATCTGCATGTCTACAGCAGATTGAATTAATACCTGTTTTCATACAAAATGGGTACTTGTATCGAATATGAACCAGTTTCCGTGAACTTCGCGTCGGCAGCGTTTGGCATGTTGCGTAAACACCCGAGAGATGCCGAGGCGAATGGTGGCAGACGATAACTTAGATGCGTTGCTGCGTCCTATTTTTTTTTTTTTTTTTTTTTTTTTCAGTTTTATTTTCAAGAAATATAGCAAATAACAAAAAAAAAAAAAAAACGTGGCCATTTCTTACGGAATTCCAAGCTCTACATTTAGTGTTTGTCCACCTCTATCAATACTTGTCCGTTATTCCTTTTCTTTCTATCAACCGACACATGTAATAACATTTCAGACATGTTTTCTTTTTGCCAACAGTTTTCTTTCCTGGCAGAAAGAAATGACTCCTTCGGGAGATTGGACAATACTTCACAGCTCTTAGTAATTAATTTATTTTTTAGGGGGGGGGGGATTTAACAAGAAATAAAGATGCACTGGCTTTGATCAATTGCTTCTGGTTTTAATCAATTTCAATACTGGTTAAAAAATTGTCGTCTGGTAGCTGATTGGCTAATCGTTCATCATATCTCTGGTGTTTACGTAACATGCTCGAACGCTACCGACACGAAGTTCACGGAAACTGTTCATATTCGATATAAGTACCACTTGTACAAACGTTATAAGAATTTCATTGAATATTATTGATTTGACTGAGGTTGTATTATTTCATTTAAATTCTTATGCTACTTCGCTTTCTGGTGCTACCAGATCAGGCTGTCTGAAGATATACCAGCTTCCGTGACTAAAACGGCATCACACATTGATGTTATTGTTTTTTTCCTTTCCCTTTGCAAAATTCGATCATGTTCTTCAAAGGCAAAAACAAAACAACATTTTTCCTCTACAAAACAACCAAACCGAACACTGTGAATAAATATTTGAACATGTAAAGAACTTGAAGCATAAAAACTTTTGTCAAAATGATCGGATTCGGCATTAAAAGGTTTGATATGCCGTAAAACAAAACAACCAAACCTATGCTACTTCACTGATTAATGTGAGTTGAAAGTAAGAGACAATTTATTCCAAATTAACCCATTTTTATTGACGATCTTGGATATGTTTTCCTATCAACCGTTTCTAATTATTGCTGACAGCTATTCATATTGACTTCTTTAGAGAGAGCCAATGTCAGCAGAGATGGAGGTAGAGTTCTTCCAGTCTCGTTATTTAAAACTAGCCGTACCTATCAGGTGTTGCCCGGGAGTCTATTTACTTTCATTTCTTTTTATTTTTACTAATTTTTTTTTTAATAGAATTTTGGAAGTTAAATTTAAATTATTATAGTATCATTTGGTCATTAAATTATTAATTGAACCAAATTGTTAACTAATTTTGTTCAGATAATGTTTTAGTTTTTATTTATAAAATTATTAGTTATTGGTAATAGCTTTCAAAAGTATTCAGTGTTTTTTTTATACATGAGGATTTTCTAAAAAATTTAAAGCTAAAATCTTTCTATTTATTTTTTTTTTTCAACTATGAAAATGTCTGTCGTGTTTACGAAATGCATTCTGGTGGATTTTAATTTTGTAATAGGATTCATTTTATGCATGCTATCACATTTTTGCTTTCAATAAATAATAAATAGTAAAGATCTCTTAAAAAAATAATGTGTAAGTCACGGAGAGGCGAGAAACACACGTACACAAACACACAGAAGTGGAAACATAATCTTATTAATATGGAGATAAAGTTACCTTCCCTCTCCCTTGACCCTACTCCAATCTTTATTTTAAGAAAAAAAAATGGAAGAAAATATCAATCTATTTTCTTTTTTAAATTTAAAAAAAAAAATTTTTTTTTAATATATAATGAAAAATTGTTTTCAAAGAAAAATCAATTCTTTTTTGGTGATTGATCATTTTGTTCCTTTGTTTTTGATTTTTTTTGCTTATCTTTTTTATCTTTAAATATTTTAATTCTTTTTTCTTCAATTTTTGTTTATTTTTTTCTTTTTCTTGTATATAAATTTTGTGCAGATATTTTTTATATCATCTTCCCATTTACATACAAAAGGATGAAGGAAGGAGAGAGAAAAAGAGAGCTGTTTTTTGTATTCTGTATATTTGACATTATCGGATTTTCTTACAGCTTGCCGCCATTTTTTAATATATATAAATTACAAAGACTTTACAAGGTTATATGGACAATTTCTTCCTATCATGGAGACTGCTTTCTAGACTTTTTTTTGTTCTTGTTACTCTCTCTTTTTTGTCGAGAGAGAAGTTTAGTCAAATAAAGTCTTCATGTGGTGTCTGTTAGCAGTTTGGAAAGAAGAAAAATAGAGGGGACAGGTACAACATATTCCTCCCCTCAAAAAAAAAAAAAGAAAATTAATTCTTCCAAATAATATTGATTAAGCATTAAATTTTCAGATTATAAAATCAATTAATTGGGGAAAAAAATGTTTTCAATTTTCTATGGAAGTATAAAATAAAATGGAATTATTTCTTTCTCACCCCCGTAAAAAAAAAGATTTTTACATGTTAATTTTTTTTATATTGATTAAAAACTAAATCCACAGATTATTAAATAAATTTTTTTGAAAAACTGTTTAACTTGTTTACTCTGTATGTTTAATGTAAAATGATCCTCCCACCCCTCTCCGAAATTCTGAAAGGGCATTTTTTAACAGAATTTTTTTAGCTAAACACTTGTCTCACAAGCAAGTAGGAGTGGGAAGACTATTGACCCTTCTTTCAAAAAATAATTTTTTATATGAAAACATAGTGCTTAATCGATATTCTGTATAAAAAAAATTTAAAAATTTAAATTTTGATATACAAATTAAATTTTTTTTAGAGGGATGAGTAATGTGCCGTATATATGTCCACCTCAAAAAAAGATAACAATACAGTTACATCCATTTAAAAAAAAAATTTTTTTATTATTATTATTCAAAACATGACGATTTGGTCAGTTCAGGACGTTGCTGATTTCTCAGTTTGAATACAGATTTGCCATTGCGATCTCATGCTGTGAGAAGTATATTGGAGAAAGGAAAAAAAAAATCAATATGTGTGAAGATATAAAAGAAAATGACATATACTTCAAAATGAACAAATCTGTGAAATACTTCAACCCCTAAAAGGGGGAGAAAATTATTGCTTTTTATTTTTCTCCTGAATCTCAGGAACAGGGACCATTTTGTTTTAAGTAGAAGGGAAAAGAAGAAATATCAATCAATTAAAGAAAGAGAAAAAAAAAAACCCCACACATAATTCCATAATTTAAAGAAAAAAAAATTTTTTTTTTTTTTTTTTTTTTTTAGAAAAAAAAAAATGTATATATAAAACCCGGATTTTCCTGGATTCACAAATAACTTTTATCATCATATACGAACTTGAGGAAAAAAAAATGAAGACAAAAATATGGAAAAAAAAAATTATTTTTTTAAAACAAAGAAGAAAAAAAAACTTGCATCTTCCTGTGTGATCCTGGAAAGTTGTAATACATCATTTGAAAGCCGATGGAATGTCGAAAACAAGGGTCTGGATTTATTACCAAAATATTCGTCAAAGGAAACAAAAAAATATATAAATATATATAAATCTTGATTGCTGCTACAGGTTATTATAATGGATTACGTGCAGCTGTTGTCTGGTTGCTGTGTAGAATTTCATCTGTGAGCTATTTTACCTGCTTCTTGGGATGGTACAGACAGGTTGGTATTTTAATTTCTCTGTGTAGAGAAAATTAGTTTTTTTTTTGTTTTTTCCTTTTTAATTTTTGTAAGATGTTTTTTTTTTTAATTTCTGGTTGAAATTTCATTTCCCATTAAAAACAAAGAAGAAAAAAATTGCTTCGATATACTTATGTGTGCACAAATATAATATAAGAACTTGAAGTTTATATGTTTTTTAAAAGTACCCCCCTCCCCCCAAAAAAAGATTAGCAAGGTTGAACTGGTATAGATTCCAATCTTTTTTTCTTGACTTTTGATTCCATCAACACAAAGAAAAAAAAAGAAGAAAAAAAAGAAAACAAGAGAAAAGCAAAAACAACCTTATCCCACTCACCAACAATGTAGACCTTTAAAAACTTGAATTATTTTTTTCCTTTTTTTTTTTTTTAAATTTAAATAAATAACTGGAACAAAATGCAATTCTATACTGTGAATATTTTATTAAGATGTTCTTACATTTCTTTTTATTTTAATTCATTGAAATTGCTTCTCACGAAATAATTTGTTATTCTAAATGAATAAATATGAAATTTGGGCTCATTTCTTGCACTAACTGTGAAGTCAAAACTCCCTATTTCAAGTTAATTCAACTTTACACAATAGACGCACCATCTTTTTATTTTATACTGCTTATATATATATATATGTGATATCAGTCGCAAAGTTAACTAATATTGGTTTTTGAAGAATTACATTTCATTAATCAACTATTTTTGGTTATTATTTTTTAATTCAATGATTGTTTTGTTTTTTTAATATAAGTAACACTTCTGTTTTATTTCCTGGAAAAATATTTAGCATTTGTGAGTGTGGGAACTGAATGAGATAAAAGAATGGTAAAGCTAGAAGAAAAATATTTGGTATTTGTGAGTGTTGGAACTGTAAATAAGATGAAAGAATGGTAAAGAGAGAAGACATATATAGCATTTGTGAGTTGGGGAACTGTGAATAAGATGAAAGAATAATAAAACTAAGGGACAAATACTTAGCATTTGTGAGTGTGGGAACTGTGAATAAGATGAAAGAATGGTAAAGAGAGAAGACATATTTAGCATTTAATAGTGTTGGAACTGTGAATAAGATAAAAGAATGGTAAAGAGAGAAGACATATTTAGCATTTAATAGTGTTGGAACTGTGAATAAGATGAAAGAATGGTAAAGAAAGAGAGAAAATATTTAACATTTGTTAGTTGGGGAACTGTGAATAAGATGAAAGAATGGTAAAGAAAGAAGACAAATATTTAGCATTTGTTAGTGTGGGAACTGTGTATAAGATAAAAGAATGGTAAATAGAGTAGACAAATATTTAACATATGTGAGTGTTGGAACTGTAAATAAGATGAAAGAATGGTAAAAAGAGAAGACAAATATGTAGTATTCATGAGTTGTGGAACTGTGAATAAGATGAAAGAATGGTAAAAATAGGGGACAGATATTTAGCATTTGTGAGTAGGGGAACTGTTAGCAAGATAAAAGAATGGTAAAGAGAAAAGACAAATATTTAGCATTTGTGAGTGTTGGGACTGTGAATAAGATAAAAGAATAGTAAAGAGAGAAGACAAATATTTAGCATTTGTCAGTGTTGGGACTGTGAATAAGATAAAAGAATAGTAAAGAGAGAAGACAAATATTTAGCATTTGTGAGTTGGGGAACTGTGAATAAGATGAAAGAATGGTAAAACTAGGAGACAGATATTTAGCATTTATGAGTGTGGGAACTGTGAATAAGAAAAAAGAATGGTAAAAAGAGAAGACAAATATTTAGCATTTGTTAGTGTTTGAACTGTAAATAAGATAAAAGAATGGTAAAGAGAGAAAGCAAATATTTAGCATTTGTGAGTGTGGGAACTGAATAAGATGAAAGAATGGTAAAGCTAGAGGAGAAAGATTTAGTATTTGTGAGTGTTAAAACTGTGAGTAAGATGAAAGAATGGTAAAGATAGAAGACAAATATTAAGCATTTTTGAGTTAGGGGAACTGTGAATAAGATGAAAGAATAGTAAAACTACGGGACAAATATTTAGCATTTGTGAGTGTTGGAACTGTGAATAAGATGAAAGAATGGTAAAGAGAGAAGACATATTTAGCATTTAATAGTGTTGGAACTGTGAATAAGATGAAAGAATGGTAAAGAGAGAAGACATATTTAGCATTTAATAGTGTTGGAACTGTGAATAAGATGAAAGAATGGTAAAGCGAGAGAAAATATATTTTACATTTGTTAGTTGGGGAACTGTGAATAAGATGAAAGAATGGTAAATAGAGTAGACAAATATTTAACATATGTGAGTGTTGGAACTGTAAATAAGATGAAAAAATGCTAAAGAGAGAAGACAAATATGTAGCATTTATGAGTTGTGGAACTGTGAATAAGATGAAAGAATGGTAAAAATAGGGGCAGATATTTAGCATTTGTGAGTGTGGGAACTGTGAATAAGATGAAAGAATGGTAAAGAGTGAAAACAAATATTTAGCATTTGTGAGTAGGGGAACTGTTAGCAAGATAAAAGAATGGTAAAGAGAGAAGAAGAATATTTAGCATTTGTGAGTGTTGGAACTGAATAAGAAAAAAGAATGGTAAAGAGAGAAGACAAATATTTAGCATTTGTCAGTGTTGGAACTGTGAATAAGATGAAAGAATGGTAAAATGAGAAGACAAATATTTAGCATTTGTGAGTGTTGGAACTGAATAAGATGAAAGAATGGTAAAGAGAGAAGACAAATATTTAGCACTTGTGAGTGTGGGAACTGTGAATAAGATAAAAGAATGGTAAAGAGAGAAGACAAATATTTAGCATTTGTGTGTGTTTGAACTGTGAATAAGATGAAAGAATGGTAAAGAGAGAAGACAAATATTTAGCATTTGTGAATGTGGGAACTGTGAATAAGATAAAAGAATGGTAAAGAGAGAAGACAAATATTTAGCATTTGTGTGTGTTGGAACTGTGAATAAGATGAAAGAATGGTAAAGAGAGAAGACAAATATTTAGCATTTGTGAATGTGGGAACTGTGAATAAGATAAAAGAATGGTAAAGAGAGAAGACAAATATTTAGCATTTGTGTGTGTTGGAACTGTGAATAAGATGAAAGAATGGTAAAGAGAGAAGACAAATATTTAGCATTTGTGAATGTGGGAACTGTGAATAAGATAAAAGAATGGTAAAGAGAGAAGACAAATATTTAGCATTTGTGAGTGTTTGAACTGTGAATAAGATGAAAGAATGGTAAAGAGAAAAGACAAATATTTAGCATTTGTGAGTGTGGGAACTGTGAATAAAATGAAAGAATGGTAAAGAGAGAAGACAAATATTTAGCATTTGTCAGTGAAGCAACTGCGAATAACATGAAAGAATGGTAAAGAGAGAAGACAAATATTTAGCATTTGTGAATGTGGGAACTGTGAATAATATAAAAGAATGGTAAAGAGAGAAGACAAATATTTAGCATTTGTGAGTGTGGGAACTGAATAAGATGAAAGAATAGTAAAGAGAGAAGACAAATATTTAGCATTTGTTAGTGTTTCAACTGTGAATAAGATGAAAGAATGGTAAAGAGAGAAGACAAATATTTAGCATTTGTGAGTGAGGGAACTGAATAAGATAAAAGAATGGTAAAAAGAGAAGACAAATATTTAGCATTTGTGAGTGTGGGAACTGTGAATAAGATAAAAGAATGGTAAAGAGAGAAGACAAATATTTAGCATTTGTGAGTGTGGGAACTGAATAAGATGAAAGAATGGTAAAGAGAGAAGACAAATATTTAGCATTTGTGAGTGTGGGAACTGTGAATAAGATAAAAGAATGGTAAAGAGAGAAGACAAATATTTAGCATTTGTGAGTGTGGGAACTGCGAATAAGATGAAAGAATGGTAAAGAGAGAAGACAAATATTTAGCATTTGTGAGTGTTGGGACTGTGAATAAGATAAAAGAATGGTAAAGGAGAAGACAAATATTTAGCATTTGTGAGTGTGGGAACTGCGAATAAGATAAAAGAATGGTAAAGAGAGAAGACAAATATTTAGCATTTGTGAGTGTGGGAACTGCGAATAAGATGAAAGAATGGTAAAGAGAGAAGACAAATATTTAGCATTTATGAGTGTTGGAACTGTGAATAAGATGAAAGAATGGTAAAGAGAGAAGACAAATATTTAGCATTTGTGAGTGTTGGAACTGTTAATAAGATAAAAGAATGGTAAAGAGAAAAGACAAATATTTAGCATTTGTGAGTGTGGGAACTGTGAATAAGATGAAAGAATGGTAAAGAGAAAAGACAAATATTTAGCATTAGTGAGTGTGGGAACTGAATAAGATGAAAGAATGGTAAAGAGAGAAGACAAATATTTAGCATTTGTGGTGTGGGAACTGCGAATAAGATGAAAGAATGGTAAAGAGAGAAGACAAATATTTAGCATTTGTGAGTGTGGGAACTGTGAATAAGATAAAAGAATGGTAAAGAGAGAAGACAAATATTTAGCATTTGTGTGTGTTGGAACTGTGAATAAGATGAAAGAATGGTAAAGAGAGAAGACAAATATTTAGCATTTATGAGTGTGGGAACTGTGAATAAGATAAAAGAATGGTAAAGAGAGAAGACAAATATTTAGCATTTGTGAGTGTGGGAACTGCGAATAAGATGAAAGAATGGTAAAGAGAGAAGACAAATATTTAGCATTTGTGAGTGTGGGAACTGTGAATAAGATAAAAGAATGGTACAGAGAGAAGACAAATATTTAGCATTTGTGAGTGTTGGAACTGTGAATAAGATAAAAGAATGGTAAAGAGAGAAGACAAATTTTTATCATTTGTGAGTGTTGGAACTGTGAATAAGATGAAAGAATGGTAAAGAGAGAAGACAAATATTTAGCATTTGTGAGTGTTGGAACTGTTAATAAGATAAAAGAATGGTAAAGAGAAAAGACAAATATTTAGCATTAGTGAGTGTGGGAACTGTGAATAAAATGAAAGAATGGTAAAGAGAGAAGACAAATATTTAGCATTTGTTAGTGTTGGAACTGTGAATAAGATGAAAGAATGGTAAAGAGAAAAGACAAATATTTAGCATTTGTGGTGTGGGAACTGTGAATAAGAAAAAAGAATGGTAAAGAGAGAAGACAAATATTTAACATTTGTTAGTTGGGGAACTGTGAATAAGATAAAAGAATGGTAAAGCTAGAGGACCCTCAGGCATTGTTGCACAAATATTGAAGGCTGTGCGTGAAACAGGCATTGAGATGATCACAGATTTGACAAATCAGATCATAAAAGAAAAGGTTATTCAGAAAGGCTGGGGACTTAGTACAATTGTGAATTGTTATAAGGGGAAGGACTCGATAGAGGTAGGAAAATAAGGGGAGCAGGAGTTACGAGGCTGGTTAGATTTAAATTTCGGCAGTCTTGTAACTCTCGCTTTCCTTTTTTTTGTCCTTTATTACTTATATTCCATGTGGGATGTTTCTGACAAAGTTGGAAGAATTGCTGTTTTCTGGGTCAGAATCTATCCATATAACACTTATCGTTAGTAGTTTTTGACCTTAAAATAGTACTATTTAAAAAAAAAAATTTTTAACTCCTTACATCAAGTTGCTTCATGCCTTGTCTAGAGCGATTTCCATTTAAAAAAAACACAGAAACTTAAAGTTGATGGATCAGGAAGGTATTGTGAGAATTAAGATTTAATGTTAAAGTAGGATCTCTGCTTAGTTTGTTTCTTTTCATTTGTGTCGCGAGAGTTTCGTACGGGTTGTCCAGAAGAGATGCTGTATGCTGATGATTTAGTACTTGCTTGTGAAACAATGGAAGATCTACTTGTAAAGTTAAAGACTTGGAGGAATTCTATGGAAAGTAAAGGTCTGAGAGTAAATGTTACTAAGACTAAAGTGATGATCAGTGGTTGAAGTGTTGGAAAAAAAACCCGAAGGAGGAAAGTTCTGCTCAATTTGTGGAAAGGGAATTTGGTACAATTCATTTTTTGTGGTACTCGAAAGCATTGGGTACATAAGAAGTAGAATTACGGGTAGGTTGAGGGAGGATAACCAGTTTATATGCAAGAAGTGTAAGACTATGGAGATGGATGAGAAGTCAGATGTGGAGAAAGTATAATTGGATGACAAAGCTATTGAGGTTGTTCAAAAGTTTTGTTACCTTCGTGATACCATTGGAGCACAGAATGGATGAGAGCGCTTGTGTCAGTAGATGTAGAACAGTTGAGGAAGTAGGGTCAGCTGGCAGGAGTAGGCAAAAGAAAATATGGGAGGAAGTGATAAGGATAGACTAGAGATAAATAAAGACCTGGTCAGAGATAGGTTAGTTTGCTCAAAGTCATGTTAGAATGCTTAAGTAGAAGTAGAGCAAGGTTCTGTACTGAATCCGGTGCTTTTCATTTGTTTTCTAGAATCTTTGTCTAGGGAGGTCGGTATGGATTGTCCGGAAGAGATGCTGTATGGTGATGACTTAGTACTTGCCTGTGAAACAATGGAAGATCTATCTGTAAAGTTAAAGACTTTGAAAAATGCTATGCAACGTGAAGGTCTAAGAATGAATGTTACTTAGACCAAACTGATGCTATGTGGTTGTGATACCTGTAAGCATTGGGTACACAAGAAGTGCAGTGGAATTACTGGTATGTTGAGGGAGGATACCCAGTGGATGTAGAAGTTTTGTTATCTTGAGGATAACATTAGGGACACAGGGTGGAGCAGTTGCTAATGTGGATGGAGTAAGTTCAGCTAACTTCTGCCTTTACTAACCAGCAGAGTGTTACCACCGTCGACCAACGTAAGATCTATCAGGCATGTGTACGCTGTGTGATGATGTATTGAAGTGAAACCTGCTCATTGAGGGTTGAGAGCATGCGTTGCATAGAGGGAAATGATATGAGAATGATACGATGGATGTGTAATGTGAATCTTAAAGACAGGCTTAGATCTGATGACCTCAGAGATAGATTGAATCTGGACAGTATAGGAAGATGTGTGCAGAACAGGAGACTTTGATGGTGTGGCCACGTTTAAAGAATGGATTCTAGTTCTTTGGTTAGTAGATGTAGAACAGTTGAGGTAGTAGGTTCATTTCACATGGGAAGGCGAAGGAAAACATGGAATTGAGAGAAAGAGGGATAAATAAAGACCTGGTCAGAGATAGGTTAGTTCAGAAGTCAATTTCTCAAAGCCGTCCAATGCATGCCAGCATTTAAAATGGACGTTAAACGAATGTTCAAATGTTCCTTTCTTTAGAGGAATCAACTGGATTTTTCTAAATTGCAAGTGAAAAGGAAAATTGATTTCTTCTCTCTTTTCCTTTCTTTACGGTCACATTTAAAAGATAAATAAATTTGTATCAATATTACCAAAAGGTTCATATGAATAAATGAGACAGATTTTGTTTCGTGTTTACAACATAGTTATGAATTAAATTTGTATTATTTTACTAGCAGGACCTGTGTCCCGCCGTTGCCCGGAGAAAATATGAATTAAAATATTGATTGATTTTTTAAAATAAATATAAAAAAATTATAAATAATAGTGAAAAAAGTAATTGTAAAAAAAAAATAATAATCAAAAAGCGCAACTGATTGTTTCTTTTGCGTATGTTTGGGTTATTCGGACGACTATTCTCATCTTGGTTTTTATATTCACAACGTTTCGGCCGTTGCACCCCCCCCCCCCGACCTTCCCGGAAGGTTACATCGGCCGAAACGTTCTGAATATAACAACTAAGATGAGAATAGTAGTCTAACACAAAAATACAAATTATCAATCCTCATCTAAAAAATTTTGTCTTGCATTTTTTTTTTTTTAGCGAATCTTAGTAGAAATTTATTTTTTTTAACCAATAAAAATCACTAAATATTTGCTGACTCTAAATAAATGAAGTTTTAAATTGAAACACTTGCCAAAAATTAATGTTTAAAACAAAACCGTTGAAACGTGTTCGTCTACTTTGTTAGTTTTAATACTATTTTTAGCAGAATCCCTATTTCAGTCACGTAAATTATTCCGAGTGAAATGAGTTTCGGCATTAATCTCAAACGACTACACTTTTGATTTATTTATTTAATTTTGTCACTTTTGTTCACCCAAAACATGGCACAACGCCACTGAGACGTAATGGGCTACTGTGAATTAGGGGGTCATCCTAAGTGGGGAGTTGTGCAGCAAGATGTTTGTTCACATTACATTTAAATTTCTGCATTTTGGTACAATCGAGGAAACGGGTAGCAGGGAGGGAATTCCAAAGGCTAGCAGTACGATGAAAGAAACTATTAGAGTAGAAAGCCCTCCGGCATCTGGGGACCTCTACAGTAAAGGTGTGTGATCTTGCTGACTGACAGGTTGATCGGGGGTATTTACGTAGAGGGGGAAGCAGTGCAGCTTGGAGCAAAATAAACAAAAAATTAAGCCATTCTTATTATTTACCTAATTTAAATTTAAAAAAAATGATTTTTTTTTTACAATAAAGAAATTGTTGTTTCCCAATTTTAATTTAAAGAAAAAAAAATGTCTTAATTTAATTGTAAGAAAACATCATCGGAGTGCCCATCTAATGTTATTATTTTGTTCTTACATAAATTGTATGATGCTAACCATTCGGAAATAGAAACTGAAATGTGATCTGCTATTCTCGAATAAAATCCGAGTTCTAAAAAACTAATCTGAATTAGCCTTATTTCTAGTTTTTAGTATTTTGTTCCTACATAAATAGTATGATGTAAAAAAATGCGAAATGAATGCAAAAATAAAGAAGTTAACATGTATAAGTATTAATAACGAAGTGAGTATGTTAGAATTACAAAACTGCCATTCTTATATTCCATGAAACTGGAATGTGGAAGAAAGAAGGGAGCCGTCATTATTTTGATCGAAAAAAGTAGCGTGAAAAATTTAATAAAATTAAACACATTATGATGCCATGAACAATTGAACCCCTGTGTAACTGGGGGTGGTAGGAGTAGATATTATGATGCGAGTAAAAATGGCTGCAACTTTCTCTGCGAAAGTCTTATTTGGGAGAAACGAAATTTAAAAAGGAAAAAAAATGATAAAAATACAAAATTAATTAAATTAAAAATATTTTGTTTAATAACGCAATTAAAAAAATTATCTATAAGCATATATTCATGATAAATTGAATAACTGCAACAAAAAAAATAAAATCTAACATTTACGCTAAATAATGGCAATTATAATAATGATAAAATAGAAGTAATAATGGTAGTCGGATATTATGACTACAATACAAAATAAAAAATTGACTAATCGTGCAGGTTAGAACTATAGGTAAAATATAAATATAAAATATATAAAACGTAAAAAATTTTTAGCAGGATACACAAATTATAAATATTGCTTACAAACAGGTTGTAATACCAAATTGGACGATTCAATGCAAGTCACAGAATTACATTCATATATATATATATATTTTAACATTAAAGATCACCGATTATCAAGGCCCAAAGGCCACTCGAGGATAAGGGTAAAAGAGTCTGACTGGTGGACAGTGAGACAACATTGCGTTCACCGGCACGATGGGTGTAGCAATGCAGAAATTAGTTATTTACAGGGACAGTTCAACAAGAACTTGTTTACATTGGACTTGAAGACGACCATATTGTAGTCGGCAGGGAAGCAGGCTCACAACACTGTGTTCCACAGACGAACAGTTCTAGGAAAGAAGCTCTGCCCATGAAAGTTTTGTTTCGACTTGGGCACGCATATATATCAATATATATATATATGGGGTAAGGTACACGATAATTCATGAAAATGAAGTGTCATGATGGACAAAATGTGTGAAAAGATGACAGACGGAAAACAAGTCAAAATGCAGGAGAAAAACAAAAACAAGAGATTTTTTTGACCGGTTTCGTTTGTGGGGAACGTCTTCAGAAAACGTTCCCCACGAACGAAACCGGTCAAAAAATCTCTTGTTTTTGTTTTTCTCCTGCATTTTGACTTGTTTTCCGTCTGTCATCTTTTCACACACATATATATATATATATATATATATATATATATATATATATATATATCATGACTCTGTGTTAATTTCTGTCTATTCTAATTATTTAGGCTTATTACTGCTTTGTTATCTATTCATTCTGTTGAATTATAGATATACCGCGCACACACACTAACACAATCTCATCCAACTGTTTTAATTTCTGTCATTACCCTAACTCTAACCCTAACCCCCAGAGATTAATATTCAACGCTATTACTAAGTATCGGACTTATATTAATTAATTATTATTCTTTTCTTAATTTTATTTTTTGTTCAGCTTTCTAACTTGATGCATTGATGGCCGTATCTATATATTAATTCATGGAGTGTTTTGTATATACAATAGTGGATAAGCATGGAAACAGACGAATAGAAATAAGTATGAAGCAGAACCAATATTTCAGTCGATTTAAACAACCTTAATCATTTAAGCTTTATTAAAAAGAAAAAGGAGCCTTATTTATAGTGGAACGCGGAAGATGATCCAGGAGGGTGATGTAAGGTGAAGAGAGAGTTGGGGATATATAGGTGGGTGTTGTGTGAGCTACATGTGGGAGGAGTGGTGGGTTGAGTATGTAAGAAGAGGAATAAGATAGAGAAAGAGTGGGAGGCAGGTAGGTGGGTATTGGTGTGATCCGTGTGTGTAAGGGAGGAGTGGTGGATCGGGTATTCAAGAAGAGGAGGAAGTGTTGGAGGAGGGAAGCACATGGAAAAAATAAAAGCAATTGAATTAATCCATTATCAAATTTAGTCAATTTTTGTTCCACAAGGATCTTTTTAGCCGTAATAGCAGATGTTAAAATTTCATGGACAAAAAATTTCTTTGTCTATTCTGTGATACTCTATTACTTCTCAACATTTTATTTAATCTTTAGGAATTTTCTCCGTCTCTCATGTCATTTTGACATATATAGATGATATACATTCGATCTTTTTTGTGTATATTCATTTTCTATTTTTTCCTCCAATTTATCGATTCCTTGCCTGAAGGATTCAGAATTGTTCATCTGTATTTATTCCTTCATATTTTGACTTTATTGACGACTTCATTTTTAGCATGAATAAACATTAGTCCTTCTTTAAGGCATTTTCAAAACAAATTCCTTTATATTTAGCTCTGGGGAGCGAGAATCATTTAGATATTTTTATTTTTTCAATTAAAAAAAAATACCTTTTATTGGTAAAATAATTTTTATTTTTATCTATCTAATCTAATATATAAAGTAAAGTCAGTATCTTGATCATTTCTTTGTCATCGATAGCTTTCTTCCTACAAAATCAATACTTGATTCTGGTTCGTCAGTTTTTCTTTTATTCTTGTGGATCATTGCAGCATGTTAAGAAGAATAAAATGTAATTCGATTTAATTCCTTTCAGAAAATACTTTGTCCGGGGCGGAATTATTTAAAAATGGGCATCGCCTTGATTGGAATAAAAATAATATTCCGTGAGAAAGAAAGAAAAAAAAAACTGTAGTTTAAAAACAAAGAAAAGTAAAACAAAATACAAGTACACTACCGGGCAATGCTGGGTAGAGTTAGGGTAGGTACAGCTAGTTAAAAATAAACATTGGTCCTTGCTTAAAGCATTTAAAGTCAATATTTCATTTCTTTGTATGCAAATTATTATTAATACTAACTATTTAAATTATTTCTTGTTGAGAAGCAAATGTCAATTGCCCTTCAGTAGGTGTGAAAAAAAAAACACGTTTTTTCTTGTTTTTTAATGTTGATCTTCAATTCATAAAATGTAACAAAAAAAATATTTTAAAGTTTCTTTTTTTTGTATTAATGTTCTTTTACTATTAAAAGAATCCTAAAAGAATACGCAGTTGAATAATGGTGAGTGTGGCCAATCTCAGTTTCTTGCAGATATTGTCCGCAAAGTAGCAGTTTTTGTCTTCACGATTATCGCCATAAAAAAAGCATCTTATTTTTTTTTTTAAGGGCCAGTTCTTGGAGCGGATTCCCTGGTAGTCAATAACTCTTAGAAGCTTCGTTCATTTCAATAAGCTTAGCAAACAAGTAGTTTTTGCGCTAGTTTTCATTTCACTTCTATACAAAGTGACCCCTTAAAAATGCCACCCATCAAATCGTTAATAAAATCCACAATACTTTCTGTAATCCAACCATGTTTGATACAAATAAACTTCAGTCTATGTCTGGCTTGTCCACCAAGTTTCAGCAATGAATGTCCAACAGTCTTTGTTTTATCACTGATAATCACACCTGGATAAGATGTGCAAAATTGTCAATAACGCAGACACACCCGTCTTTTGGCGCTGCTCTGATTTTGGCTTTGATGGCCGTTTTCATTTCGGGAATAGTCTAGCTTTCGTGACGGCACCAGTTTGGCTGTTCCTGGGTTCGGTGGGTCACCCGGTACTGCTCGGGAAAAGTTGCTGCCCTGATGAAGGTCGCAGATGTCGAAATGCCTGGTTCAGCGATTACTCACTCCCACGTTGTGTTTGTTCAGATCAGTGAGTGATCAGCCGGGTTGGATCTGCAACTTGGTATCGCTGTGAGGTGAAGGGTCATTTCATGCAGAATAGTTGAATAAAAGAAATTAAGTCTGTAACGACGTGGTCTGTTGTGGTTTTCTTAAAAGAATAATTATTTACAAAAAGATAAAGAAAAATAATTTACACTTGGTTGTCTACAAAGCAAGGCAGATCGGTAATATTGAAGTTCAACTCTCTGTGTTTTGGTTGGACCGACGGACTCTAGTAATTCTAGGTGACTTGATCGTTTGTCAGCAAAAATCTGTTCTAAGTTCTAGGCAAGAAAAGAATACAAACGGACTGATGTGGTGGGGAGGAGGACAGAGGCGAGCCTTTTCGTCCGGTTCTCTCACTAACTACCATAAGCTGTTCTGTCTTCTCTTTTATCTAGACCCGGCAGCTCCTCGGAGCGGGCAAATCTCTTTCCAGCGTCCAATGGATTCAGTCCTTAATCCTCCGCCGCCTCAAGACGCGCTACACGCCTCTCGAGCCGGAGCGGTCGGCCCTAGCTTATCTTCATCGGGACGCGCCACAAAAAAAAATATATGGCTTAATTCTTATATTGGCACTTGAGAAAGAATTTTATTTCTCTCTCCGGGAGTCTATAAAGGCGATCCCGTCAAACAGTTGACCGAGTTTTCCTTTGTTCCGATCCGAAAAATAATTACGACATTCCCTGGCCTTATCTACATCGAAAAGCGTCACTTAAAAAAACACGGCTTAATTATATCTTGACACTTGAGAAATAATTCTATTTCTCTCTCTGGGAGTCGATAAAAGGACTCGAGATTTTATTACCCAGCTGTCCACAGCCCTTGTTAAAAACAGCTCAGTGGCAATTCTCATATCATCAAGTGGTTGTAAGGTTTTTTTTCTCTCCATTCATACTAGCGCTGTATTAGGATCTTCGACCTTCGTAGGCTCACGGTCAACTCACACCAGTGTTGTATCTTAGGCTCCAACTTCTGCGGGGCTGTTCGATACTGTCACACTCCAGGGAATGTGAAGCTCATTCAGGATGACACCTACTGATGAGATAATAACCCAAGTACCCCTCCTCCATCATTAAACGCCGATAAAACAAAGACTGTTGAACATCATAACTGAAACCTGGTGGACAAGTCAGGCATAGACAGAAGTTTATTTGTACCAAATATGTTTAGATTGTAGAAGGGATTATGAATTTTATTAACGATTCCATGGGTTGCATTTTGGGGACGTCACCCTGTATATGAAGTTGTAGTTCTTGTCTGTTTAAAGACGGTTTGTCTAAATTGTAATTCTTCTATGGCCCTTGCTACAAATAGGAAGTACGCAAACCATCCCAACCCCCAATTTTAATTATAATTATTATTAGGTTTACCAAAACTTTACAGGTAAGTTGAATAAATTTTGTGAAAAAAAATGTTTCCCCTGATGAATTAACATGATACATTTAACTTTAAGCTTTGTTTATTATTTTTTGCAAATAGTGGTGTTCGTATTCATACACACACATACATATATATATATATATATATATATATATATATATATATATATATATTAAATTATATTTAGCTACAGACGACATTGTTTCGAGCTTTTAATTTCATTAGTGTAGGGAAGTGATAATTTTAGACGGTCATAAGACGCAAACAGAGCCACCCTTGGCTCCGCATGCTTTCACTCTGTCCTCACGGCCATAGGAAATTACTACGTGATACAGAGAATTTAAGTTATATTTATGTCGATTACAGCGTAAACATCAAGACAGACTAGAGAACTCAACGAACTTACTCGGAGTCTTGCTTTGTAGCTAAGTGAATGTCTATTTTATATATCTCCTAATAATGCTTAACTTTAATTTTGTTAAAGGGTCTTAATAATAATATATACATATATATATATATATACATATATATATATATATATATACATATATATATATATATATATATATACATATATATATATATATATACATATATATATATATATATATATATATACATATATATATATTAAGCTGCTTTTTTATTGTTGTTGCTTGTGCGGATAATATTTCTAAACAAGTAATTATTTAGTTTGCAGGGCTGGGAATAAGCAAAGAATATCAGTCTTATTTTTTATTTTGTGGTATTCTTTGCTAAATAAGCGCTTATTTTGAAATATTATCCGCACAAACAATCGCATTAACAAATAATTATTTAGGCTAGGAATAAGCAAAGAATACGGCAAAATAAAAAATGAGACTGTTATTTTTTGCTTATTTCCAGCCCTGTGGACTAAATAATAACTTGTTTAGAAATATTATCCGTGCAAAATATAGCATCAGCAAAAAGCAGTTTAATATATAATGTACCGTGAGAAATAAATTTTCAATATTAAAAGCATTATTGTGTGTATATATATATATATATATATATATATATATATATATTATATATACACAGGGTGACCCCCCAAAAACGGGCCCCAACTCTAATTAGGCCCTGTTTCTTAGTGTTTCGTCCGAAATAAATTAATTTTTGGTCATAACTAGTTTATTATATTCAAAACATCACATCAAAACACTAGGGTCTTTGGCCTTTTTTTCTCCGTTCTACAGCATGTGTTCTAGATGGCCTCCATTTATCTCCGTACATTTCTTGAGGCGCAGAACGAAGTTGTCCATGACATTCTTACAGACTGAATTGAGAATGGCTCTCATCTCCTCCCTGATGGCTTCCTTGAGTTCCGTGATGGTTCTGGGTTTCCCTGTGTACACTCTGTCCTTAAGATAGCCCCAAAGGAAAAAATCTGGGGGGCTTAGGTCTGGGCTATGGGGTGGCCACTCAAAATTAGTCTTGAGACTGATCACTCGACCTCCGAAGTTCTCTTTCAGCCAATCTCGGGACAGGTTTGAGGTATGAGAACTTGCTCCATCTTGCTGGAACTTGCTCATGAGCGACGGGTAGAGGGTCTGGAGCTCACTCTTAAATGTTTTGAGGACCTCCACATACCGCTCCTTGGTGACTGTAACTGCTGCGCCAGATTCTTCGATGAAGATTGGTCCGATGATGCCTCTGACCGAGATTGCAGCCCACACCGTGCACTTTGGATCTGGAGGACCCCCAGAAGACATTTGTCTTTGAGTTCGCCTTTCCGTCAAGATGGAAGTGGGCTTCATCTGAGGTCCAAAGGAGGTTAAGGAAACCTCGTGTCTTCTCGATCTTATCGAGCATCTTAACTGCCATAGCGCTCCTCTGCTTCTTGTCTGAGGCTGTAAGGGTCTGCAGCGTCTGTATTCTATATGGGTAAGCCCTGATATCGTTCACCAGCACTCTCCTGCAAGTCTCACAGAAGATACCGAGGGACTGACTTCGCTTACGCACAGAGCGTTTCGAACTCTCCTGGAGAGACTCTCTGACACTTTCGACCAGCTCGACTGTCCGCTTCTTGGGACGTCCCGAGTGGCTTGGACGGTTCTCACTGGCAACGTTCAGGTTCTCCACGGTCTCATACTTCTCGAAGTGGTCCACCCAGTTTTGAATTTTGCTTTTGGATGGAACCTTTTCACATTCGAACTGATGCATGAAACTGTCCTGGGTTTTCTTAAACGAGCCTGTCTTGTAGTAAAATTTAACACAGTGTATTCTTTGTCCCAGCTCTCACTGAGGTCTTGGTGTACTCACGGTCGTTGATTCTGCCATGTCCTGTAAAATAAGGGCAATCGGTGAATAAATAAAGGAGATATCACATAAAGTGTACACGGGGCACGTTTATTTTGGTAACCCTGTATATATATATATATATATATATATATATATATATATATACATACATACACTTACAGGACTCATGTGGAAATTCCACGGTGCTTTCTACATCAATCTGTATAATTTACTATTATAATGATATTCCTGTCTGTCAGGGTCAATAGTATGAAGCAAAAAATTACTCTTCTTCCCTAAAAATAATTATCATTGTCTGCTAAATATTCTTTAAATAAAACAAATATGTGTCTACTTCATTTATTTAATTCTTTTTACAAATGGATTTATTTAAAATTGTACTGTTTTAATCAACAAGACGATATAATTTAACACTTCTAAAACCAAGATTCTCTCCTTCTATCTAATGCTTGGGTCCCTGTTTTACCCCCGTCAAAATGAATGGCTCTTTCCTTGAGGGAGACCCCTTTTTGATAATTTCCTAGGACTGACTTTCACTCCGGATTTAAAATAAAAAGAATTACTTTTTTTTATCCAATCTGTCGCTAATGTCGCTGGAAAAATGGTTGCATCATTCTACTGCTCCAGAAAGTACCTGACTCCTGACGTAATCCTCTACCTGTATAATTGCCAGATACGTCTGAAGATGGAGTATTGCTGCCACATCTGGGGAGCAGACATTGCTCAGAGCACTCTCCATTGCCTAGACAAAGTTCGAAATTGACCCTTGGGGGATGATCTCTTTGTTCTTTACAGCCCCTTTCTCACAGAAGAGACGTTGTCAGTCTCTCTCTACTCTAGCGTTACTTTCATGGAAGATGCTAGACTGAGCTACGAGTTCTGGTTCAACCTCGTAAGACATTCACAGCAAGAACTTGTCTTGCTACTACAACAGAAAAGGACTTAACCTTTTTCTCCTCATATGCATAGTCTCGGGAGGAATTTCCATGGATAGAACTTCTTTGCGAGGGCCTCTCGTCTGTGGAACACAATACCGTGAGGCTGCTTCCCTGCAGACTATAACATAGTCATCTTCAATTCCAATGTCAACAAGTACGTGTCGCAAATTATCCCATAAGTAATCAAACTTAGTTCATTTTGACTGAAAATTATTCTATCCCATTAACCGCTATCCTTGAGTGGCTTTTGGCCCTGATAAGTCGTGATCAAAAAGTTTTTAAAAGGACAGTTGTCTGTGTGTATGTCCAGCTGAAGGTTTTTCAGCCATTTCCAATTTTATCTATTATATAAAGGAGAGGTGAATTACTTACATTATTATTATATATATATTTTTTTTTAATGGAAATCGCGCCAGACAAGGCATGAAGCCACTTCATGTAAGGAGCTAAAAAAAAAAAATATATACTTCTTCAAGGTCAAAAACTAGCCAATGATAAGTCTTAGATGGATAGATTCCGACTCAGAAAACAGCAATTCTTCTCCTTTTGTCAGAAACGTCGCTCATGGAATGTGAGGAATAAAGGACAAAATAAGGAAAGCGAGAATAAACCCAAGGTCCACTTTCTACTCTCCATTTTCAACACATTAAAACAAAAGAGAGGAATGGGTTGAGCGGAGGTGAAAGAGGGGTGTGAGAGAGAGATGTTGAAAAGCGAGGGGAGGTGGAAGAAAGAAAGATTGAGAGACGGATTGAGAGAGGTAGAGAGATAGTTTTAATATAAAGATGTTACACACACTTTTTAACCTCTTCTATTTTGTTTTTGTTTTTTATTCTCGAGGAGGAGGGGGGGGGTCTTTATCACACCGAACTGGTTAATAATAAAAAAATTAAAAAATATTCGAAAATGGAGTCACCATCGATCAAATTAATGAAGGGTGGGGTAAAAATACTTTCTTTCATTTTTACTTGTAGTTATTCCAATTTGATTAGGAGGAGGCAACATTGGCGTGAGTAACTGGGGGGGGGGGGGGGGGCTCTGGTTGTTTTTAGTACAACAGGTATGTAACTGCTTTCTACGTCCTTAAAATTTAATCACCGAGGGCGGCAATGTATGAAATACACTCGCAAGCTAGTTTGTGTTAATTTGCAGTGTGTAAAAAGTATCTATATAATAATATGGTAACGCATTTCATGTCCGTACGTACGTTATCACCTTTCACACACATTTTAAAAAACAAGATCGTCTGATCAGTAAAAATCGTAATTGGTGATTAACCTGATGTCGCTAATGTAAAAAAAAAATCAAATTTACCCATTTTAAAATGAATGGTTCCAAAATCAAATTATATCGTCTAATCGACTGAAACGGTACGATTTTAAATCAATGCGTTTCAAAGTGACATTCGTTTTTATTGGTTTGAAGAATATTTAACTGACAGTTATTTTTTTGCGGTAAGAAAACATGGAATATTTATCGTTTTAAAAAGAATTAAATTGCTACAATTTAAAATAAATAGAGAAAGAGACACCAAAATAAAACAGAACAGAAAATTCTGGGTTTGTTTTAAAAAAATAAATTAATTAATTAAAAAAAAATAAAATACATGAATAAATTTTTTAAAAATTAATTTAAAAAAAAAAAAAAAGTTATTTTTAAATTAAAAATTTTTTTTTTTAAATAATTTTTTTAAAAATATACAAAAATAAATTAATAAATAAATGTGCCAGTATTTCTTAATTAAGTCCATTTTTAATTAGCTACTCCAGCTTCAATAGTCATAAACTCTTAGAATTTTGGTGCAATCTTGATCAGTGTTAGTAATCCCATATTCTTCCTTATATTTCAAGTGACAATCATTCATTCGCATCTCATTAACCATTATCCTCGAGTGGCTCTTCGCCTTGATAAGTGGTGACCCCAATAGTAAAAAAAAAAAAAAAAGCTTCTATTAAATAAACATCTACGTCTATGTGGTTCTGTCATATGTGTGTGTGTGTGTACACTTAACTCGAAAAGCATTTTATTCCCAATAATATGTAAGAAGAAAATGAAGAATTTTTATGATTTTGCAAATACTGTTAAAATTAATTCTCGTTGATTTTCTTTACATTGGAATCCATGTTGGATAGGCGAATGCTTATTTACTTACCTTCCCACGAGGTCTAGATGTTACACAGGGTCTAGCTGAATGTGTGATGTGGCCATTACTGGCCGGTAACAAATTACCTATAAAAATGCCTCAGTTCTAGGAGGACTGAACGAAAATAGAACAGATGCTACACTTTGATCCTAGACTAAATACCCAAATAAAAATATAAATAAGTGAGTCAATGTTTAAAAAATTAAAATTAAAATATTAGCAGGATTGATACGATATATGTGTAATGTGAGTCCTAGATCTGATGACCTTAGAGGAAGATTACATTTTGTCAGTATAATGAAATGTGAGCAGAACAGGAGACTTTGTTGGTTTGGTCACATTGAAAGAATGGATGCTAGTTCTTGGGTTATTAGATGTAGAACAGTTGAGGTAGCAGGGTCAGTTGGTAGAAGGCGAAGGAAAACATGGGAGGAAGTAATAAGGATGAATTTGAGAGAAAGAGGAATAAATAAAGACCTAGACAGTGATAGGTTAATTTTAAAGTCAATTTCTAAAAGCTGTCCACCACATGCCAACATTTAAACCTAATATGATTAGGATGAGGTACAAAATTTATTATGATGAACTTGGAAAAAGACGTAGAATTTAAATTTAGTGATTTAATTATTTAAATAAAAAAAATGTTATTTCTTTTTTTTCTAATTTTTTCCGAATATATTTTGATGATGATTTTTCTGTATTATTAATATGGCTCTTTCGTAAATGTATTGAGTATTGTAGTTTAGATAACAGAATGGATTCATAATAATGAGAAACACGTGTAAATTTTAACTAAGTGCAAGAGAGCAGACCCCCAAAACATTGATACGATAAAAAGTGTTAATATAAGGATTACACAACTGAAGTTATGGGTCAAAAAAAAAATTTCATTTTATGGAGTTACCATATTACGTTAGGACTCATTGGGTCACAACCACTACCACAATTCTACTTTGATTCCATTCGAAATTTGTAAACTATTACATATCTTTTACAAGCAAAAAATCTACCGCTACCTAGCCATTATTAATGAAGTATTCTTTGTACATTACAGAAAGAAAAAAGACATCTGTTGTAATTTTAAAAACTAATAGTTTTAATTTAAATTACCTCCCTTGAAAATTAATGAACATAATAATTTAAGAATGATTTTAGTAATTTATCTTTTCTTTATTCAATCACTTTAATTACTGTTAATATGGAAAAAACACTATTGCATATATATATATATATATATATATATATATATATATATATATATATATATATATATATAAATTTAAAGTAAATAAACTAAACACACATTAGGGCTGTCCACATTATAAATTATTTCGACTTAAATGGGTCTCATCGGACACGTAAACAGCCACATTTCGCAATTGTGGCTGTGCATGCATCTGATGAGACCCATCTAGGTCGAAATACTTTATAATGCGGACAGCCCTAATGTGTGTTTAGTTTATTTACTTTAAAGTTATTCCTGCTCTTTTACTCGGATTCCCATTGAAACCATTTTACTCTGCACACACACACACACTATATATATATATATATATATATATATATATATATATATATAGTCTAAAGAAGCTTTGAGTTATTTTAAACAAAAAGACAAAAAAAAATGGAAAATGCAGTTTAAATTCCCAGATAAACTAAATCCAAAATATTGCAGACTTAACATTCGTTGAAAAATTCATAAATAAATAAAATATATAATAGTAAGTAAATAAAAAAAAAAGGGGGGATTAAGTATCTAACAGTGAAACAAAAACAGGAGACCTTAACGTAAGCATCTAATATTAACACGGGGATCATCAGCTGTTTACCATGTAACTGTTTCGGAGATTTAAAAACAGGACAGTTATATGCATGGCTCTCCAATGGTACAGATCAAACTACCATTTCCTCAATCAAGTGTCGAAATAATTCAGCTTAAAATGTTACTAATATATAAATAAATAATAATAATAATAATCAAAATAATAATAATAATATACTACCCTTAAGACTACCGTGCGATATGGTAATTTGCATATCAAATAAAATTCTTTATAACAATATATATATATATATATATATACACACACACAAGGTCTGTCTAAGACGTATCCAACCTTAGTCCAGAAAAAAATATTTCAAATAAGTGACAGGGTTGAGACCCTAATCCCCTTTGGAGTAGGCCCCTTGTGCTTGCACACACTTAGCCCACCGTTCCACATTATCTCTTTTTTCGCACCCCCTCAACAACAGCTGACCCTCCGAGCAGTTTGGGGCCTGCCAGAACGCTGGTCACTCTCCGCTGAAGTGCGGCCATTTTTGAATCGGTTGAACCACTCTTTAATTTGTGTTGCACCCATCACATCTTCCGCAAACACCTGCTGAATGTAATGCGACGGCTTAATTCTCATTAAAATCAGAGGTTAACAATATTTTTTTCGAGGAGAGGAGGGTCATACCCTCGAGGGACCTCTTTAAAGAATAAAAAAATAAGTATGACCCTTCCACCTCTTTGGTTAATCCAAATAAGTAGGATATAATTTCAATCAAATAATCTAAATATATTTAGTGGATAGACAGACAGATAAATAACTTTTGTCCTCTTTTTATATATATATATATATATTAGCAAATATATTCTCCCTCTGGTTATATATTTTTGCTCAGCTGGGAGGATGTGATGATGAACGAACTACATGCACTGACCCTCAAAGGAGGAGGTAATGTGTGGTAGGATGGTATCATTACAACAGAACATATACTACAATACCCCCTCCAAAATAGAGGAGGTAAAACCTGGGAGGATCTACCCCATAAAAGGAGAAGGAACAACAGAAAAGATACTACACTATCCCCTCCCCCCCCAAAAAAAACAAAACAAATAGGAGACGGTAATACCTGGGAAGATGGTCTCATCACAACAGAAGAGATACTATATTAACCCTCCTTCAAAGGAATATGTAATACCTGGGAGGATTACCTTTACCCCTTAAAAAGGAGGAGGTAATTCCTGGGAGGACAGTCTTATGACAACAGCCCTGCCCATTAAGAGATAATGCAATAATTGATTAAATCAGTTGTTTTTTTTTAATTCATTTAAAAATGCCTATTTATAAAAACATTATTTTTTATAGTTCCTTGGCCTTTTGGCTAAATTTTAAGTGTAGTATCTGTTACAGCGACACCAGATGTGAATTTAAAAACAACAAAAAAATATAATACAGTGTCGTTAACTGGAAAGGGGAGGGGGACAGACACAAGGCCAGCCAGAGAGAGATAAACAGCTAGTCAGTAGCAAACTAGCTACCTTCTTCCTTTTTTTTTTACTTTCCCCTCATACTGGGTCAGTAAGTAGCCTTGAGAGCATTGTTAAGAATAGTTTTTTGGGTATTTTTTCTTTAGTTATCCATTTTTTGATTAAATCATTTTAATAAATTATAATTATCGACGAAATTATTGTACATATATAGATAAAATAGTATAATAAAATTAGAATTGAATAACATCAAATATTAATTAATTATTAACTGTTTAAAAAATAGATATGCAAATTAGCCATTTTAATGACTGTCCTTTGATAGTTGATCTCTACTACATATAGATAATTTCAAAGTTCTTTGTTGTATTATTGATCGGCCTTTGTTCCGATGGATACTATACCCCATAAACTGGTATTGTCTTGGCCTTCAGGGCTTTATTTACGCCAGTCTATGGGTCTGTCCTGTGCAGTTCTAGGAGGTCCACCCTCCCAGGATTTGCCTCTCCTCTTTGGGGAGGAGTAAGTTTATTGCTTACTGCCTGGGGCGCCCCTGCCGGGGAATGCCGACAGGGCTGCCCAGGCAATTTTTAATGGCCAGAATGCTCACCTTCTCGGGCGCTGGCTTTTCAAACCCCACTTTCCCGACCCGACCTTGGGTCACATTTTATCTTGTGGGAGTAAGATAAAACTGGCCTTGTGCCTAACCTCCTGGGGAGGTAAATAAAAATTATTGTATTATTGATTTACATAATAGTAACCCGTTTAGATGGTGATATAAGAGTGATAAATGGAAAAAACTATCGCATTTATTCATTTAGATATATATATATATATATATATATATATATATATATATATATATACTAAAAAACAAAATGTTACCCGTTGGGTTCATGGTTGCGGTAACGGACTCGTAAGCATGCTAGAAGTCAGAGTTTAATTTTTTAATCTGTGAAAATAAAGCACACACTCTTAATATTGGAAAACTTTAAAATAAGGAATCGGAGTCGTATATCTTGGAATTGTAAGAGTTGGAATTTTTGGAATCCTAAGAGTTGAGTTGGATCTTATACCTTCGACTCTGTGGTGGAATGTGGAAGTTAAAAAGTGTACCAAAGAAAAGTGGAAATGAATGAGTCAGTGAATAAAAGGTTTTGTGAATATCTGGAGGCAAAGAGGAGCAAGAAGAGCAATATACAAAGCAAATATTATTTGAAACGTGAGCATGACAGACCAAAGCAAATACTATTTGAAATGTGAGCATGACAGACCAAAGCAAATACTATTTGAAATGTGAGCATGACAGACCAAAGCAAATACTATTTGAAACGTGAGTATGACAGACCAAAGCAAATACTATTTGAAACGTGAGTATGACAGACCAAAGCAAATACTATTTGAAACGTGAGCTTGACAGACCAAAGCAAATACTATTTGAAATGTGAGCATGACAGACCACAGCAAATACTATTTGAAACGTGAGCATGACAGACCAAAGCAAATACTATTTGAAACGTGAGCATGACAGACCAAAGCAAATACTATTTGAAACGTGAGCATGACAGACCACAGCAAATACTATTTGAAACGTGAGCATGACAGACCAAAGCAAATACTATTTGAAACGTGAGCATGACAGACCAAAGCAAATACTAATTGAAACGTGAACATGACAGACCAAAGCAAATACTATTTAAAACGTGAGCATGACAGACCAAAGTCAATACTATTTGAAACGTGAGCATGACAGACCAAAGCAAATACTATTTGAAACGTGAGCATGACAGACCAAAGAAAATACTATTTGAAACGTGAGTATGACAGACCAAAGCAAATACTATTTGAAACGTGAGCTTGACAGACCAAAGCAAATACTATTTGAAATGTGAGCATGACAGACCACAGCAAATACTATTTGAAACGTGAGCATGACAGACTAAAGCAAATACTATTTGAAACGTGAGCATGACAGACCACAGCAAATACTATTTGAAACGTGAGCATGACAGACCAAAGCAAATACTATTTGAAACGTGAACATGACAGACCAAAGCAAATACTAATTGAAACGTGAACATGACAGACCAAAGAAAATAATATTTAAAACGTGAGCATGACAGACCAAAGTCAATACTATTTGAAACGTGAGCATGACAGACCAAAGCAAATACTATTTGAAACGTGAACATGACAGACCAAAGCAAATACTAATTGAAACGTGAACATGACAGACCAAAGAAAATAATATTTAAAACGTGAGCATGACAGACCAAAGTCAATACTATTTGAAACGTGAGCATGACAGACCAAAGTCAATACTATTTGAAACGTGAGCTTGACAGACCAAAGCAAATACTATTTAAAACGTGAGCATGACAGACCAAAGTCAATACTATTTGAAACGTGAGCATGACAGACCAAAGCAAATACTATTTGAAACGTGAGCATGACAGACCAAAGAAAATAATATTTAAAACGTGAGCATGACAGACCAAAGAAAATACTATTTAAAACGTGAACATGACAGACCAAAGAAAATACTATTTGAAACGTGAGCATGACAGACCAAAGAAAATAATATTTAAAACGTGAGCATGACAGACCAAAGAAAATAATATTTAAAACGTGAGCTTGACAGACCAAAGAAAATACTATTTGAAACGTGAGCATGACCAACCAAAGAAAATAATATTTGAAATGTGAGCATGACAGACCAAAGCAAATACTATTTGAAACGTGAACATGACAGACCAAAGAAAATACGATTTGAAACGTGAACATGACAGACCAAAGAAAATACTATTTGAAACGTTAGCATGACAGACCAAAGCAAATACTATTTGAAACGTGAACATGACAGACCAAAGAAAATACTATTTGAAACGTGAGCATGACAGACCAAAGCAAATACTATTTGAAACGTGAGCATGACAGACCAAAGCAAATACTATTTGAAACGTGAGCATGACAGACCAAGGAAAATACTATTTGAAACGTGAGCATGACAGACCAAAGGAAATAATATTTAAAACGTGAGCATGACAGACCAAAGCAAATAATATTTGAAACGTGAGCTTGACAGACCAAAGAAAATACTATTTAAAACGTGAGCATGACAGACCAAAGAAAATAATATTTGAAACGTGATCATGACAGACCAAAGCGAATACTATTTGAAACGTGAACATGACAGACCAAAGTCAATACTATTTGAAACGTGAACATGACAGACCAAAGAAAATAATATTTAGAACGTGAGCATGACAGACTAAAGCAAATACTATTTGAAACGTGATCTTGACAGACCAAAGAAAATAATATTTAGAACGTGAGCATGACAGACCAAAGAAAATACTATTTGAAACGTGAGCATGACAGACCAAAGCAAATACTATTTGGAACATTGATCTTGACAGACCAAAGAAAATAATATTTAGAACGTGAGCATGACAGACCAAAGAAAATACTATTTGAAACGTGAACATGACAGACCAAAGCAAATACTATTTGAAACGTGAGCTTGACAGACCAAAGAAAATAATATTTAGAACGTGAGCATGACAGACCAAAGCAAATACTATTTGAAACGTGAGCTTGACAGACCAAAGCAAATACTATTTGAAACGTGAGCTTGACAGACCAAAGCAAATACTATTTGAAATGTGAGCATGACAGACCAAAGAAAATAATATGTGAAACGTGAGCATGACAGACCAAAGAAAATAATATGTGAAACGTGAGCATGACAGACCAAAGAAAATAATATTTGAAACATGAGCATGACAGACCAAAGAAAATACTATTTGAAACGTGAGCTTGACAGACCAAAGAAAATAATATTTGAAACATGAGCATGACAGACCAAAGAAAATACTATTTGAAACATAAGCATGACAGATAAGGATGTGTATCTGGAAGCAAAGAGGAAAGCACAGAGAACAATGCACAAAACCAAGAGGGAAGCTGAGAAAACTAGGGTTCCAGATATACTCTGAAGGGATGATCAAAAGAACGGAGTATTCAGGATAGCTCAACAGATGGCAACGACAAATATGGATATTGTTGGAGTGGAGAGAAGTGCATTCGAAATGACAACGGAGTGTTAGCAACAAATGGACAAGACAAGAGGGATACTTTGAAATGCCACTATGAGAAATTGTTGAATATTGAGTTCTCATGGAATCGTGAAAAACTACAAGTTGCAGAAGCGATATCTGGTCCAGCTGTAAGAATTGAGAAAGAAATGTTACGGGAAGCTGTGAGTAAGATGAAGAAGGGTAAAGCTGCAGGACCCTAAGGCGTTGTTACAGAAATGTTAAAGGCTGCGGGTGAAACAGGTATTGAGATGATCAGACTTGGCAAATCAGATCATAAAAGAAGAGGTTATCCCGAAAGACTTGGAACTTAGTAAAACTTATGAATTGTTACAAGGGTAAAGAGGAAGCAGTAGATAGAGGTAATTACAGAGGGTTAAAGTTGATGGATTATGTTCAGAAAGTGAGTGAGAGAATAATTGAGCAGCAAATAAGAAGTCAGATAAACATAGATAAAATGCAGTTTTATGCGTGGGTAAAGTACAACTTGTGCTATATTTATCCTGAGACAAATGCAAGAGAAGTACCTTGGAAAGAAGAATAACCTGTATTTTGCTTTTGTGCCAAGAGACGTTGCCTGGTGGGCATTGCGTAAACGAGGAGCAAATGAGCGGTTGGTGAAGGTTACTCAAGCAATTACAGAAATGCTCAAAGTCGTGTTAGAATTAACAGCACTATTAGTGACAGCTTTAATGTTAAAGTAGGAGTTCATCCGGGTTCTGTACTGAGTCCATTGCTTTTTGGTTGTGTCTTTGAAGCATTGTTCAGAGAGCTTTGTATGGGTTGTCTTGAAGAGACGCTGTATGCTGACGATTTAGTACTTGCTTGTGAAACAATCGAATACCTACTTGTTAAGTTAAAGACTTTGGGGTATGCTATGGAAATTAACGGTTCGAGAGTGAATGTTACCAAGACAAAAGTGACGATCAGTGGTTGTTGTGTTGGAAAGGCCCCAGAAAGAGGAAAGTTACCCTACTCTGTTTGTGAAAAGGGGGTCGGGTGCAATTGAATTTTTTGTGGTACCTGTGAGAATTGGGTACACAAGAAGTCCAGTGGAATTACTGGTAGGTTGAAGGAGGATAACCAATTTGCATGGAAGAAGTGTAAGACAATGGAGATGGATGAAAACTCAGATGTGGTTAAAGTATATTGGATGTTGAAGCGATTGAGGTTGTTCAGAAGTTTTGTTACCTTGGTGATACAATTGGAGCACAGGATGGAGCAGGTGCTAGTGCGACTGCAAGAGTTAGGAGTGGATGGAGTAAGTTCAGGGAATTTCTGCCATTACTAACCAGCAGAGAGTTACAATTGGAAAGAGTGTATCATATATGCAATGTGATGATGGAAGTGAAATCTGGCTAGTTAAGGTTGAGGACATGCGTTGCATGGAGAGGAATGATAAGATGGATTTGTAATGTGAGTCTTAAAAGCAGGCTTAGATCTGATGACCTCAGAGGAAGATTAAATCTGGACAGTATAGGGAGATGTGTGCCATGTTGAAAGAATGGATGAGAGTTTTGGGGGGTCAATCGATGTAGAAGGTTAAGGTAGCAGGTCCAGTTCAAAAAATGGGCTCACTATTAAACTGTCATCATCGTATTCGGTTTAATGTCCGTTTAACATAATTACATGCTTAGGACGGCTTTTAGAAATTGACTTTTAAACTAACCTATCTCTGACCATGTTTTCATTTATCCCTCTTTTCCTTAGGTCCATTTTTATCACTTCCTCCTACGTTTTCCTTGCCTCCCCCTGTGAACTGACCCTGCTACCTCAACTAGTCTACAGCTACTGCTTTATCGATTACTAATGGAGATTTGAATTCTATCAATCGGAAAACGAAACTATACTATTGCTATCTTTTGATGCTCAATTCGGGGGGGGGGGGGTAGTGTATTATCCGTTCTGTTGTCATAATACCATTCTTCCAGGCATTATCTCCTTCTTTTATTGGAGGAGGGGGGGTGATATATGTTCTGTTGTCATTATATTATCTTCTCAGACATTACCTCCTTTAGTATCTGTTCTTTGTTCATGATAGCTTCTCAGCTATTACCTTCTCTTTTGAGGAGGGGGGGGGGGTAATTTATGTTTGTTTTTTCGTAATCCCAAGCAAGGCATATTACCATTGAGATGTAAGGGGCTACTGTGATAAGAGGGCATAGTAAGTGGGGAGTTGTGCAACAAGATGTTTGTTTACATTACATTTAAATTTCTGTATGTTGGTACGGTCGGGGGAACAAGTAGCAGGAAGGGAATTCCAAAGGCAAGCAGTCCATTAAAAGAAGCTGTTAGAGTAGAAAGTCTTTCTGGCATCTTGGAAGCTCTTTACGGTGAAGGGGTGAGATTTTACTACTAGTTGGGTTAGTGTTAGTTAGTCATCAAAAGTATTTATTTAAATAATTTATTAAAATAATTTTAAAAATTTGAGCAAGTAACTCTCTTCGTCTACTGGAACCAAACAAAAAAAAATAGAAACGTTTGTATCAATAGAAATTATTTATATAGATATAAAAGTGTCTGTATCTATAGAAATTATTTATATAGATATCAAAGCATATTTATCTATAGAAATTATTTATGTAGATATCAAAGTGTTTGTATCTATAGAAATTATTTATATAGATATAAAAGTGTTTGTATCTATAGAAATTATTTATATAGATATCAAAGTGTTTGTATCTATAGAAATAATTTATATAGATATCAAAGTGTCTGTATCAATAGAAATTATTTATATAGATATCAAAGTGTCTGTATCAATAGAAATTATTTATATAGATATAAAAGTGTCTGTATCTATAGAAATTATTTATATAGATATCAAAGCATATTTATCTATAGAAATTATTTATGTAGATATCAAAGTGTTTGTATCTATAGAAATTATTTATATAGATATAAAAGTGTTTGTATCTATAGAAATTATTTATATAGATATCAAAGTGTTTGTATCTATAGAAATAATTTATATAGATATCAAAGTGTCTGTATCAATAGAAATTATTTATATAGATATCAAAGTGTCTGTATCAATAGAAATTATTTATATAGATATAAAAGTGTCTGTATCTATAGAAATTATTTATATAGATATCAAAGCATATTTATCTATAGAAATTATTTATGTAGATATCAAAGTGTTTGTATCTATAGAAATTATTTATATAGATATAAAAGTGTTTGTATCTATAGAAATTATTTATATAGATATCTAAGTGTTTGTATCTATAGAAATAATTTATATAGATATCAAAGTGTCTGTATCAATAGAAATTATTTATATAGATATCAAAGTGTCTGTATCAATAGAAATTATTTATATAGATATCAAAGTGTCTGTATCTATAGAAATTATTTATATAGATATCAAAGCATATTTATCTATAGAAATTATTTATATAGATATCAAAGTGTCTGTATCAATAGAAATTATTTATATAGATATAAAAGTGTCTGTATCTATAGAAATTATTTATATAGATATCAAAGCATATTTATCTATAGAAATTATTTATGTAGATATCAAAGTGTTTGTATCTATAGAAATTATTTATATAGATATAAAAGTGTTTGTATCTATAGAAATTATTTATATAGATATCAAAGTGTTTGTATCTATAGAAATAATTTATATAGATATCAAAGTGTCTGTATCAATAGAAATTATTTATATAGATATCAAAGTGTCTGTATCAATAGAAATTATTTATATAGATATAAAAGTGTCTGTATCTATAGAAATTATTTATATAGATATCAAAGCATATTTATCTATAGAAATTATTTATGTAGATATCAAAGTGTTTGTATCTATAGAAATTATTTATATAGATATAAAAGTGTTTGTATCTATAGAAATTATTTATATAGATATCAAAGTGTTTGTATCTATAGAAATAATTTATATAGATATCAAAGTGTCTGTATCAATAGAAATTATTTATATAGATATCAAAGTGTCTGTATCTATAGAAATTATTTATATAGATATCAAAGCATATTTATCTATAGAAATTATTTATGTAGATATCAAAGTGTTTGTATCTATAGAAATTATTTATATAGATATCTAAGTGTTTGTATCTATAGAAATAATTTATATAGATATCAAAGTGTCTGTATCAATAGAAATTATTTATATAGATATCAAAGTGTCTGTATCAATAGAAATTATTTATATAGATATAAAAGTGTCTGTATCAATAGAAATTATTTATATAGATATAAAAGTGTTTGTATCTATAGAAATTATTTATATAGATATCAAAGTGTTTGTATCTATAGAAATTATTTATATAGATATCAAAGTGTCTGTATCAATAGAAATTATTTATATAGATATAAAAGTGTCTGTATCTATAGAAATTATTTATATAGATATCAAAGCATATTTATCTATAGAAATTATTTATGTAGATATCAAAGTGTTTGTATCTATAGAAATAATTTATATAGATATCAAAGTGTCTGTATCAATAGAAATTATTTATATAGATATCAAAGTGTCTGTATCAATAGAAATTATTTATATAGATATAAAAGTGTCTGTATCTATAGAAATTATTTATATAGATATCAAAGCATATTTATCTATAGAAATTATTTATGTAGATATCAAAGTGTTTGTATCTATAGAAATTATTTATATAGATATAAAAGTGTTTGTATCTATAGAAATTATTTATATAGATATCAAAGTGTTTGTATCTATAGAAATAATTTATATAGATATCAAAGTGTCTGTATCAATAGAAATTATTTATATAGATATCAAAGTGTCTGTATCTATAGAAATTATTAATATAGATATCAAAGTGTCTGTATCTATAGAAATTATTTATATAGATATCAAAGTGTCTGTATCAATAGAAATTATTTATATAGATATCAAAGTGTCTGTATCTATAGAAATTATTTATATAGATATCAAAGTGTCTGTATCAATAGCAATTATTTATATAGATATCAAAGTGTCTGTATCTATAGAAATTATTTATATTGATATCAAAGTGTTTGTATCAATAGAAATTATTTATATAGATATCAAAGTGTCTGTATCTATAGAAATTATTTATATAGATATCAAAGTGTCTGTATCTATAGAAATTATTTATATAGATATCAAAGTGTCTGTATCAATAGAAATTATTTATATAGATATCAAAGTGTCTGTATCTATAGAAATTATTTATATAGATATCAAAGTGTCGATATCAATAGAAATTATTTATATAGATATCAAAGTGTCTGTATCTATAGAAAGTATTTATATTGATATCAAAGTGTTTGTACTAATAGAAATTATTTATATAGATATCAAAGCGTCTGTATCTATAGAAATTATTTATATAGATATCAAAGTGTCTGTATCAATAGCAATTATTTATATAGATATCAAAGTGTCTGTATCTATAGAAATTATATAGATATCAAAGTGTCTGTATCAATAGAAATTATTTATATAGATATCAAAGTGTCTGTATCTATAGAAATTATATAGATATCAAAGTGTCTGTATCAATAGAAATTATTTATATAGATATCAAAGTGTCTGTATCTATAGAAATTATTTATATAGATATCAAAGTGTCTGTATCTATAGAAATTATATAGATATCAAAGTGTCTGTATCAATAGAAATTATTTATATAGATATCAAAGTGTCTGTATCTATCGAAATTATTTATATAGATATAAAAGTGTCTGTATCTATAGAAATTATTTATATAGATATCAAAGTGTCTGTATCAATAGCAATTATTTATATAGATATCAAAGTGTCTGTATCTATAGAAAATATTTATATAGATATCAAAGTGTTTGTATCAATAGAAATTATTTATATAGATATCAAAGTGTGTGTATCTATAGGAATTATTTATATAGATATCAAAGTGTTTTTATCAATAGAAATTATTTATATAGATATCAAAGTGTCTGTATCTATAGAAATTATTTATATAGATATCAAAGTGTTCGTATCAATAGAAATTATTTATGTAGATATCAAAGTGTTTGTATCAATAGAAATTATTCATATAGATATCAAAGTGTCTGTATCAATAGAAATTATTTATATAGGTATCAAAGTGATGGTATCAAGAGAAATTATTTATATAGATATCAAAGTGTCTTTATCTATAGAAATTATTCATATAGATATCAAAGTGTCCGTATCAATAGAATTTATTTATATAGATATCAAAGTGTCTGTATCTATAGATATCAAAGTGTTTGTATCAAGAGAAATTATTTATATAGATATCAAAGTGTCTGTATCTATAGATATCAAAGTGTTGGTATCAATAGAAATTATTCATATAGATATCAAAGTGTCTGTATCAATAGAAATTATTTATATAGATATCAAAGTGTTTGTATCAATAGAAATTAATTATATAGATATCAAAGGTTCTGTATCAATAAAAATTATTTAAATAGATATCAAAGTGTCTGTATCTGTAGATATCAAAAGGTTTGTATCAATACAAATTATTCATATAGATATCAAAGTGTCTGTATCTATAGAAATTATTTATATAGATATCAAAGTGTCTGTATCTATAGATATCAAAGTGTTTGTATCTATAGAAATTATTCATATAGATATCAAAGTGTCTGTATCTATAGAAATTATTTATATAGATATCAAAGTGTCTGTATCTATAGATATCAAAGTGTTTGTATCTATAGAAATTATTCATATAGATATCAAAGTGTCTGTATCTATAGAAATTATTTATATAGATATCAAAGTGTTTGTATCAATAGAAATTATTTATATAGATATCAAGTGGCTATATCAATAGAAATTATTTATATAGATATCAAAGTATTTGTATCTATAGAAATTATCTATATATATATCAAAGTGTCTGTATCAATAGAAATTATTTATATAGATATCAAAGTGTCTGTATCTATAGAAATTATTTATAAAGATATCAAAGTGTCTGTATCTATAGATATCAAAGTGTTTGTATCAATAGAAAATATTCATATAGATATCAAAGTGTCTGTATCCATAGAATATATATATATAGATATCAAAGTGTTTGTATCTATAGAAATTATTTATATAGATATCAAAGTGATTGTATCTCTAGAAATTATTTATATAGATATCAAAGTGTCTGTATCTATAGAAATTATTTATATAGATATCAAAGTGTCTGTATCTATAGAAATTATTTATATAGATATCAAAGTGTCTGTATCTATAGAAATTATTCATATAGATATCAAAGTGTTTGTATCAATAGAAATTATTCATATAGATATCAAAGTGTCTGTATCTATAGAAATTATTTATATAGATATCAAAGTGTCCGTATCTATAGAAATTATTTATATAGATATCAAAATGTTTGTATCAATAGAAATTATTTATATAGATATCAAAGTGTCTGTATCTATAGATATCAAAGTGTTTGTATCAATAGAAATTATTAATATAGATTTCAAAGTGTTTGTATCTATAAGAATTATTTATATAGATATCAAAGTGTTTGTATCAATAGAAATTATTTATATAGATATCAAAGTGTCTGTATCTAAAGATATCAAAATGTTTGTATCTATAGAAATTATTTATATAGATATCAAAGTGTTTGTATCAATAGAAATTATTTATATAGATATCAATGTGTTTGTATCTATAGAAATTATTTATATAGATATCAAAGTGTTTGTATCTATAGAAATTATTCATATAGATATCAAAGTGTTTGTATCTATAGAAATTATTTATATAGATATCAAAGTGTCTGTATCTATAGATATCAAAGTGTTTGTATCAATAGAAATTATTCATATAGATATCAAAGTGTCTGTATCAATAGAAATTATTTATATAGATATCAAAGTGTTTGTATCTATAAAAATAATTCATATAAATATCAAAGTGTTTGTATCAATAGAAATTATTTATATAGATATCAAAGTGTTTGTATCTAAAGAAATTATTTATATAGATATCAAAGTGTTTGTATCAATAGAAACTATTTATATAGATATCAAAGTGTTTGTATCTATAAAAATTATTCATATAAATATCAAAGTGTTTGTATCAATAGAAATTATTTATATAGATATCAAAGTGTTTGTATCAATAGAAATTATTCATATAGATATCAAAGTGTTTGTATCTATAGAAATTATTTATATAGATATCAAAGTGTCTGTATCTATAGATATCAAAGTGTTTGTATCAATAGAAATTATTTATATAGATATCAAAGTGTCTGTATCTATAGATATCAAAGTGTTTGTATCAATAGAAATTATTTATATAGATATCAAAGTGTTTGTATCAATAGAAATTATTTATATAGATATCAAAGTATCTGTATCTATAGATATCAAAGTGTTTGTATCAATAGAAATTATTCATATCGATATCAAAGTGTCTGTATCAATAGAAATTATTTATATAGATATCAAAGTGTCTGTATCTATAGATATCAAAGTGTTTGTATCAATAGAAATTATTCATATAGATATCAAAGTGTTTGTATCAATAGAAATTATTCATATAGATATAAAAGTGTCTGTATCAATATAAATTATTTATATAGATATCAAAGTGTCTATATCTATAGATATCAAAGTGTTTGTATCAATAGATATTATTCATATAGATATCAAAGTTTCTGTATCAATAGAAATTATTTATAAAGATATCAAAGTGTCTGTATGTATAGATATCAAAGTGTTTGTATTAATAGAAATTATTCATATAGATATCAAAGTGTCTGTATCTATAGAAATTATTTATATAGATATCAAAGTGTTTGTATCAATAGAAATTATTTATATAGATATCAAAGTGTCTGTATCTATAGAAATTATTTATATAGATATCAAAGTGTTTGTATCTATAGAAATTATTCATAGAGATATCAAAGTGTTTGTATCAATAGAAATTATTTATATAGATATCAAAGTGTTTGTATCAATAGAAATTATTTATATAGATATCAAAGTGTTTGTATCAATATAAATTATTTATATAGATATCAAAGTGTTTGTATCTATAGAAATTATTTATATAGATATCAAAGTGTCTGTATCAATAGAAGTTATTTATATAGATATCAAAGTATCTGTATCTATAGATATCGAAGTGTTTGTATCAATAGAAATTATTCATATAGATATCGAAGTGTTTGTATCAATAGAAATTATTCATATAGATATCAAAGTGTCTGTATCAATAGAACTTATTTATATAGATATCAAAGTGTCTGTATCTATAGATATCAAAGTGTTTGTTTCAATAGAAATTATTTATATAGATATCAAAGTGTTTGTATCAATAGAAATTATTTATATAGATATCAAAGTGTCTGTATCAATAGAAATTATTTATATAGATATCAAAGTGTCTATATCTATAGATATCAAAGTGTTTGTATCAATAGATATTATTCACATAGATATCAAAGTGTCTGTATCAATAGAAATTATTTATAAAGATATCAAAGTGTCTGTATCTATAGATATCAAAGTGTTTGTATTAATAGAAATTATTCATATAGATATCAAAGTGTCTGTATCTATAGAAATTATTTATATAGATATCAAAGTGTTTGTATCAATAGAAATTATTTATATAGATATCAAAGTGTCTGTATCTATAGAAATTATTTATATAGATATCAAAGTGTTTGTATCTATAGAAATTATTCATAGAGATATCAAAGTGTTTGTATCAATAGAAATTATTTATATAGATATCAAAGTGTTTGTATCAATAGAAATTATTTATATAGATATCAAAGTGTTTGTATCAATATAAATTATTTATATAGATATCAAAGTGTTTGTATCTATAGAAATTATTTATATAGATATCAAAGTGTCTGTATCTATAGAAATTATTTATATAGATATCAAAGTGTTTGTATCTATAGAAATTATTCATAGAGATATCAAAGTGTTTGTATCAATAGAAATTATTTATATAGATATCAAAGTGTTTGTATCAATAGAAATTATTTATATAGATATCAAAGTGTTTGTATCAATAGAAATTATTTATATAGATATCAAAGTGTTTGTATCTATAGAAATTATTTATATAGATATCAAAGTGTCTGTATCAATAGAAGTTATTTATATAGATATCAAAGTATCTGTATCTATAGATATCGAAGTGTTTGTATCAATAGAAATTATTCATATAGATATCGAAGTGTTTATATCAATAGAAATTATTCATATAGATATCAAAGTGTCTGTATCAATAGAACTTATTTATATAGATATCAAAGTGTCTGTATCTATAGATATCGAAGTGTTTGTATCAATAGAAATTATTCATATAGATATCAAAGTGTCTGTATCAATAGAACTTATTTATATAGATATCAAAGTGTCTGTATCTATAGATATCAAAGTGTTTGTATCAATAGAAATTATTTATATAGATATCAAAGTGTTTCTATCAATAGAAATTATTTATATAGATATCAAAGTGTCTATCTATAGATATCAAAGTGTTTGTATCAATAGAAATTATTTATATAGATATCAAAGTGTCTATATCTATAGATATCAAAGTGTCTGTATCAATAGAAATTATTTATATAGATATCAAAGTGTCTGTATCTATAGAAATTATTTATATAGATATCAAAGTGTCTGTATCTATAGATATCAAAGTGTTTGTATCAATAGAAATTATTTATATAGATATCAAAGTGTCTGTATCAATAGAAATTATTCATATAGATATCAAAGTGTCTGTATCAATAGAAATTATTTATATAGATATCAAAGTGTCTGTATCTATAGATATCAAAGTGTTTATATCAATACAAATTATTCATATAGATATCAAAGTGTCTGTATCTATAGATATCAAAGTGTCTGTATCAATAGAAATTATTCATATAGATATCAAAGTGTCTGTATCAATAGAAATTATTCATATAGATATCAAAGTGTCCGTATCCATAGATATCAAAGTGTTTGTATCAATAGAAATTATTTATATAGATATCAAAGTGTTTGTATCAATAGAAATTATTTATATAGATATCAAAGTGTTTGTATCTATAGAAATTATTTATATAGATATCAAAGTGTCTGTATCTATAGATATCAAAGTGTTTATATCAATACAAATTATTCATATAGATATCAAAGTGTTTGTATCTAAAGAAATTATTTATATAGATATCAAAGTGTCTGTATCTATAGAAATTATTTATATAGATATCAAAGTGTCTGTATCTATAGAAATTATTCATAGAGATATCAAAGTGTTTGTATCAATAGAAATTATTTATATAGATATCAAAGTGTTTGTATCAATAGAAATTATTTATATAGATATCAAAGTGTTTGTATCAATATAAATTATTTATATAGATATCAAAGTGTCTATATCAATAGAAATTATTTATATAGATATCAAACTGTTTGTATCTAAAGAAATTATTTATATAGATATCAAAGTGTTTGTATCAATAGAAATTATTCATATAGATATCAAAGTGTCTGTATCAATAGAAATTATTTATATAGATATCAAAGTGTCTGTATCTATAGATATCAAAGTGTTTATATCAATACAAATTATTCATATAGATATCAAAGTGTCTGTATCTAAAGAAATTATTTATATAGATATCAAAGTGTCTGTATCTATAGAAATTATTTATATAGATATCAAAGTGTCTGTATCTATAGAAATTATTCATAGAGATATCAAAGTGTTTGTATCAATAGAAATTATTTATATAGATATCAAAGTGTCTATATCAATAGAAATTATTTATATAGATATCAAAGTGTCTGTATCTATAGATATCAAAGTGTTTATATCAATACAAATTATTCATATAGATATCAAAGTGTCTGTATCTATAGATATCAAAGTGTCTGTATCAATAGAAATTATTCATATAGATATCAAAGTGTCTGTATCAATAGAAATTATTCATATAGATATCAAAGTGTCCGTATCCATAGATATCAAAGTGTTTGTATCAATAGAAATTATTTATATAGATATCAAAGTGTTTGTATCAATAGAAATTATTTATATAGATATCAAAGTGTTTGTATCTATAGAAATTATTTATATAGATATCAAAGTGTCTGTATCTATAGATATCAAAGTGTTTATATCAATACAAATTATTCATATAGATATCAAAGTGTTTGTATCTAAAGAAATTATTTATATAGATATCAAAGTGTCTGTATCTATAGAAATTATTTATATAGATATCAAAGTGTCTGTATCTATAGAAATTATTCATAGAGATATCAAAGTGTTTGTATCAATAGAAATTATTTATATAGATATCAAAGTGTTTGTATCAATAGAAATTATTTATATAGATATCAAAGTGTTTGTATCAATATAAATTATTTATATAGATATCAAAGTGTCTATATCAATAGAAATTATTTATATAGATATCAAACTGTTTGTATCTAAAGAAATTATTTATATAGATATCAAAGTGTTTGTATCAATAGAAATTATTCATATAGATATCAAAGTGTCTGTATCAATAGAAATTATTTATATAGATATCAAAGTGTCTGTATCTATAGATATCAAAGTGTTTATATCAATACAAATTATTCATATAGATATCAAAGTGTCTGTATCTAAAGAAATTATTTATATAGATATCAAAGTGTTTGTATCAATAGAAATTATTTATATAGATATCAAAGTGTTTGTATCTAAAGAAATTATTTATATAGATATCAAAGTGTTTGTATCAATAGAAACTATTTATATAGATATCAAAGTGTTTGTATCTATAAAAATTATTCATATAAATATCAAAGTGTTTGTATCAATAGAAATTATTTATATAGATATCAAAGTGTTTGTATCAATAGAAATTATTCATATAGATATCAAAGTGTTTGTATCTATAGAAATTATTTATATAGATATCAAAGTGTCTGTATCTATAGATATCAAAGTGTTTGTATCAATAGAAATTATTTATATAGATATCAAAGTGTCTGTATCTATAGATATCAAAGTGTTTGTATCAATAGAAATTATTTATATAGATATCAAAGTGTTTGTATCAATAGAAATTATTTATATAGATATCAAAGTATCTGTATCTATAGATATCAAAGTGTTTGTATCAATAGAAATTATTCATATCGATATCAAAGTGTCTGTATCAATAGAAATTATTTATATAGATATCAAAGTGTCTGTATCTATAGATATCAAAGTGTTTGTATCAATAGAAATTATTCATATAGATATCAAAGTGTTTGTATCAATAGATATTATTCATATAGATATCAAAGTTTCTGTATCAATAGAAATTATTTATAAAGATATCAAAGTGTCTGTATCTATAGATATCAAAGTGTCTGTATTAATAGAAATTATTCATATAGATATCAAAGTGTCTGTATCTATAGAAATTATTTATATAGATATCAAAGTGTTTGTATCTATAGAAATTATTCATAGAGATATCAAAGTGTTTGTATCAATAGAAATTATTTATATAGATATCAAAGTGTTTGTATCAATAGAAATTATTTATATAGATATCAAAGTGTTTGTATCAATAGAAATTATTTATATAGATATCAAAGTGTTTGTATCTATAGAAATTATTTATATAGATATCAAAGTGTCTGTATCAATAGAAGTTATTTATATAGATATCAAAGTATCTGTATCTATAGATATCGAAGTGTTTGTATCAATAGAAATTATTCATATAGATATCGAAGTGTTTATATCAATAGAAATTATTCATATAGATATCAAAGTGTCTGTATCAATAGAACTTATTTATATAGATATCAAAGTGTCTGTATCTATAGATATCAAAGTGTTTGTATCAATAGAAATTATTTATATAGATATCAAAGTGTTTGTATCAATAGAAATTATTTATATAGATATCAAAGTGTCTGTATCAATAGAAATTATTCATATAGATATCAAAGTGTCTGTATCAATAGAAATTATTTATATAGATATCAAAGTGTCTGTATCTATAGATATCAATGTGTTTATATCAATACAAATTATTCATATAGATACCAAAGTGTCTGTATCTAAAGAAATTATTTATATAGATATCAAAGTGTCTGTATCTATAGAAATTATTTATATAGATATCAAAGTGTCTGTATCTATAGAAATTATTCATAGAGATATCAAAGTGTTTGTATCAATAGAAATTATTTATATAGATATCAAAGTGTTTGTATCAATAGAAATTATTTATATAGATATCAAAGTGTTTGTATCAATAGAAATTATTTATATAGATATCAAAGTGTCTATATCAATAGAAATTATTTATATAGATATCAAACTGTTTGTATCTATAGAAATTATTTATATAGATATCAAAGTGTTTGTATCAATAGAAATTATTCATATAGATATCAAAGTGTCTGTATCAATAGAAATTATTTATATAGATATCAAAGTGTCTGTATCTATAGATATCAAAGTGTTTATATCAATACAAATTATTCATATAGATATCAAAGTGTCTGAATCTAAAGAAATTATTTATATAGATATCAAAGTGTCTGTATCTATAGAAATTATTTATATAGATATCAAAGTGTCTGTATCTATAGAAATTATTCATAGAGATATCAAAGTGTTTGTATCAATAGAAATTATTTATATAGATATCAAAGTGTTTGTATCAATAGAAATTATTTATATAGATATCAAAGTGTTTGTATCTATAGAAATTATTTCTATAGATATCAAAGTGTTTGTATCAATAGAAATTATTTATATAGATATCAAAGTGTCTATATCAATAGAAATTATTTATATAGATATCAAACTGTTTGTATCAATAGAAATTATTTATATAGGTATCAAAGTGTTTGTATCTATAAAAATTATTCATATAAATATCAAAGTGTTTGTATCAATAGAAATTATTTATATGGATATCAAAGTGTTTGTATCTAAAGAAATTATTTATATAGATATCAAAGTGTTTGTATCAATAGAAACTATTTATATAGATATCAAAGTGTTTGTATCTATAAAAATTATTCATATAAATATCAAAGTGTTTGTATCAATAGAAATTATTTATATAGATATCAAAGTGTTTGTATCAATAGAAATTATTCATATAGATATCAAAGTGTTTGTATCTATAGAAATTATTTATATAGATATCAAAGTGTCTGTATCTATAGATATCAAAGTGTCTGTATCAATAGAAATTATTTATATAGATATCAAAGTGTCTGTATCTATAGATATCAAAGTGTTTGTATCAATAGAAATTATTTATATAGATATCAAAGTGTTTGTATCAATAGAAATTATTTATATAGATATCAAAGTATCTGTATCTATAGATATCAAAGTGTTTGTATCAATAGAAATTATTCATATCGATATCAAAGTGTCTGTATCAATAGAAATTATTTATATAGATATCAAAGTGTCTGTATCTATAGATATCAAAGTGTTTGTATAAATAGAAATTATTCATATAGATATCAAAGTGTTTGTATCAATAGATATTATTCATATAGATATCAAAGTTTCTGTATCAATAGAAATTATTTATAAAGATATCAAAGTATTTGTATTAATAGAAATTATTCATATAGATATCAAAGTGTCTGTATCTATAGAAATTATTTATATAGATATCAAAGTGTTTGTATCAATAGAAATTATTTATATAGATATCAAAGTGTCTGTATCTATAGAAATTATTTATATAGATATCAAAGTGTTTGTATCTATAGAAATTATTCATAGAGATATCAAAGTGTTTGTATCAATAGAAATTATTTATATAGATATCAAAGTGTTTGTATCAATAGAAATTATTTATATAGATATCAAAGTGTTTGTATCAATATAAATTATTTATATAGATATCAAAGTGTTTGTATCTATAGAAATTATTTATATACATATCAAAGTGTCTGTATCAAAAGAAGTTATTTATATAGATATCAAAGTATCTGTATCTATAGATATCGAAGTGTTTGTATCAATAGAAATTATTCATATAGATATCAGAGTGTTTGTATCAATAGAAATTATTCATATAGATATCAAAGTGTCTGTATCAATAGAACTTATTTATATAGATATCAAAGTGTCTGTATCTATAGATATCAAAGTGTTTGTATCAATCGAAATTATTTATATAGATATCAAAATGTTTCTATCAATAGAAATTATTTATATAGATATCAAAGTGTCTATCTATAGATATCAAAGTGTTTGTATCAATAGAAATTATTTATATAGATATCAAAGTGTCTGTATCAATAGCAATTATTTATATAGATATCAAAGTGTCTATATCTATAGATATCAAAGTGTTTGTATCAATAGATATTATTCATATAGATATCAAAGTGTCTGTATCAATAGAAATTATTTATATAGATATCAAAGTGTTTGTATCTATAGAAATTATTCATAGAGATATCAAAGTGTTTGTATCAATAGAAATTATTTATATAGATATCAAAGTGTCTATATCTATAGATATCAAAGTGTTTGTATCAATAGAAATTATTTATATAGATATCAAAGTGTCTATATCTATAGATATCAAAGTGTTTGTATCAATAGAAATTATTTATATAGATATCAAAGTGTCTGTATCTATAGAAATTATTTATATAGATATCAAAGTGTTTGTATCTATAGAAATTATTCATAGAGATATCAAAGTGTTTGTATCAATAGAAATTATTTATATAGATATCAAAGTGTTTGTATCAATAGAAATTATTTATATAGATATCAAAGTGTTTGTATCAATATAAATTATTTATATAGATATCAAAGTATCTGTATCTATAGATATCAAAGTGTTTGTATCTATAGAAATTATTCATATAGATATCAAAGTGTCTGTATCAATAGAACTTATTTATATAGATATCAAAGTGTCTGTATCTATAGATATCAAAGTGTTTGTATCAATAGTAATTATTTATATAGATATCAAAGTGTTTCTATCAATAGAAATTATTTATATAGATATCAAAGTGTCTATCTATAGATATCAAAGTGTTTGTATCAATAGAAATTATTTATATAGATATCAAAGTGTCTATATCTATAGATATCAAAGTGTTTGTATCAATAGATATTATTTATATAGATATAAAAGTGTCTGTATCAATAGAAATTATTTATAAAGATATCAAAGTGTCTGTATCTATAGATATCAAAGTTTTTGTATTAATAGAAATTATTCATATAGATATCAAAGTGTCTGTATCAATAGAAATTATTTATATAGATATCAAAGTGTCTGTATCTATAGAAATTATTTATATAGATATCAAAGTGTCTGTATCTATAGATATCAAAGTGTTTGTATCAATAGAAATTATTTATATAGATATCAAAGTGTCTGTATCAATAGAAATTATTCATATAGATATCAAAGTGTCTGTATCAATAGAAATTATTTATATAGATATCAAAGTGTCTGTATCTATAGATATCGAAGTGTTTATATCAATACAAATTATTCATATAGATATCAAAGTGTCTGTATCTATAGATATCAAAGTGTCTGTATCAATAGAAATTATTCATATAGATATCAAAGTGTCTGTATCAATAGAAATTATTTATATAGATATCAAAGTGTCTGTATCCATAGATATCAAAGTGTTTGTATCAATAGAAATTATTTATATAGATATCAAAGTGTTTGTATCAATAGAAATTATTTATATAGATATCAAAGTGTTTGTATCAATAGAAATTATTTATATAGATATCAAAGTGTTTGTATCTATAGAAATTATTTATATAGATATCAAAGTGTCTGTATCAATAGAAATGATTTATATAGATATTAAAGTATCTGTATCTATAGATATCGAAGTGTTTGTATCAATAGAAATTATTCATATAGATATCAAAGTGTCTGTATCAATAGAAATTATTTATATAGATATCAAAGTGTTTGTATCAATAGAAATTATTTATATAGATATCAAAGTGTCTATCTATAGATATCAAAGTGTTTGTATCAATAGAAATTATTTATATAGATATCAAAGTGTCTGTATCAATAGAAATTATTTATATAGATATCAAAGTGTCTATATCTATAGATATCAAAGTGTTTGTATCAATAGATATTATTCATATAGATATCAAAGTGTCTGTATCAATAGAAATTATTTATAAAGATATCAAAGTGTCTGTATCTATAGATATCAAAGTGTTTGTATTAATAGAAATTATTCATATAGATATCAAAGTGTCTGTATCAATAGAAATTATTTATATAGATATCAAAGTGTCTGTATCTATAGAAATTATTTATATAGATATCAAAGTGTCTGTATCTATAGATATCAAAGTGTTTGTATCAATAGAAATTATTTATATAGATATCAAAGTGTCTGTATCAATAGAAATTATTCATATAGATATCAAAGTGTCTGTATCAATAGAAATGATTTATATAGATATCAAAGTGTCTGTATCTATAGATATCAAAGTGTTTATATCAATACAAATTATTCATATAGATATCAAAGTGTCTGTATCTAAAGAAATTATTTATATAGATATCAAAGTGTCTGTATCTATAGAAATTATTCATAGAGATATCAAAGTGTTTGTATCAATAGAAATTATTTATATAGATATCAAAGTGTTTGTATCAATAGAAATTATTTATATAGATATCAAAGTGTTTGTATCAATAGAAATTATTTATATAGATATCAAAGTGTCTATATCAATAGAAATTATTTATATAGATATCAAACTGTTTGTATCTATAGAAATTATTTATATAGATATCAAAGTGTCTGTATCAATAGAAATTATTTATATAGATATCGAAGTGTCTGTATCAATAGAAATTATTTATATAGATATCGAAGTGTCTGTATCTATAGAAATTATTTATATAGATATCAAAGTGTTTGTATCTATAGAAATTATTTATATAGATATCAAAGTGTTTGTATCAATAGAAATTATTTATATAGATATCAAAGTGTCTGTATCTATAGAAATTATTTATATAGATATCAAAGTGTCTGTATCTATAGAAATTATTCATATAGATATCAAAGTGTTTGTATCTATAGAAATAATTTATATAGATATCAAAGTGTCTGTATCTATAGAAATTATTTATATAGATATCAAAGTGTCTGTATCTATAGAAATTATTCATATAGATATCAAAGTGTCTGTATCTATAGAAATTATTTATATAGATATCAAAGTGTTTGTATCAATAGAAATTATTTATATAGATATCAAAGTGTCTGTATCTATAGAAATTATTAATATAGATATCAAAGTGTTTGTATCTAAAGAAATTATTTCTATAGATATCAAAGTGTTTGTATCTAAAGAAATTATTTCTATAGATATCAAAGTGTTTGTATCTAAAGAAATTATTTCTATAGATATCAAAGTGTCTGTATCTATAGAAATTATTTATATAGATATCAAAGTGTTTGTATCTAAAGAAATTATTTCTATAGATATCAAAGTGTCTGTATCTATAGAAATTATTCATATAGATATCAAAGTGTTTGGTAGGTTTGGTTTGGTAGTTTTGTTTTACGGCATATCAACCCTTTTTGGGTTATTTAATGCCGAATCTGGTCATTATAGTAAAAGTTTTTATGCTTCAAGTTCTTTATATCTTCAAATGTTTAATCATCGTTTTGTGTTTGGTAGTTTTGTTTTACGGCATATCAACCCTTTTCGGGCCATCTAATGCCGAATCCGGTCATTATAGTAAAAGATTTATGCTTCAAGTTCTAAAAATAAAATAAAAAAGGGGAGTGAGAAAGGGAGAGGGGCTGTTGTTTTTGTTTTTGGTTTTGTAGAACATAATTAAGTTTTACAAAAAAAAAAAAAAAAAAAAAAAAAAAAACGTCAATGTAGGTGAATTTCGTCTCAGGGAGCTCAGGGCAACCTGATCTGGTATCACCAGTCAATATGTTTGTATCTATAGAAATTATTTATATAGATATCAAAGTGTCTGTATCTATAGAAATTATTTCTATAGATATCAAAGCATAGTTTCTTGGTTAGTGCAATTATGAAAGTTATTTCCTTTGAGTTGATATAACTTTTTTTGACTCAGAAGCAACGATGAGAAGGGAAAGTCGACTCCTGGGGTGATACTTTCCCGTATCCTAGTGTATGTCCTAAATATTGCACTGTGGCCTTTCCAAATTCACTTTTCACGAGATTAACTGTTAGATTTGCCTGTTGTAACCTGTTAAAAACTTCCACATGGGCCTCCCATGTATCACTATAGATCACGATGTCGTCTATATAGGTGTCTACGCCTTTTACGCCTCTCAAACACTTTTCCATCATTCTGACGAATGTTGCTTGGGAATTTTTAAGTCTAAAGGGCATGACGCGATATTGGAAGCTGCCTTCCGGCGTAACAAAGGCTGATATTGCTTTGGCCGCCTCGGATAAAGGTACCGCCCAATATCCTTTGAGTAAGTCACATTTCGTTAGATACTTAGCATTTCCAATCCTGTCTATACAGTCATCCATTCTGGGTATGGGATAAGCATCTGTAGTCGTTATTCGATTCACCTTTCTGTAGTCGGTGCAGAATCGTATCGATCCATCCGGCTTGTCTACAAGAACGCATGGAGATGCCCAAGCACTATAGCTGGGTTCTATGAGATTATGCTGTAGCAAGTAGTCTGTCTCTGCTTTCATCCGCTTAGCTTTATTCGGATTCATCTGGTAAGGGTGTTGCTTGATTGGTTTTGCATCTCCTACATCGATTTTGTGTACTGCCATTTTCGATTTGCTAGGCACGTCTCCAAATAAGCATCTTAAACTTTCAATGAGCTTCGATAGTTCCTCCCGTTCTGTTGTGCCCAAGTGATTCAATTTCTCCCCTAGCTTATCTAAGATTGCCGAATTCTGGAGTTTAGGTGATTTTTCTTGGAGCACGTCGTAATAACTATGATTATCACATGTCTCACTTTCACTTAACTCTGGCTCACATGTGGCTATTTTTGCCGTTTCTTTATTTCTGCTTTGATATGACTTCAGCATGTTTATGTGGCATTTACGAGTTTTCCTTCCTCTATCCGGCGTTCCGATGATATAGTTCAGGTCACTGACCTTCCTTATAACTTTATAAGGTCCTTGGAACTTAGATTTGAGCGGGTGGGTGTTCATTGGTAATAGAAGAAGTACTTCGTCCCCCACTTCGTTTCCTGATCTTCTGGACGTATTCCGACAAATTCGGTTGTCTTGAAGTGTCCACCAGCCATTTTTCTTTTATTAGTTTTAACGGTCCTCTGACCGAGTGTCCGTATACCAGCTCGAATGGGCTAAATCCGAGTGATTCTTGGGTAGCTTCTCTCGCTGCAAACATAACGAAAGGTAATCCTTCGTCTCATTCCTTTTGACTTTCCGCGCAGTATGCTCGAAGCATGCTTTTTAGTGTGGAGTGGAATCACTCGAGTGCTCCTTGTGATTCAGGGTGATATGCGCTCGCTTGAATCTCTTCGATGCCCAGTTGTTCAATGGCCTGTTGAAAAATCTTGGAAGTGAAATTGGACCCTTGATCCGATTGGATTTCTTTCGGCAATCCGAATTTCGTAAAGAAGTTCACCAGAGCTCCGACTATTTTCTTAGCTGATATATTCCTTAATGGAATAGCTTCCGGAAATCTGGACGTTGTGCACATGATCGTGAATATATACTTGTTTCCCTGCTTTGTTTGGGGTAGGGGTCCTACGCAGTCTATGATCACTTTGCTGAATGGTTCGCCGGTGACACGCATACGTTGTAATGGTGCTGTAGGTATGTTTGCGTTAGCCTTTCTCGCTAAGTGACATGTATGACACGTGCCGCAAAACTTTACTACATCTCTTTTTATCCCTGGCCAGTAAAAGTGTCTAGTTATCTTGTCGTAAGATTTGTTTATCCCCAAATGCCCCGCTAACGGTATCTCATGGGCTGTTTATAAGATAAGCACCCGGTAGTCCTGCGGTATTACTATCTGATCTCTATTTTCCCAGTCTTCGATCTCAGTGGTATTCATCGATCTCCATTTTCTCATCAGGATCCCGTTGCCGATATAATATTCCGATGTGCTATTCTTTCTCTCAGTATTCTCGTCGGCCAAATCAAAATATTTCTTCAGACTTGGATCTATTCTCTGCTTTTCGATAAGATCTTCCGTAGAGGTCTGATCACGTAAGATATTTTGTTCGCCATCTTCCTTTCTTCTCGGTAGTTCGCGCCTTTTCATGACCTTCCTGCCGTTTTACCTTGGTTCTCGCGCCGTCTCCTCCTGCTGCCCACGTTTTTTCTCCTCTACCTCCTCCTCTCTGCTACATGTTCGTGCTTTTGCGCGCGTCACCACTCCCGCCTTTTTCTGATTTGGGTTCGCTTTTGGCACCAATTCCCTGACTGTCCTCTGTTCTGGCATACTCGTGGCCATTACTCTGGATCCGGCTAAGTCGTTTCCCAAAAGCATGTCCATGTTCTCGATCGGTAGAATTTCGACTACCCCTACTTTTATCGTTTTCGAAATCCATTTCGATTCGATGTCTATTTGATGGATTGGGATTTTCTTGACTTTGCCTCCTATGCCTTTAATCTCGATTTGTTCGCCAGTATTGGATTGTCTTCCTTGTGGGAGTCGCCTTCTTAATAACAGGGATTGCGATGCTCCTGTGTCTCTCAGGATTCTAACTTTCGAGGTGTTTCTGTTATCATTCACTTGTGACACTAGTCCCATAGCTATGAATGGTTTATAGCCGTCCTCTATTTCTTTTCGCG
>OY744519.1:214334528-214677028 GCA_963556195.1 Sepiola atlantica
TATATATATATATATATATATATGTAGCATTATATAAAGTGAAAGAATAAAATAAGGTGCGAATCAAATTTTATTAGAATTCAATGTTCAGGCAAAGTACCTTAAAGTCCTTAACTCATGAGTTTTCAAAGAAAATTCTTCTCCTCAGAGGACCATTACCGCAATGACATTACTGCAGGTAATAAAATAAAACTTTGCAAATATATAAAAATATATATAAAAATACATAAAAGTATATAAAACATCAAATATATCAGCCCAAAACATACTTTTTTGTTAAAGCTATACAGTTCATCCAAGTCATAAAATTTAAAATATATTCAGGAAAGATATCAAGGAGGTTGATTGAAAAATTATCCAGATGGTGAGTGGTAGTCCAAAAACGAAAGAGTTATCCAGGCGGGAAATCTGTTTGCAATCGATGCAGCAAATGACAGTGAAAAATGTATCCAAGGTGTATGCAAATTAATAAAACGATAGAAAAAACCAAATCATATGAAAAGTTCAGAAAACTCACTTGGTGTTGAATATTATAATGTTCAAAATTCAGGGTTCTTATGAGCTGATCGGAGTAGTGCAAACCATAACTTTCTGGTTAGATGCACTCCGCTAAATCCAATTCGAATAAAATTAAACTGACCTGATGTATTCGACCATTTTTTCTTCCAGGTCCGATAAAATTATTCCAATGAAGAAAATTACATTCGAAGGTAATCACTCTCCCACAAGCCAAGTAAACAGCGTAACTAATCCAAAAAGAACCTCTTCTCCTCGATAAAAAAGCCACACGAAAGTCGTTTAATATCTACTTATTCAAACGACGTTTTCAGAACGGATGTTGAATGTTTACATTAACAAGGAAAAACGTCATCATATATTGACAGATATGTGTAATCAACTATATGCACACCGGATATTACTTGTCTGGGTCAAATCAGTTATGTGTATAACTGAAAGTATAAGTCTGGGTCACAGAGACAGGATGTGTAAATTTAGGTCAGAACCTCCAGTTTTATCCAGATGTTCACTAATTAAAGATATTAGTTGCCTTTTATATCTTTTGTTGGATTAACTTTATATATATATATATATATATATATACATACACTTCACCATCACCGCATGAAAACGAGTCGTAGAAATACATCTCACAAAAATGTTTTTTTGAAATAGCTCAACGTGGCTGAACTTTGGTGATCTAATGGGAACCGGTGTGAAAGCGTGATTACAAATTTACTTTAAAATGAAACGTGTTTTTTAAATTATATTCATAAAAAACATTTACTTTCTTTACGAGGTTAACGTCATCCTATCAAGTGTCAATTTAATTTTGGTCATCCTGTAATTATAATAATAATAATCATAATAATTATAATAATAATCAAATCAAATATACAGAAATGAAAGAGAAGATTGGAAAAGAATATCTACGAAGAACAAGGAAACTCTTAGAAACTAAACTATATAGCAGAAACCTAGTAAAAGGGATAAACACATGGGCTGTATCACTAATAAGATACTCTGGACCATTCATAGGCTGGACCAAAGAAGAACTCAGGCACCTTGACCAAAGGACTAGAAAACTAATGACTATGCACAATGCATTGCACCCAAAAGACGATACGGACAGACTCTACATGAAAAGAAATGAAGGAGGTAGAGGACTGGTAAGTATAGAAGACTGTGTGGAAGACACCAAAAAAGAGCTGGAGAAATATGTAACCCAGAACATGGAAAGACTGATCACCACAAACAACCCCGGAAGCACTGAACCCAGAAACAAAAAGACAAGAAAGGAAAAGTGGGAAGAAAAACAACTACATGGACGCTTTATAAGACTCACAAGCGATGAAGCCAATGAAAACAGCTGGGCATGGCTAAGAAAAAGAACACCTGAACAGAGAAACGGAATCTCTGCTGACGGCCGCACAGAACAATGCGATTAGGACAAACTTTATTAAAGCAAAGATAGATAAAACCCAGGAAAACAGCAAATGCCGATTGTGTGGACACAGAGACGAAACGATAAATCATATAATAAGTGAATACAGCAAGCTAGCACAAAAGGAATACAAGAACAGACATGACAGCATGGGGAAAGAAGTACACCGGGAAATGTGCAAACAACTGAATTTCGAATATGCAAAAAAACGGTACAAACACAAACCAGAAACTGTACTAGAAAACGAAAAACACAAAATCATATGGGATATGAATGTACAAACAGACAAACCCATAACAGCAAGGAGACCGGATATGATAATAATCAACAAGAAAGAGAAATCCTGCAAAATCGTGGACTTTGCCGTTCCAGCAGACCACAGAGTGAAGATCAAAGAGACCGAAAAAACAAGCAAATATACTGAACTTGCCAGAGAATTGAAAGGAATATGGAACATGAAGAAAGTCAGTATAACACCAATAATCATAGGAGCACTAGGAACAGTCCCCAAAAACATGGAGAAAAACTAGGAGAAATAGGAATCAAAGGAATTACTGAGACCATACAAAGGACAGTAATGATCAAAACAGCTACAATCCTGAGAAATCTCTTCGAATGCGGAAACCAACCCACATAAGCAACGAATGGAGAACAAACACATGGAAGCACAAGACAACAGAACCGGGGAAAATACAACCGCACGAGAGAGGCGCAAGCATAGGCTAACGCCACGAAAATTATGGACAGAGGGTCGAGGAGGGAAAGCGCAAACCAGACCTCCACTGGAAGAGCGCGGACAGCTCTGGGACCTTGGGGAGGCTTGTTGCCACTCGAGCCCCAGAGGGGACCAATGGCCCTTATCAGCGGGAAATCGTTGGTAGGTGGCTGTTGCGATTACCGCAAGGTCATCAGCGGTGATGAACGAAAAGAGGTGGAGCATACTGGAAGTCTGAGGAGACTTGTTGTCACTCAGACTCCAGGGAATACCACAGGTTGTCGGCAGTGGGCGATCACTGACGATGACCAGTGTGATAACTCCTAGTGAGTAAATAATAATAATAATTATAATAATAATAATTATAATAATAATAATAATAATTATAATAATAATAATAATAATGTAAGAGAAGTTCAAAAGACCAGGTTCAAAACTATCTAAACGACAGGGTTATCCAAATTAAATGCCATTGACCTTTGGAATCGTTGATAAAATTCGCAATCCTTTTTGAAATCTGACCATATTTGGTACAAATAAACTTCAATCTATCCCTGACTTGTCCACCAGGTTTCATTCGTGAATATCCAAGAATCATTCTTTTATCACCGTTAAATCATATGCTCCAAATGTGAACCTCTGCATTGCAAGAAATTACAGGAAATGACGTCATGACAGGAAGTAAGTGGAATTCATTCTCTTTGGCTTTTGGTCTGATTGAATTCAGACATATTTTTGGAAGCTCTAAATGTGCAGCTCTGCATTGCAAGCACACGTGGATATGATTGATTTGGGCTGTTATGGCCCTCTTCAGTTCAGGAATAGTCTGCGGATTGTTTTGATAGAGATTATCTTTGTGATAACCTAACAGATAAAAATAAAGGGAGGTAAGGTCCGGTGAATATGAAGACCATTCAGAATAACACCTCCTACTGATGAGACGATCACCAAAGTGTCCCTGCATATCATATGCGAACTCGAAGACTATTGGATACTCATGACTGAAACTTGGTGGACAAGTCAGGCATAAACTGAAATTTATTGGACAGCAGAAAGTATTGAATTTTATTAATGATTCCATGGGTTAGGGTTATGGGTGGCATTGAGGGGGGGGGGTCATCCTATAATGCGGGTAAGGTAATGCCAACTGGCTGATCATCCCGATCCAGAGCAACGTGTTACGCATCTCCATCAACAGAACTATTTGGATCACCCAAACAGACTAATGACAGTGAGTCCATCATCTTTCTTGCTGGTAAACTCTACCTCCCCCTCTCTCTCTCTCTCTCTCTCTACCTCCCCCTCTCTCTCTCCCTCCCCCTCTTTCTCTCCCTCCCCCTCTACCTCCCCCTCTTTCTCTCCCTCCCCCTCTACCTCCCCCTCTCTCTCTACTTCCCCCACTCTCTCTTTACCTCTACCCCCCTCTCTCTCTCTCTCCCTCCCCCTCTCTCTCTACATCCCCCCCTCTCTCTCTCTCTCTACCTCCCCCTCTCTCTCCCTCCCCCTCTCTCTCTACCTCCCCCTCTCTCTCAAAACAGGATAGCCAGCAACCAGACATTATGTCAGTATAGGGAAGATATATCTTTTTAAATCTCTCATATAATACGCATTGGTTCTCCGTTTCAATATCTATATATATATATATATATATATATATATATATATATATATATATATATATAAATAGCTATTTCTTTTGTTTGTGATACTAAGGGAGGTAATGCAGTATATATTCACGCAGCAGCTAAGTATTGTAATTTAAACCAGACGGCAACTGTGTTATTTAACTTCGTATCTATTTAATGATGCGCTATTTCTTGATCGTACATACGTTATCACCTTTCACCCACATTTTTTTTTTTAAATTAAGATGGTGATTAGTGATTAATGTCGCTAAGGTAAACAATTAACACTTTACCCATTTTCAAATGAATTTCTACAAAATCAGATTATGTCATCCCATCAACTAAAACAGTAGAATTTTAAATAAATGCATTTCAAACAGTGATATTAGTTTTTATTTATTTAAAGAATATTTATTTTTAGGGCCAGACGACAGAGCAAATATATTGTTTTAAAAATAATTAAATTGCTGCAATTTAAAATAGAGAAAGACGGAAGAAAATGTATTGATTTAAAGAATATTTAGCTGACATTTTGACGGAAGAAGAGTCATTTTTTCTTAATAGTATTGACCCTGACAGACATTAAACATCTTACAAGAAATATTAAAATTAACAGTATATTATACAAATGGATGTAGAAAGCACCGTAGAATTTCCACAGGGTCCGGCTAGTATATATATATATATATATATATATATATATATATATATATAACTGATGATTTTGTAGTGTTGCAGAGACGATATTGACATAAAAATGCTGTTTGGCTCTCGGCAAAAAAAAAAACAGACCATGAAAATACATCTCATAGAAATGTTATGTTTTTTGAAAATGTAAAAAAACATGGTTATTTGAATATAAAATAAACCTGACATATATATATATAAACAGGAAAATAAAGTTAAATTCCTCCTAAAATTCCAAGCTAATTTGTGGTGACCAACTGGTAACTCTCTTGACTGCGAATCAGTGGCGATTTGTGATTGGAGTTTGTGCCCGTCAACCGTCGGGAATTAGCTTTCTGCACAGAAGATTGCGTAAGCATGAAACATCGATGTCTGTAGGTAATAAATAATTAATATTATAAATATTATATATATATATATATATATATTTAAAATATTTTATCTACGTACGACGTCGTTTCGAGCTAACGGCTCTCATCAGCGCAGGGAAATAACAATCTGAGGTGGTCACAGATCACGAAGAGACATCTTGAATCTGTAAGCGTTCACTTAGTCCTTGAGGCCACGAGAGATTGTCACGTGATTACGGAGAAATTAAGTTATATTTACATTGAAAGCGGCGGGTATAAATATCTAGACATACGATAGAACTCAACAACAGAGTCAGAGTATTGCACTGGAGCTTCAGATGAATGTCTATTTTTAATCTTTACTTGAAAGGTGCTTCTTATAATATTAAATTATATTTTTTTAATATTTTACCTACGTACGACATCGTTTTGAGCTTACGGCTCTCATCAGTGTGTATATATATATATATATATATATATATATATATATATATATATATATACGTCCATAAAATATTGCTGGACATTGCGTATGTAAGGGAAGAAACTCTCAAATGTAAAAAGTACCTGTAACACAACCATTTATCGCTAACAATAACACAAAATAACAATATATATACATGCATATATATGTATATCTATATATAGCTATTCTTTACCTCGTTATTCTAAGGGAAGTAATTCAGTATATTCGTTTAGGGGTAGACTTTTTTATCAGCCAGCCTTGTAACCCATTCCTTTTCTATTGAGCTCTCGAAGGGCTTACTTTTTGGCTAGCCTGTTTGAAGTCCAGGGGATTGAACGCTGGTGGTGGGATCTCTTTCAGGATTGGTTTGTCTTGAAATGATTCTACCTTCTTCTCCCTTTTTATTATCCAAACTAGGATGTGTGAAGTTATTGACTTCCTGACTCAAAACACACTAAACATTGATGTTTTATTGTTTTTTTTCCTTTGCAAAACTCAATAATGTTCTGCAAAATCCAAAAACAAAAAAACAATTTCCCTTTCTCCCCCTCTTCTCCCCTCTCCTCCTCTTTCTCCCCCCCCCCTTTCACTCAACCAAACACCATGAATAAATACTTAAACATATAAAGAACTTGAAGCATAAAAACCTTCACCAAAATGACCAGATTCGGCATTAAATAACCCGAAAAGGGTTGATATGCCGTAAAACTACCATACCTACCATCACATTGTACACTACAGATGTTACATCTCGGGGTACCAACTGCTCGGGGCCGATGCAAGTCGTAACCTGATTCGCACATTTAGTTTACTTTATGTGCAACTTTGCTTTGCAACTTGACTGCCATCAACATTTTTTATACAATTTAGGGAAGAGATATTTCCGTGTTAGTTCAGGAGAATGTGCTTTTTATTTTGCTTGTGGTAACAAAAAGCCAAATACAATTCGTCATTTCTTCGAGACAGGGTAGCAGGGCTTCTATTTGTTTAATTGTGTCAGCAAAAATTGCCTGATTATCAGGACGGCCTGCGTCAGTAATTCTCTCCGCAGGATAGCTCCTGCTTTTTGCAGGTTTCAAAGTCAAGACATTTTCTTTCAACATGTCGATTGACATACGAGGGATGTAGTCCTGACAGGTTAGGAAGAAATAAGGAGCTATCTTATCGCCCTGAAGAATACCAGCAGTGACTTAAAAAAAATTGGTGTCTCCGTCAGGTGATCGTACCGTAAGAACACTATAGAAGTAAAGACGCTTTTTATTTTTAGTCATGCAAGAATTTATTAACAGATATGACGTCACAGTTTATAAATTTTCGAATGAAATCAAAGTGGAACAAATAGTGGTGGTTGTTTTGACCCAACTAGTATATATATATATATATTTCCATCTTAAAATCTCCATTCACCTTATCAACGGATATTCACCAACTGGACAGACTCCATATTTTTTTACACGCATACTCTTACTCTCCATTACTTTATATTTTTTCGAATTTTGAATTTTGGCTTTTCCACTGCCAACTTATTCATCTATATAATTCCTCTGATGATAAGATTTTAATCTTTGAAAATCCTTGGCTTAAGGAAAGAAAAATAAACATGTTTTTACCGAGTACACCTTGCATTGAACAAAGTTGAAATAGATTTGTCATTCGTACATCTTTATCTCTCTTCCTTCATTTGTCTTTATAATTGCTCTATCTCGTATGTTAAGCTTAAACCATTTCACTATAGGTACTATCTTCTAAAAGGATACTTTTAGTTTCATATATTTATATATATATATATATATAGAGAGAGAGAGAGAGAGAGAGAGAAATGTGATACTTAGAAAGCAATACAATGCATTGTATTACCTTCTAAGTATCACATTTCTATATACTAATAAACTAAACAAACTACATAAACCTCTTATATATATATATATATATATATATATATATATATAAAAAGAATTGTGGTTACTAACGCTAGTAAAAAAACTTTTTCAATAATTATTTATTATCTTATCATTTTAACATTTTAAGTTTTTTTAAATATAATTTCATAACGCGTTTCGAGCATTTATCGTTTATCCATTATGCTCTCTTCAGATGTAAATTCCATTTGATAAAAGTGTTTCATTTGAGAAAACATTTCATTTTTCTTTCATTTAAAAGTGTCTGTTCCATTTGACAGAAAAAAATGTTCTGGGGATTGACTTGTTGAGATAAAAATATATTCCGTTTGGCAAGTGTTTGGTCATTTGAGTACATTTGTGTATTTGGTTTTATTACTTTGATTGCTTTTATGGTACCGGTCGAATCTGTTTGGTATGTGTGTGTGTGGTCATTCCCGGTCATCCATGTGAGTTCACACATGAATGTGGATGTGTGGGTGGTTGGGGGTGAGGATGTTTGCTTGGGTTTGGAGAGATAGATGTAGAAAGAGAGAGAGAGAGAGATGAGTAGAAGAGAAAAGAGGATGGGTGAGTAGATAGAGAGGTAGGGGAGGGGAAGAAAAAGGAAGAAAGGAGGGAAGGAAGATTGAGGGTAGATAGAAATGTAGATAGAAATATATAGAGAGATATAGATAGATAGAAACATGGAAAGGTAGACTGATAGAAAGATAGATAGATAGATAGAAAGATAGAATAAAATAAGAAAAATAAAATAAAATAAAGGTTTAGAATGTGGATCGATCGAAAGATGGAAATAGGTAAAATGAAAAGTTTGGTATGTGGGACGATCGATCGGAAGATGGGAATAGGTGTTTTGTGCATATAAGGGTAGAAAGAGGGATGTAAATACATGCAAAGATAGGTGAAATGTGCGGGTGGGTGGAGAGATAGGTGGGTGGAAAGATTGGTAGGGAGAGGGGTGTATGTACACATGCATTCATATTATTTTCTGCATGTATGCATGAATACACTCATATGGGGTATGTATTCGTTCCATGTGTGAGGGTGTGTAAATGCACACGTGTCCGAGTGCAGATGGGTTCCTGTTTATACATGTGTTCGTACTTGTTTTTATAAGTCTGTGGTGTGATTTGTCTTATGATTTATTTAATGGTGGGTTGAATTTGAATATGAAGATGTCGGCTGGAGTGTCTTAAATAGCCGGTGAATGTCTGGCATCCGGTAGGATGGCCCATCCCCAGCAGAAACAAAAAGATAAGAAAATTTTAAAAAGGAGGTAAGCTGTCTAACTAGAGGAAAGTAAAACTTTGATTTAAGGTTGCCTCAGTCTAGAAAGATTTCTCATTTACTGACCTTGATTCGTCAGTTAAAAATGCAGCAAAATTATTTTTAATAATTATTTTTTTATAAATACATATTTAATAATACACAGACATGTTTTATATTTCATGTTCACTAACAATCATCAGTGTGGCTATATATATATATATATCCACAGCCCAACTATATATGTATATATATATCTATATATATATATCTATATATATATATATATATATATATATAATGTAAAATATAGTTATCCACAGCCCAACAGTGGTTTTGTTGCTATCGAGCTGAGGTATGGTTCTGTTCAGTTCTAGGAAGTCCACCCTCCCAGGCTTTATCTTCTCTTAGTTTATTGCTAATCGCCTGAGGCGCCCTTACCAGGGAATGCCGATGAGGCTGCTAAGGCATGTTTTGTAGGCCAGAGTGTGCTGACTTTTCAAAACCATACTTTACCTTGTGGCTAACCTCCCCTGAAGAGGAGGTAAGTCAACACAGCTATTTCATGACTTTTCAGTGTAGCTAGACATAGTGAACGCATCAACCCCAAAATTTGTATTTTTTTTTTCACAGGTTTTTCTTCAAATCAGAAGAAAATTTAAAATGTTTGTTTGATTCCAAGAATCAAACAAACATTTTAAATTTTTTTCTGATTTGATTCTTGGAATCATTATCTTTAAATTTTTTCATCTTTATTTTTATTTTTTTCTCTTTGGATTTTTTCATAATTTAAATTGTTAATCTCTCTTCTTTTTTCTTTTTACAGGTAAGAGTGTCGTATGTCGGGAATCAAAGTTTCACAAAAAAAACGATTTAAAAAAAAAAGTTCTCAACATTTATTTTTTGTTTATAAACTTCCCCATTTCCGTAAACCCCCTATATGGATTGGATTTACACTTCTGCCGCATATCAACCCCCACAGTCACTCCTTACACCGGATTACCTGGATCTTCAAACATCCGACCCAACTCACCCTGGTTCTGGATATCATCACCAAATCTGTCGGAAAAGACACCGTTTGCGAGAATATGCAGATTTCACCAAGAATCATTTTTGCCACCAATATCGTACTACGTGAGGGAGGAGGGGTTATCGACTCCAAATTCAACCCGACGATAAAGGATTAAAATCAAGGTTTAATTTGATGCCCGTAACGTAACAACGTGGCATCTCAGTAAGTTGGTATATCTATTCACAGACATGTGGTGTTTTCTTCTTTTTTTTTCCTAATGATCTATTAACTTTTCAGATACTTAGTTATATGTATGTGTATATATATATATGTACATATATACATATATATGTACATATATATATATATATACATACTCTATTGACAGATTAAGAAGAAAAGAAAAATGGGTAAACAATAACAAAACACAAATAATATCGATTTTTTTTATCTAGAGTTGAAATAAGAGATGAAAGCGGGGAAAAAAAAAAATGAAAGTAAAAAAAAAAAAAAGAAAAAAGAAACTTATCTGGAATTTTAATTTCTTATTTAAACTTACGCGGTGAAAAATTGTGACTAAAACATTTTTGTGTGCATGTTTGCTGATAAATTGTTTCAGAACGAGACAGGAGATTGTTTTATTTCACTATTGGGGCCTCGTATATGTATACACATATATATATATATATATATATATATATATATATATATATATATATATATATATATTGTCATTTAACATTCATACTTATTTTTTAGATTTCAGAATATCATTGTAAAGAATGAACCCCCATGCAAAACTTAAACACCTATTAGTAATAGTAGTATTATCCATATATAAAGTTGTGGTACTTTTTTACAGTAAGACCCGCGCTAAAATTCTCTTGGCGTCGGTACTTTCCAGCGATTTACGTTAAACGCCAGAAAGCCCCGAAGCGAGACGAATAAGCAGACGACAGCTAAACTTTAAATAAACTGAATGAAACGCTGAACTTATAAACTGATAGAAACGCGATTTCATCATGAATTTTTACATGGTATCACTAACCCGACTGGTTGTTGAAACTCCTGAAACCCTAATTCCTAAACCTAATATTTATTTCATACAAAATTTTTTGCTTGTTTTGTACCGCTTGTAAATCCAGCCTCGTTTGTGTTTTTTTAAACGCAGGTAAGTCAACGGATTTTTCATTCGGAACTGTCCAGCGTTTAATGTAAACATCCGGAAAGCACTGATGCTGATGCACTTTTAGCGCGGGTCCTATTGTAAAAAAAGTACCAAAGTTATAGTTCCTATCTGTTCATTTGTTTCTTTCACAAACCTCTTCCTAAGGGTTGGAGATAGACCCCCATAACTATTGGAATTTTCTCCCTGCTCCCTGTTTCCACCGGCTGTACCTACATGTAAAAATATAAATGTAATGTGAACAAGCATCTTGCTGCACAACTCCCCATTTAGAATTCCCCTATAAATCTGGCCTTAACCACAGTAGTCCTCTACATCTCAGTGGCAATGTGCCCCCTTGTTTGGCGTGAATAAAAGGTTGTTTTTTTTGGGGGGGGGGGGGGGGGTTAAAAACATATATATTTTGAAACTACATTACTCAGGGCTCTGGATAAGTATATTTCATTTTGATCAAAAAAAGGGTACAACATTATTGTCGGGTCTTCGGTCGCAGGAGTGCACAGGGATCCTCATCGATTCCCGAGAAATGCCGGATATGCCTTTAGGAGGTTAAAGATTTTAAATTTCCTGAATGTCATTTTACTTGCATTCATTCCCACCCAATCAATGCTGAGTACATCATTGGGCCCCATCTAAAAAATTGAATATTATAAGATATAAAAAAAAAATTAGAATGAAAAAAAAAAAAGGTAATATAGTGTTTATGCCAGCATATAAAAACGGACGTTAAACTGAATATGATGATGATAATGATGATTTGCCCCCCCCCCCCCCCCTCCTATTTTTTTTTTTTTTTTTTTTTTAAAATTTAATTTTAACTACTGCCATCGTGTATTAAAAGGACGCAATGTTAAAAAGTTGATGTGGAGCAAGTTAACGCTATTTATTTGCCCTGGTGAGGAATTACGCTAAAATACTTTATAGGGTTCGGACAGCACTGCTATTGTTAATGAAGGTGCAACTTTGCATGGGATGAGCTCTTTACAATTTTAATCGATTTTCTTCTCATTCAAAACATCTTTTCTCCATTCATTGTTTGCGTCATATAATTTACCTATATACTTTCATTTACATCATATTTTTCTATTTCAGTTTCGACTTTTTTTAAAAATATATATATATATAAGTTTTTTTTTGTTATTGTTTTTTCTTAAGCACTATGGAGCGAATGAACACTCATTCAATTACATATCGCTACCTTAGCGGTGATAAGGATATTTCCCTATTAAATGCATTTTACTGCATTCTGTCCCCCCCCCCATATATTATAAAGTTTTTTATTATCATTATTTATTTTTATTTTTACACACATAAAAGTAATCCAGGAATGCGTTCCATAGTTTTACTAATCGTCAGCACGTGGTGTCGACTTTTACAGAGGCTCGAACCCACGACCATGAAGCCTCTGGTCAAGAGCTTTAAGGCGCTAAAACTCACACATAATATTCGACAGGGGCTCGGGACCAGAGGTAAATTGTTAGGCCACAGGCATCGTGGTTTCGAGCCTCTGTCAAAGTCGAGCCGTGCTGACGATTAGTAAAACTATGAAATGCGTACACGGATTACTTTTATGTATATAAAGATAAATAATATATATATATATATTTTAAAGAAGCTTTGTCATTTTAAACAAAGAAAGAAAATACAGTTTAAATTCCCAGGGATACTAACTAAATCCAAAATATTGCAGACTTAGCACTTGCATAAGCCGACTTACCGCTGGAAAATTTACAAATAAAAAAAGGGATTCAAGTATATAACAGTGTAAAGAACAGGGAACATTAACTTAAATTGTGAAATGTTAAACGAGGGATCATCAACTGTGTATAATGTAACTGTTTCGAAGATTTAAAAACAGGACAGTTATAAAATTCATGGCTCTCCAATGGTACTGATCAAATGACCACTTCCCCAAAAACCAAATGTAGAAATAATTCAGTTTTTATTTCACTAATATATATATATATATATATATATAGAGAGAGAGAGAGAGAGAGTAAATAAATAATAATAATAAAAGAGTACCCTTAAGACTACAATGTGATATAGTAATTTGCAGATTAAATAACAATAAAAATTATAACGATAATAATTATAATTGTAATTTATAATTACTAATAATAATAGTAAATATAAATAAATAAATAAAAATAAAAAATAAAGCTTAAGTACCTTAGGTACCAGAAAGGTAAGTAGATAAGAGGAAGGAAACCTAGCCATACAGATCTAAATACCCAATATATAGTCTAAAGAAGCTTTGAGTCATTTTAAACAAAAGAAGAAAAAAACTACAATGTGATATAGTAATTTGCAGATTAAATAACGATAATAATTATAACGATAATAATGATAATGATAATAATAATAATGATGATAATAATAACAATGATAATGATAATAATAATAATGATGATAATAATAATAATAACAATGATGATGATAATGATAATAACAATGATGATGATAATAATAATAACAATGATGATGATAATAATAATAATAATAATACTATTAAAACACGACACTTAAGACCCCTTCTGCGATATGGTTGTTTGCATATAAAATTACATAGGACTAAAAGATGCATAAAAATATAATTTGATAAGATTACACAAAGTTTATATTTCAATTTTCTTAATAGACAATTAAGTATTTTGACATAAATATTAAATGAAAAATTCTGGAAAATTTGAAAAATAAAAAATGTCTCATCATACAGAAAAATCCTTTTCTACCAGATAGGCAAATAGATAAAAGGAAGGAAACCTAACCATAAATATCTAAATACCCAATATATAGTCGAAAGAAGCTTTGAGTTATTTTAAACAAAGAAAAAAAATGCAGTTTAAATTTCAAGGGATACTAACTAAATCCATTTTGTCAGCCTTGACCGAATAGAAGTCTTGAGTAATTTGTAATTGCATTCTTAGTATCGCCCCCATTGAGGATTGAACCTTCCACCTCCAGAAGACTATCACTTAGAACTGATTATCACTTAGCACTTTTATCCGTTGTGCCACGGGTCCTTGCGAACAATTCTCGTATGAATTTTTAGGAGCTTTAAACCTTTTTTATTTTAGATGTGTAATACTTATTACTGTGAGTGTGTGTATATATATATATATATATATATATATATATATATATATATATATATATAAACAATAATATTTATAAATAAATATTAATTATTTAAATACCTACAGACATCGATGTTTCATGCTAACACAATCTTCAGTGTAGGAACTAATTCTCAACGGTCGGTGGGCGCGAACCCCGATCACAAATCGCCACTGATTCGTAGTCGAAGATCTTATCCATCGACCATAGCCAATTAGTTAGTAAATATAGAGGAATTTTAAATGTAAATAGCGAATCGGCGGCTAGATACCAAGCAGTATAGAGTGATATATATATATATATAATTTGTTTTATGTTCTAACCTATTATTTATAATTAATGATTATTACTTAGCACTTATATCCGTTGCGCCACGGGTCCTGACAGAACGAGAGCCAGCTACCCCCGTGAATTAAATAAAAAGTTCTGTTCAAAATTCCATATTCTAGAATTTGACAAGACGCGCGCCTAAAGAAGGTTGAAAGTCACATCGGTCAAAACGTTGCGAGAATAACATCCAAGATGAGAATAATAGTCTGAATAATACAAACCGTACAATTTTTATTTGAAAAGCGATTTAGATTAAGATTTTAATTTATTTCTTTTATTTTTTAAAAAAGAAACAATTTTAATCATTTAACTTTTTATTAGATTTAAACAATTTTAAGTTGGAACCATATTTTACTTTCTTAAAGATTTCTGTTCTTTTAAAGTTAAAATATTAAATTGTGGACGTTAGATTAGCTTCAGCAGACAATTCACTGAAAAATTCACTGAAAATAAAAAAAATATACATTAAAATTTGTTCTAAATTTGATCTGTCCTCACCGATCAGTGTCCAGTTGGTACAGATCACAATTAATAGGCCAGGACTGTCTGTTATATTAGTTGTACTGGTCTTGGCTTGAAAGGCAACTAGCACTCAGTTTTATAGGATAGTTGATAGGGTTGGGAAATAGGGTAGGTAGATTAAACAGTAGATTCAGCATCCGTATTTATAAAATTCAGCATCACAGTGCCACGTCAGCCTTCTGTCGTCCGCAAGCTCGCCTTTGGTCGCGTAGTGAAATCAAGTAAACATAAATGTCTGAATTTATCATGTGCTAGTACGTACCATCCTTCTTTACGGAGGTGAAACTTGGCCACTGCGACACGAGGATCTGTACAGACGACATGTCTTTGATCACAACTGTTTGCATCGACTGGACTGCATCAGACAACTGGACAGAATCTCCAATGTTGAAGTCCGATGTCGTTGCTTGCAGCTAGACACCTTCGTTGGCCGTGTCACGCTCTCCGATGCGAAGATGCATCGCATCTATGGTCTCAGACATTGGACAAGGGACTCGCTCCAAATTCCGGAGACAATAGAATACAACTATCGGAGATATGCTATACCTCCTGGATGCCGGTTAATCCCATGTTCGATGAAAATCAATTCAAGTAAGTGAATAAAAAGTCTGACGTCGTTGACATACACATCCTGTCTTCCGGTTGCTCGCGACTAAACGCCATCGTTGACAGGGTCACGCTCTCCGATGCGAAGAAAGTGAACTCATACATAGAGCTGTGGCTCCTGAACACGTGCCCGGATGGTGAAAGCGTAAGGGTGGTCAGCTGAGAACTTGGCTCATGGCAGTCAAAGCAGACACAGTAACTATGGTTGTCGCATCTATGGTCTCAGACATTGGACAAGGAACTGGCTCCAAATTTCGCAAACTGGAGACAATAGAATGCAGCTATCGGAGATGTGCTGTTACCACTGGATGCCGGTTAAGCCCATGTTCGGTTAAAATCGATTCAAGTAAGTAAATAAAAAAGTAGAAATGGTTTAGGAAACATGGATTTCAAGGCATACCTTGCTCAAGGGTGTCCGATTAAATAGAATTTGTTTGTGGGCAAGATATGTAAAAAATAGTTCTCCTTAATCAATTTTTGTTGGTATTTCAGTATCGTCCCTGAATTATTTTCGGGATATCTAATCGTCGTAATTATTATGCTAACGTCTCCCAATTTCCCAATAATTCTTCTATTATGAACTCCGATATTTAATGTTAACACGTAACGTCATATGAATCGGCATTGTATGACTTTCTAGAATTGGGTGCTCACATGGGGGGACCACGTGAAGGTTGCTAACATCTACAGTGAATGTGGTGCTATTGAACCGACAGACAATTTGTAATTGGAAACATTTTTCAATTATGACTGAAAAATCAACAAGGGGGCATAATTAATAGTTTTAATCGAAGAATATAAAGAGTTGTCTCCCTTACAACTAATATTTTAATTCTTTTTCTGTATAAATTTAAAAGATGTACAAACAAATAAAACAAAATGACTTTGCTGCATCCCGGACAACTAAGTACAACTAGTCATTATAAAAATATATATAAAATGCAGCAACATTTTTGTAAGTAACGGATAAATTTTATTAGACAGACGAACAGCACAGGTAAGGGAAATTTTTTTTTTTTTAAATAACTAATATAAGTTAGCAAAACATTTATATGGAACAAAACGTAGATTTATATAAGGAACGTTTATGTTTTTGTCTTTTAAGGGAAGTGGGGTCTGATCAACTCTGCTGGGAAGCCATGAAATTAAATACTGTCTTGTTTTTAAATTCCCGAAACAGTTTTTCATGGTAAACAACTGATGATCCCTTAAAATAGTGTTAGAAATGAACTAATATAATAACTGTAAAAAATAAATTGACTTACATGAGTGATTTTCCACTGGAAGACTTGGGACTATATGTTTTTGTTTTTTTTTAATATAGTTTTAATGGTTGAGAAACTATATATATATGTATAATAACACGCAGTACTACTAGCCTCATTGCGAGATCCAACACAGTTTGTTGTTGTTGATCACTCTTCGCTGCTCGTTGTAAATACCCGCCGACTTGGCATTTACAAAGTTAAATTCCTCCGAACTTCCAAACTAATTGACGGTGGCCGACGGGTAAGACTCTTGACTGCGAATCAGTGGCGATTTGTGATCGGAGTTTGCGCCTGCCGACCGTCAGAAATTTACTTCCTGCACTGAAGATTGCGTAAGCATGAAACATCGATGTCTGTAGGTAATAAATAATTAATATTTATTTATAAATATATATATATATATATATATTTTGTCTGTAACACTATTAATTACAACATAATTAGCAAATTTTAAAATTACCATTTTGGCAAGTGGTGATCCGAATTCCGGTCTCTTTAGGGAAAGCTGAAACCTTAACTACTAATCGACTTTGGTTAATTGAGAAAATTAAATTGTATTCATCAGGGATGTGGGTTCTCTGCTTTTTTGTGGGATTCCGATTTTTTTTTTCATTTTTTTTTTTTTTTTACATCTTGCAAAAAGTGGATTTCTCCTTAAATCGCTAGAGTGAGTTTTCCTTTTTTGTTTTTTTTTCTTTTTTTAATGAGAAAAAAGATGCTAGAGTGTTACGTTCTTATTTTTTCATCGTTATTTGGTTAAATTTAATTTCTCTCGCTTTATCTTCTAATTTTCTGTTTTTTCTCTCTTCTTCTTAGCTAGCCTTGGCTTCTTTTTCCCTTTTATGACACTTCTCTCTGAAAACGTCAATTTTGTCGTAACGGCTAAGACTTCAGACAATTCATAATGGAAATAGTAGAGTTCCATGATTTTTATTTCATCAAAGAACGACTTCCTTCTCCTTCCTCCCACATGCGCACTTAGTGTCTTTTGTGCTGCTTTTTTTAACACACACACATACGTGGTTGGGATTTTCTATTAAATTTCAGCTTTTTTGCCATTCACTACTGTTACGTTCCACCTTCGTTAGGATTACGACACAATAATGAAAAAAAATGTAAAAGATATGGCTCGAGGTTCCAGATTTCTGATTTAAATAATAAAAGAATATGGGTAGGAAGAGTTCTCAAATTCAAGACACTTGTAAAAGTAAAGAAGATCAGTAAACAAACAAGTTAGAAACAACACAAGACAACCAAGTCATAAATTCAAATACAAATATTTATTTACATAAATACATAAGAGAAATATAAACAAAAGATCAAAATCCAACATGGGAAATGGGGTTTAAAGAATATTTCTGACGAGCAAATAACACATTTCAATACACAGCATCAGTTTATGAGAGAAGGTGTGGTTTTAACTTACAGTTCAGAAGATAATCCACATTAGAGTTAAATAGTTTGAACCCTAACCCTAACCTTAATCCACATTAGAGTTAAATAGTTTGAACCCTAACCCTAACCTTAATCCACATTAGAGTTAAATAGTTTGAACCCTAACCTAACCTTAATCCACATTAGAGTTAAATAGTTTCAAATGTGATAAAATTATCTCTGTATAAGTATGTTTGTGAAATGATTGAGAGTCAATAGGCAAAGTAAAAAGTGAGTCCAATCAGTATAGTGCATAGAGTTCTGCAAGTTCTGGATGACAAGGTCGTAGCTACACAGTCTTCATTTGGGATCACCAGTCAGGATATCAGGTTAATAACCTCAGGCAGTATGAAACATGTTGGAAAAGGATGCTTTCACTCCAATGTATTGGATGAGATTGATAATTGTATTTAATCAATGAGACAGGTTCTGAAATTGGTTCTATAACTCAAATTAAATCTTTTCTCATTTGGAAAAAGAGTCAGAATGTTCAAATTATTCGGTGGCATTTTCGTTAACTTGAAAATCCGTTTTTCTTCAGGATGTGTTTTTGCCCAATCTTTAACGTAAGACGATAAAGGCTATTTTCCTTTTTTCTCTTCATCTTGTTCATAGATATGGCTACGGTTAGGCAGAAACTGTTAAATGCTGTCTAAGTTCTCACCTTCAGGGACTTATGTAGTTGTCGATCACGTGACTGAGTGCAAGGGTGGATTTGAGTGGGTGTATTACTATTTATCTACCTCCCACAAGGTAAAATGTGACACAAGGTCGGGAAAGTGGGATTAGATAAGCCAGCACTCGAGAGGTGAGCACTCTGGCCATTTAAAAATTGCCTGGGCAGCCCCGTCAGCATTCCCCGGTAGGGGCGCCTCAGACAGTAAGCAATAAACTTACTCCTCCCCAAAGAGGGGAGGCGAAGCCTGGGAGGGTGCACCTCCTAGAAGTGCACAGGACCAGACAACCCCCAATAGACCGGCGTAAATCCAGACCCGAAGGCCAGGACAATACCAGTTCATTAGGTGGGTTAAAAACCCTGTGGTTGAATTGCCTGATAGTCAATTCTGTTGACAGAGGTCGGATATGCTTACGGCTAAGGTTATTGAGTGCGTCACCCTTCATTCGGTAGGATGATGAAATCGCCGACGATATGGGGGGGGGGGGATACAGGCAATTATAGGCATCTTTTCTCTCTTAAAAATCTATTTGCTTTTCGTTCACAAATTGGACAAGGAAATAAAGATGCATTCATATGTGCGGTCGGTATTTTGTGAGATAAAATGAGCTTGTTCAATGTTAAGTTCGAATCGTAGTACGACATGACACCACTCACATCCCTGATATAAACTGTTAAATTTTTTGATTTACTTTTCATCAGGAAAGATGGGAATTTTCCTTTTTCTTCAGATAAAATGTTACTCCCATCAAAAAATAGGGTTTTTTTGGGGGGTTATTTTTATGATATTTCACCCCAAACAAGGCAGGACGCCACTGTAGACGTAAGGGGCTACTGAGAATAAGGGAGTAGGTTTAGATGGTTGTCAAGTTGGTCTAGTGTTTTACGGCATATCAACCCTTTTCGGGTTATTTAATGGCAAATCAGGTCAAATTTGGTAAAAGTATTTATGCTTAAAGTTCTTTATATGTTCAAGTATTTATTAATGATGTTTGGTTGGGTGTTTTTTTTTTTTTTGTTATTTTTATGATATTTCACCCCAAACAAGGCAGGACGCCACTGTAGACGTAAGGGGCTACTGATATCGCAAATTTAACCGTTTTTGGCTAAATACGACCAGTTAGAAACCCGAAAAAAAAACAACAGGATAAAATCAAAGGGGTGGGGAAAGAAATAAGATTAAAAGTGATCTTGTTTGAAGTCAAAGGAAAATGAGTTTATTTTACAAAAGTCTCCGAGGGGAGTTTAAAGGTTGCAAATATTTCCTTTGTGGGCGCAAAACGCCTTGTAATAATAAAAGGAGTAACAACGTACTAGCTGCCTCCGAAAAAAACAAATAAACTGTTTTTCAAAACAGTTGGACAATTGTCGTTTAAACAAACGAAATATAAATATAATGGGAAAGGGTACTCACACGGTAGAACAAATGAAACACAAAACAGTACATACAATTCTCAACAAGCAGTTTAAATGCTTCAAAGTTCTTTTTCAAAAGTTCTCATGCCAACATACAATGAAGAGTGTCAAAATTCGGCAACGTGTTAAGCATAAAAACTTTTAGCCTGAAGATTCCCCCCGGGGATGAAACGCGGGAGCCTCTGTGTAGCTTAATTGCCATAAATATATTTCCATAACTTACAATCTAGCTCTACTTGCGTATCGAGCACTGTTGAAGTAAATGCTGAAATTATATCTCCTTATAAAATTTTGATGTGGATACATGAAATACTAATATATATATAATATATATATATATAATATATATATATAATATATATATATATAATATATATATATATATATATATATATATATATATATATGTTAATGTTTGTTTATGTGCTATAGAAATCGATATGCCTACAGTTAGACCATCCAAATAAGTTTCAGTAAGTTTTTCAAGGAATCTAAATACACCATTGAAATTTTATTTTAGGTTCCATCTGGGATCACTCGGGGCAATTATCGGTTAGGTCCATAAAATAACTGAAATATATTAGAACGTAGAGAAACGAAATTAAATTTTTTTAAATAGATTTTCTTTGTTTCATAAAACAAAAATAAAATAAAACAAAGAATATCTCAGGGAAGAATGTATTTTAAAAAGGGTTTAAATTATTTTTATTGGTATTTTTTAAGATTTAAAATAATTAAATAAAAATAAATTCGTTTTTATTTCGTTAAAGCGATTGCCGTTTTGCAGCTGTCTGTAAGAAACGCATTAGCGTCAACAAGTAGTCTTTTGTTTTTTTTTTTTAAGATATACATATTTGTATGGAGAAGGGATATCAGGTTGAGTTTTGGAAGTTTTCGTTCAGTAGAGATCAGATGGCTAGACGTTACCTTGATGATGGCTAAGAGTTATCTTCATCCCACAAGTGACAGATGATAATAATAATAATTTTATAAGGTCCTCTGGTATGTTTCTGAATTTTTGAGATGAGGATTAATAATTTGTATAATTTCGATTATTCGGACGACTGTTCTCATCTTGAATGTTATCATCACAACGTTTCTGCCAATGTAACCTCCGGCCTTCTTCAGGTGTATCTTTTCGAACTCGGAAATATTTCTGTCAAACTTGAGAATCTGGACGGAATTTCGAACGGATCCCTTTATTTTAATCCACGGGGTAGCATGCTCTCATTCCGTCGGCCATGACCGGGGAGAAGTCTTCAGTAATTCGCAATTCCTAATAATAAAGTACTAAGTAACATTCAGTTCTAGGTGCAGTCTTCCGAAGGTTGAAGGTTCAATCCTCAGTGCGGGCGATAGTGAATTAAAGCATGTTCTCATTCCATCAGCCATGACTGGGAGAAGTCTTCAGTAATTTGCAATTGCATATCGTACTAAGTAGATATTCAGTTCCAAGTGATAGTCATCTGAAGGTTGAAGGTTCAATCCTTGGTGTGGGTGATATGAAGAATTACGAATTACTGAAGACTTCTGGTTTGGTCACATTGAAGAAATGGATTAGAGTGTTTGAGTTAGTAAATGTAGAACAGTTGAGGAAGCAGATCCAGTTGACAGGAGAGAGAGCCATGGGAAACATGGGCGGAAGTCATGAAGATGAGTTTGAAAGAAAGGGATAAATAAAGACCTGGTCAGTGATAGGTTAGTTTGAAAGTCAATTTCTTTAATCCGTCCAACACATGTCAGCATGTAAAATGGGCGTTAAACTAAATATGCTGATGCGTTAAATTTATTCATGAGAGACAGAGTAGATTCTTTGCAGGTATACAGAGTTCAGAAAAGTTAATTTATTTGTCACAGATGCAGAGAGAGTGACAGGAGAAAAAGTAGAACAATTAAAACAGATTTTTTTCCCAAACAACTCAATCCCAGAACAAAAGAAAAATCCAGGTTGTCCTCGATGGCCGTTCTTCTAAACAACATGACATAAATGCTGGTATACCCCAGGGATCTATCTTTGGACCTTTGTTGTTCCTGATCTATATAAACGATCTCCCTGATGACATAGAGTCTGAGATTGGTTTATTTGCTGACGACACCACGCTTTACTCTCGTCATGTTGGCAAAACAGACGCTATCATATCCGAGGCAATGGTTGAATCCTTAGAAAATGACCTCCAGGCTGTAGTGGATTGGGGTCATAAATGGTTGGTAACTTTTAATGCCGCAAAGACAAAGCTCCTTTCCTTCAATAACTACAAGGAACCTCTCCAACCACCGATTGTCATGGCAAATAACACCCTACCTGAGAGTTCATCATTCAAACTCTTCAGCCTAACATTCACAGGTAACATGAATTGGAACAAATACATTGAAGACATTGCCACGGCTGCCGCAAAGAAGGTTGGCTCCCTCTACCGTGCTAGTAAACTTCTCACACCTGACATTATCCTGTATCTCTACAAAGCCACCATCCGCCCATGCATGGAGTATTGTTGCCACATTTGGGCTGGTGCATCATCTACTAGTCTCTCCCTCCTTGACAAGGTCCAAAAAAGAGTCGCCAACCTAATATGTCCCTCACTGTCAGCCAAGCTCCAGTCCCTGTCCCATCGCCGCAATGTAGCATCCTTGCGCTTGTTTTACAAATACTTCAATGGGTTGTGCTCCGATGAGTTGGCTACTCTGGTGCCCCCTCGACATAAATTCACTAGACCAACTCGACAATCAACTAATGCTCATTCATTCACTGTGGAGGTCCCCAGATGCCGGAGAGCCTTCTACTCAAATAGCTTCTTTCCTCGTGCTGCTGGCCTCTGGTACTCCCTCCCTTACCCCTGTTTCCCCGACAGTACTGACATGCAGAAATTTAAAACTAATGTAAACAGACATATCGCTGTGCAGATTCCAATTTAGGTTGACCCCCCCCCCCCCAACCTTCTCCCCTTTTCTTTCTTCTCAGTAGCCCCTTACGTCTACAGTGGCGGCCTGCCTTGTTTGGGGTGAACTATGTTAAAGAAGAAAAAAGTTATATTTTCACATGTATCTTGTGTGATTTAAAGTATATAGGAAATAAAAGCCTTAGGCAAACAAACGTTGATCAACTCGCATTTAGTATAATAGTAGAAAAAGCGTGCCAATTTTGCATATATTGTCATCGATAGCATACGGCCTACAAACTCATTATTTTGTTCTGATTCTTCAGTTTCCTTTTTAGAAACAGGGTCCATGTTCTTAACAATAAAAAAGTAGTTCTATTCAATTTCTGTCAAGTAAAATTTATCCCATTTGGAATCACTTTATAATGGTGACATTTTTCACTGACCGAAAAAACAATGGCGGCGTATTAAATCTATTATGGCTTAGCTTTAACACATAACCAACTGAACAAATAATGTTATTATGTAACAAGCTGCACTTTCCCAGTGTTGCCCGGGATGCACTGAATCTTTTAATTATTATTGGTTGGCACTTTTTAAACATAGAGATAGATAACTCCAATTATATTCTTCAATTTAAAATAAGTTTTCCCCCTTGCTGTTTTTTATTTTTTGGTGATTATTTAAAAACGTTTTATATTAGCAGTCGTCTGTGCTGGACTAAATAATTTTGAAAAATAAATTGTAGCTAAGTATGTTATTATATTGTCAATAACATGGTACAACAATAACATATGAAAATTGGCTCGTCAGAAGCCAAGTTTAATTTGTTAGCTTAAATGCGATTTGGGTCTGACTTTGAAAATCTGACAATATAACTTTAAATATATTAAATTTTAAAATAAATTGTAGTTAAGTATGTTATTATAATTTTAATAACATGGTACAACAATAACATATGAAAATTGGCTAGTCAGAAGCAAAGTTTGATTTGTTAGTTTAAATGCTACTTGGGTCTAACTGTGAAAATCTAACATAATAACTTTATGTGTTAGAAGATAAGTAAAATTTAAACTAATTATTTTTTGTTCTCGAAATGCGTTATTTATTGGAGCACGCAACTCCCAAAATTTGGCCTGTTTTAAAAAATAATTAGCGCCTTTTCCATGGCGGTGTGATGGTTTGGTTTATATTGTAATATATCAACCATTTCTGAGTTACTAAATACTGAAATACAATGCCTATTATAAACGATTCCTTAGTTGAACACAAGTTGTTGTTTTTTTAGTGTAGATTCCTACCTTTTTTCGGGAGTATTAGTACGAAACTGAACGGGATATAGCCGATAAGATTTGAACTAACCGATTCCATAATCTGTGGCCGTATCTGCTCCGCTAAACTTATTGTCAAATACACCAATTTTTAAAAAAAATTTTCATTTTTTCTTTTTTTTCTCCCTTTTTTCTCTTTTTTTTCTTTTTTTTTTCTTTTTCTCTTTTTTTCTTTTTTCTTTAAAATTTTTATCTCATTATACACACTTGTTTGCAGACAACAAAGTTTACCGGTGAGTGTACATTTCTTTTCTTCTCTTTCAACAAACACACACAAAAAAAAAAGTTCTCCGAGTGATTATCGTGAAAGTCATCTGCGTCATTTTGTTTTTTTAATCAGTATTAATAATTAACTTTAAGAATGTTTGACTCTTGAAAAAAAGAGGCCGAGATATTTCATAATTTCTCCGCCCCTCTTTCTCAATAGCATTAATGGTGCTTTGTCAAAACTTACATAATTCACACTTGAATCCGTTTTGGGACATAAAATGGCTAAAAATATAAATTACATCTCTTATCTCAAAGATGACCCTTCTTACCCCAAAAGTTACACGCCCTTTTCATAAATCTCTTTTGTATCGTTAAAATTATTTCATCAGATGTTGTTAGCGTCTGCGCGTGTAAATACGAATAAATGTGGTTTATAAAAAGAAAAATATAATGAATAAATTTAAGTTTCAAAATCCTATTTGAAAAAAATTATGTTATAATATTTTAAATAAGTCAGCCATTTTAATCTCTTGTTAATAGTTGACAAAAAAATGAATGTGACCCATCAAAATTTGAAAGGATTTTTTTTTTTTTTTCATGGAAATCACTCCAGACAGGGCATGAAGCCACTTGATGTAAGGAGTTAAAAAAATACTACTTGAAGGTTAAAAACTAGCCAATGATAAGTGTTAGATGGATAGATTCTGACCCAGAAAACAGCAATTTTTCCCCCCCCTTGTCAGAAACATCGCTCATGAAATGTGAGGACTAAAGGACAAAATAAGGGAAGCGAGAGATACGAGGCTGGCCAAAAGTAAACTCAAGTTAGTCACTTTCTACTCTCCTAACTTTAACATAATGTTTTAATCTTTATTCATAAAATTCTTGGAAATAACTTCAAAAACTTTCAATCTTTTTAATACGTGAAGATTTGCTAAGAATTTGAAGGCCAGTTTAAATGACTTTTCTATTTGACAATTTAAATGCTTCCAAATTCTTTTCAAATTTCAAACGGTCATAAAATGATTTTTTTTTTTTCAACTATTAAAAAAAATGGCCGACCTGTTGACAGCTAAACTGAAATGCATTCTAGTGGATTTAATTTCGTAATTAAATTAAATTTTTTTATAGGAATTTTCAAATTTCATTTGTTTATGTCATTACATTTTTTATGTTAATAAATATTCAAGTAATGATAATTTTTTTTAAATTCAATGTGTAAGTTACGTTTGCACGAGAAATACGCGCGCACGCACACACACACACACACACAATGTCTCATAATTTTCTTTAGAAAAGTGATCTCTGAGTGAGACTTCTGTATCATAGATGGAGGGAAAGGACAAAGCTAATTGCAACACTGTTTATAAATTAATTTAGGGAGAGTAGAAAGTGACTAACTTTGGTTTACTTTCGGCAGCCTCGTAACTATCGCTTCCCTTATTTTACCCCAAAAGTCCTACCATTAGTGATGTTTCTGACAAAGGGGGAAGAATTGCTGTTTTCCGGGTTGGAATCTATCCATCTAACACTTATCGTTGACTAGTTTTTGACCTTGAAGTAGTTTTTTAAAAATTATTTTAGCTCCTTACATCAAGTGGCTTCATGCCTTGTCTGAAGCAATTTCAATGATAATAAAAAAAAAAATGAAAAAAAAAAAAATAAATAAAAAAAAAAATAAATAATGTCAGGTTTTAACTGATTAAAAAGAACATAATACAATGGCAACATTTTTTAAATATTTATAAAACTTCCGAGAAATTCTTTTCCTGGATCCTCATCGGAATAGAATAAATCTAAAGATCGGTTAAATCAACAAAACCTAATAATGTTGACACCAATTGAGAAAGAAACACACTAAGGGTAAAAAGTTTATGTACTAAAGAGACCTGTTCATAAAATGTTAAGAAAGAACAGGAAAAAATATCTACAAAAATCCTATTTCAAACTTAAGCCTGACAGACCAGTAAAAGTTCTATTTCAAACTTAAGCCTGACACAGATATTAAGTGTGACTGCTTGACAGACAAAGCCTCCCATAAAGATACAAGGATGCATTATAAAAAGTCTTTCTTAGTGCATTATGCTGAGTTTAAAATTCAAAATCTCAGTTTCTAGACTCGAAGGCATTTAACGAACAGAACTCATCTACTATATAAAGTAAAGTCAGTCTATTCTTTTCTCATTGATTATTTGTGACGTATGACAGACCAACTGTCCGACAGAGCCTCTTCTAAGATAATGCTTCACTAATATAAATATCAATAGCATTTCTTTGCGCGTTAACTTTGAACCTGGTGTTTTTTCTTCTTCTTCACTGTCCTCCATTTTTATGACAGTATTTTGACATTGTCGATTTCTTTTTTCAGATTTAACTAATTATCTGACATATTCTTCTGCGATGAAAAAAAAAACTTTCTCTGAAGTTTAAAGATGTTTAAAAAATGGTGCCCTACTTGAACTTAATTTGTAAATGTTTTCAAATTTCAAAGTGTCGCAAAGTCATTCTTTTTTTTTCAACTATTAATAAAAGATAAAAATGGCCGACATTAACTATATTGTGGCACTTTTTTTTTTTAAATAGGATTTTGAAACTTAGATTTATTCATTACATTTTTCTTTTAAATTAACTATTTAATTATTAATTAATCGATTTAAAAAAATTTTTTTTACAAATCACGCTGATTCGTATAAACACGAACACTTAAATTGCTTAAATATTGATAAAATGTGTAACCAATGAATCCCGGTCAATGCCGGATAGGGACAGCTAGTTTATTATAACAATTAAAATTGTCAGCCGTCTATAGTTTATTTGTACCGGCTGTTTCTTCCATGACTGCGACTAGTGAAAATTTTATAAACACCTTTTCTGTTTTTGAATTTTTTAGATGAGGATTGATAATTTGTATTATTTGAATTATTTGGACTACTATTCTCATCTTGGATGTTATGTTCACAACGTTTCGGTCGATGTAACCTCCAGCCTTCTTTAGGTGTATCTTGTCGAACTTGGGAAATATTTCTGTCGAACTCGGGAATCTGCACAGAATTTTTAAACGGAACCCTTTATTTAATTCACGGGGATAGCATGCTCTCGTTCCGTCAGCCCTGACCGGAGAGAAGTCTTCAGTAATTCGCAATTCCTAGTGACGTAACGGATAAAGTGCTAAGTAACATTCAGTTCTAGGTGCAGTCTTCCGAAGGTTGAAGGTTCAATCCTCAGTGCGGGCGATAGTAAATTAAAGCAAATGTAGATTTCTTTATATTTTTGAGAAATGGGGTGGGGAAGAAAGTTGGTGATGCCCGGGAGTAATAACTTTTAAACTAAAACCTTAGATGAATGACTTACATTATTATCATTATTTTTAATACATTAAAACAAGAGAGAGGAATGGGCTGGGCAGAGGTGAAAGAGGGATGGGGCAGGGGATGTGGAAAAACAGGGAAGGGGGAAAGAGAGAAAGATAGGCGGATTGAGAGAGGTAGAAAGATAAGAGTTTTAATATAAAAATGTTACACAAACTTTTTTACTGCTTCGGAATTTTTTAGATGAGGGTTGGTAATTTGGTATATTCGGACTACTGTTCTCATCTTGGGTGTTTTTATCAAAACGTTTCGGCCGATGTAACCTCCGACCTTCTTCCCGAGTTCGACAAAGTACACCTGAAGAAGGTCGGAGGTTACATCAGCCGAAACCTTGTGCTAAAAACACCCAAGATGAGAACAGTAGTCCGAATATACCAAATTCTACAAACTTTTTTACCTCTTCTATTTTGTTTTTTATGGCCCCATGCAATGCTGGGTAGCCCTGCTAGTATATTATTTATATATATATATATGTGTGTATTTATTTATTATTTATATTTAGAATTTTTTCTATTCAAATAAAAATTTTATAACATAAAGTAATTGTAATAGCTCAATAGTTTAAATCCAGAGCTATGCTATGTTCGATATTTTTTTTCATGTACTTTTGTACCATTTCAATGTTATAAAGGACAGATTCACGTTATTTCATAAAACTTGTTTTATATTCAGCATACAATTGTTTCAGCAAACACAAATATATTTGTAAAATGCTCCTGTGCATTTATTTCTGTATTTGCTGAAACAATCGTATGCTGACTAAAAAAGAAGTTTTATGAAATAACGTGAATCTGTCCTTTATAACATTGAAATGGTATAAAACTACATAAAAAATATTGAATATATATATATATATATATATATATATATATATATATATATTACGAGGCCTGTCTAAAAAGTATCCGACCTTAAGCCAGGAAAAATATTTCAAATACGTGACAGGGTTAGGACCCTAATCCCCTTAAAAGCAGGCCCCTTGTGCTTGCACACACACTTAGCTCACCGATCCATCCACTGCCGGAAACACCTCTGGAAGTCTTCTTTTGGAATGGTGTTCATCTCCGGCGTCGCGTTAATTCAGCAGGTGTTTGGAGAAGATACGATGTGTGTAACACAAATTAACGAGTGGTTGAAACGATTCAAAAATGGCCGCACACCAGCGGAGAGTGACCAGCAGAGAGTGACCAGCGTTCTGGCAGGCCCCAAACGACTCCGAGTGCAGTTGTTGAGAGAAGGCGAAAAAAAAGATAATGCAGAACGCAACAGCGGAGATGAACATATATATTTTTTTTAAATTTGTTCGTACATAAAGGTAATCCATGGACATGTGTTTCTGGTTCACAGGCGTAAAACGCTGGACTATAGACATCAATATCGAAAGTTTGATCTCTGTCTAAGTTAGCCATGCTGATGATGGCTGTGAGCCAGAAACACGTGTCCATGGATTACTTTTATGTACATATAAAATTTAAAATGAAAAATATGTCTTGTCTTATAAAGTTTAGGGTGACTAATAATGCAATCTTCTGCATTTATCTGTATCACTTAGGAAGTGAACAATCGAAATAGTAGTAAGCAAAGTAACAAATGCTACCATCACCAATAAAAACAATTACATAAAAATACGGTATATATATATATATATATATATATGTGTGTGTGTGATATAATATTAAAAAAAACAATGCTTTTATATATGAGAATCAATTTCCAAAGCAAATGAAGCTCAAAATCTTTTAAAAACTGCAATAGAGCTATAACTAAATAAATTCACAAATCAGAGTTATATCGTACTTGAATAAATCCAAGTTGCCACATGAATATCCTCAGAGTCAGATGCTTTGTATATATATATAAATATATATATATATATATATATATATATATATATATATATATATAAAGATATGAGACTAAAAGTATACTTTTAGAGAACTGAACCTATAGTGAAATGGTTTAAGCTTAATATACGAGATAGAGCAATTATAAAGATAAATGAAGGAAGAGAGATAAATATGTGCGAATGACCCATCTATTTCAACTTCGATTGTTAACTACAAGGTGTACTCGATAAAAACATGTTTATTTTTCTCCACGGAATCCCTTTTCAATCTTTAAATTTTTCGTCACCAGACACTTTGTCAACGGACATTCACCAACTGGACAAACTCCATATTTTGATAACCTATTTACACGCACTCTTTTACTGTCCATTGTTTCTTAAATTTTTCAAAATTTGAATTTTGGCTATTCCCCTGTCAACTTATCCATCTATGTAATTCCTCTGATGATAAGATTTTAATCTTTGAAAAGCCTGGCTTAAGGAAAGAAAAATAAATATGTTTTATTGGGAACGCCTTGCATTGAACAATCGAAGGTGAAATAAATTTGTCATCCGAACATCTTTATCTTTCTTCCTTCATTTATCTTTAGATATATATATATATATATATATATAAATAAAGGAAATTGACATCTTTGAAGAACACAAAATGTATTTAAGTGATTTTTGAAAAGCAACACGTTGCAATTTAAGTGATAAAATCATTTATTTAATTTTTTTTTTAGATAAAAAAAAAATTAATAAATGATTTTATCATTTAAATTGCAACACGTGTTGCTTTTCAAATTTTCACTTAAATATATATATATATATATATATATATATATTATTAGAAGCCCCTTTAAGTAAAATTAAAGTCGAGCACTGTTAGAGAGATTAAAAATAGATTGTCATCTAAAGCCTCAGTGCAATACTCCGACTCTGTCGGTGAGTTCTATTAGATTGTCTTGATGTTTACGCTTGCCGCTTTCAGCGTAAATATAACTTCATTTCTTCGTTATCACGTGACATCTCCACTAGCCTAAGGAATTGAGTGAACGCTTACAAATTCAAGGTGTCTCTGTGAACCGGTTTCGCGCCCTGTGACCGTCTGAGATTTCCATTTCCCTGCGCTGATGAGAGCCAAAAGCTCGAAACGACATTGTACGTAGGTAAAAATATAATTTAATATTATATATATATATATATATATATATATATATTGAAACAGACAATATATGTTGATAGAAAGTTATGTCTAGATTTCACACTCTCCGTGTGCACCTCAGAACCCAAATAATATATCAATGATGAGTCACGAAGTCCCCACAAGCGTGGAGGGAGCGCAGGTGATGGAGGATGGTAAACCAGCGTGGGTTAATGGATACTGACTATGGAATTTTCAGAGTTCAAATTTAGTCAAATCTATTCCATTCACTTTCACAATAATACCATTGGGAAATGTATGAACATCCCCTCTCCAGCTATGGGTAGAATAGAAACTTGCGTTCAATGAATCGCTTACAATATTTGATTCAACATTGTATAACTCCAAAAGTGTTGATATGCCATAAAACCGAACAAACCAACTTTCTGTCAGTTTTTTTTTTATCAGAGAATATTGAAACAAGCAAGGTTACCCAGTGTTGTCCGATTCAATTAAAAAAAAAAAGATTTTCATGAAAATTGCTCCAGACAAGGCATGAAGCCACTTGATGTAAGGAGTGTAAATACTGTTCAATTACTTACGGTTAATTTATGGGGAAAAAAAGGGTTTTTTCTTTGCTGCGCTATACTGTCTGCCTTATCCTCTAGACCGTACTAACTCGGATTAAGTGTAAAGAAGCATTCCCACTCTCATCAATAAAAAAAAAATTAGTGTTAACAGGCATAACCATATATATGGTCAAAACGTACGCTTGCTCCCATGTTTAATTCTGCATCTTTGTTGTTACATAATTGAATTATATAAGTTTGGCGCAAAGTAACATTTCGTGGTTTATGTTCAAATATATATATATATATATATATATATATATATATATATCAGCTTAATGAATGCACTTATTAATGCACCTAACGTTGTTGCATCGACTGCTTTAATAATAACGAGAAAAAGAACAGATATTTCTTAAGATGCATCCATTCAATCTGCACAGTTTGCTGTTTCAAACTTAATTGCGACAGACCAATTAAATTGCCCTTTCAAATTAAGCACGACAGACTGACAAAAAATGCTGTTCCAAGCAAAATAAGAGTACTGTTTCGTAATCGTCAACCATAGATTTTACTGGCGGAGTTTTAGAATCCATTCTTAACATGGGGAGAGGGGGGAGCTTCGGTAACATTCGGAACGGTGTACTTGGTTCGTCTTACTCGATTTCGTAGCATTCGTTTTACATACGTCGCGCCAGTAAAATCTATGGTTGACGTTTCCGAAACAGAACCAAAATAAGTGTGACGGATCAAATGAAATTCTATTTCAAACTTAAGTGCGACAGACTGACTGACCAACAGATCTCCGTCTAAAATAGAAATAAAAATTAGACTGAAGCATGACAGACAAGTCTACCGACACGACTGACATATAAATGTGAGGATGCGTCTAAAGAAAATATCAATCTCCCTGGCAACGCCTGGTTATCTTTCTTAGTTTACCATTTATATAATCTTAGTGTGTGAACTTCGTAGCGAGTGCGTTAATTATAATATATGAAGCTGTATGTTTGTATCTCTGTTGTTCGTTAAAAACAACAACAAGAAAATACTTGCAGAGGCGTAGGATTTTTCTTATAGCAGAGAGAACTAGAACCACCAAACGATGAAAATGGTTCTGAATTAAACAGAATCTTTTCCTGATCATCAAAGACCAACCAATCGCTGAACGGATCCGCATACGTCTCGCTACGGGATCTTAAGGTAAGTCATATCTTAAGTATTTCAAAAAAAATCAATCTAAAATAGATTCTAAACACCTACTAATATAATTGTTTACCGTGTAACTCGTATACACCACTATGTCGATATAGAATTGTGTCTCGGTAATTATCACAACCTCGCTATCTCGTAAACTGACATGTCATTTATCAGATCAAAGTGCTATAAGCCATCACATTGGTAATATATACAAGAATTACAATCACATTGTTCAACGTACACATGATATAACACGTTAAGAAATTCTGAATTCGAATTATAGGACCTTTTATTTAATTTAATACATGTCAAACAGCGTGTAGCAGTCTACATATTAATATCAGAAAAGTAAACATACTCAGTTTAGATTTAAAGGTTTATTTCCTTTTCTTCAGAAATTCTGAATTCAAATTATAGATCTTGCAGATATTTAAAAAAAATTTAATACATGTCAAACAGCGTGTAGCAGTCTACATATTAATATCAGAAAAGTAAACATACTCAGTTTAGATTTAACAGTTCATTTCCTTTCCCTTTGGTTTTCCTTTTAAAAAAAAATTATTATTTTTTTTTATATTGTACCATTACCGTTTGCGAGAATCTTTTTGTCAAGCGCTCTTTAGCCTCGGTGGACAATCACCTACAGATAGCGTCTCGATAAAAAACACTGGTCTCCACCAGGAAAGGGCATCTGGCCGATAAAAATCTTGCCTCAATTAAGAAAATAACTTCCAAAGAATCCTGACAAGAGATAAGTTTAGAAGTCAATTTCTAAAAGCCGTCCAACGCATGCATGCCAGCGTGTAAAACCGACGTTAAACCGAACATCATGATGATGATGATGATACATCTTCGCTTACCAAAGTGTGTATAATCATATACACCTGTTGTCGGAAACCCAGGTGCGCGATCGTCTGTGGATGCAATCATTCTGACGCCAATGTTTAGTTTTTAAGAACGTTTATTAATAGGGGTGGGACGTAATGGGTGAAAATTTCAGATTCATGCGAGTAATATTTTTTTGTGTTCATTTATACATAAATAACACTAAACAATCAAACATTTTGAAAATTTTGAAAAATTCAGAAGGTGCAGGCCACTAGTTTTTGGCTATTTTACATTCATGAAAACCCTTTCACAGCCTGAAAATGGTCCTAAATTAAAGTACTATATCAGATTTAACCATCTATATCCATTCATAGCTTTTGAGGATGTTTTAGGACCTGCAATGTCGCATGAAACCACTTTTTCACCGAAAAATGATGGATTTTGAGTCCTGTGGAGCCCTAACGGCTATTTTTGGCCCGCACCTTCTGAATTTTGCAAAATTTTCAAAATGTTTGATTGTTTAGTGTTATTTATGTATAAATGAACACAAAAAAATACTACTCGCATGAATCTGAAATTTTCACCCATTACATCCCACCCCTATTATTAATCAGAAAAAAAGTCACAGAGAAAGCCAGAGATACCGATTACTTGTGTGCGCATGCCATGGAGAGAGAGAAAGATATATATATATATATATATATATATATATATACATTGATGTTACCAAAACATTTATTCGCTATAGATCTATCAAAACAGATTTTTTGCCATTAGTGTATGTGTATTTATTTGCATAAAAAGAAATCATCCCTATGCGCGTTTCATTACTAGGACAAAAGGAATTTAAACAAACCAACTTGGGTTTATTCCTATTCCCCGCAATTCTTTAGGGGGGGGAAAAAAGCAAAAGGAATCACTTTTAGGTCGAAGGTGGTAAAACAGTTCATGAGATACACCAGTTGAAAATAGCCATTCGTTCGTACCAAACGTTATGCCATATATATATATATATATATCTATATATCTATATATATATATATATAGTCAGACGTCTGTGTTATACAGTCATTAGGTTATGTGGTGCCCCTCTTACCCTTAATGGGGCCAAAATAGGGAACACCAACTTTCACGGCCTCTCTGCTTGAAGGGTCACTAGGAAGCGACAGAATTATCTCTACCCCGGTGTCACGTGATTTTGCTGACTTGGTTTTATTGAGGTCACCCGCGACCCCTAGGTGTCACTTAAGCTTTTCCATTCAAATAACGCCTTTACATAGGTCACTTTTAATAAACAATACTAAAATTCTTAGTGAATATTTCATATATTATCACTTTCTTGTGCATTTGTCTCGCACAGTAGGATCAGCACTGGATTTCTCCCTTCACCGTGCAAGATCAAAGGATTGGTCAGGATGAAGTCCGGCTGTCTTGGGATCTTGGTGTAGAGTATCAAAGCATCTTTCTTTCAACCGTCCTATTGACCTTTTCCGGGGAACTCCATCTTGAATCCCATTTTCGCGATGGTGTTGTCGTCTGCATGCCATACATGTCCGTACCAGCACACACGATTCTCCCTCTTCACATATTAAACGATTGAAAATCTTGGAAGCAATTTGTATTCCATGTTTTAATTGGATATAAATCGCTTCCAAAAATTGTTAACAAAATTAGTTAAATTTCAGAATTTTTCATCTGAGATTCTTCGGCGTATTATTCCCATCTTGGATGCTATTCTCGCAACGTTTCAACCGATGTAGCATTCAACCTTCTTCAGGTAGATCTTTTCGAACTCGTGAATCGATACAGAATTTCGAACCATACTCTTTATTCAATCCACATGGCACAATGGATAAAGCTGTTGAGTTACAGTCAGTTCTAAGTTAGTCTTGTGGTAGATTTAGCTTATGAAAATCTTGTCGCTAGACTTATAATCTGAAGAGAGAAAGTGTACGTTATATTTAGAAATTTCTTTAATTATTTAGAAGATCTCCGTTAAGTCACCCCTCATTCTTCATTCTAATAAAGTAGTTAAACCTAAGGATGCTAACCTATTTTTATAATTGTTAATCCTTTAGTCATTTTTCTTTGAAAACATAAGAGCAATGACTGAATTTCCCTAAAAAAAATTTATCTTTAAATTCAATAAAAAATTTTTTAAATAAATTGTATTTTTTTTGGTGTTTCTGTATTACAGGGCAAAAAAAAAATTGTTTTTAATTTTGAAGAGTTAAATAACAGGGGGAGATAATTCAAAGTGTTGCCCCAGAATTTATTATCAAAGGAATTTTATCGTTATGCATTTTAATTAAAGTAAAGTATAAAAAATATATACGTAAAAGGATTATTTAGGAATCAAACAATCCCAACGCTTTATGGTATTCGGCACCAATAAAAAATTAAAAGATTTATTCAAATAAATTTAGCATCATAGAAAGTAACAAATAGAAAAATATGTAAATGAAAGAAAAAATATGTGAAACATGGGAAATAACAGTTTTTGAAATAAATGAAAGTTTTACACTGGGTAAAATTCAGCGAAATCTGTGCGAAAATAGTTCCCAGTGTTCTTTCAAACTTTTTGTTTCTACATGAACTTAAAATGAAACATCTTCAAGTTCAGAGCGTTAAAATGCATTTTTAGATAAATCCTGGGAAACACTTTAAATTATCTCCCCCTGTCATTTGACTCTTCAAAATTAAAGATAGAAAATTATTTTTTTCAACACCTGTGTTTTTTATTTAAATGTGCTTGCTAAAAAAAAAACAGAAACACCAAAAGGTTCACATTTTTAAATAACTATGAATTTACTTGATAAAAACAATATCTGGCATTACCTGGATAGAGATATATTGCTGGGTGGAGGCCTTAGAGAAAAATAATTCAAAATATAGTCAAATTGACAATTTTTTGTTTTAAATAGGATTTTTTTAAATTCGTTTTAGTTTTTCCATATTTTATTTTTGATTTCAATAAATATTCAATTAATAGTTGTTTTTTTTAATGGGTTAGCACTTATCAAGGCCGAAAGCTACTTGAGAATAAAGGTTAATGAGATGAAATGATTGTCAGTTGAATGATGAAGAATATTATGAGAGGATTTTTTATGCTAATGAGTCACCACTTATCAAGGCTAAAAGCCACTCTAGGATAAGGGTTAATGAGATTGATGGATTGTCGCTTGAGAGATGAAGGACCTTATGAGAGGATTGAGAATATATGTTTGGGTGGAGCAAGTTCGAATATTTGTGGGGACAGTTCATGACAGGAATCTGTTGACATTGGATTTGAAGAGGACCATGTTGTAATTTGCAAGGAAGCAGTCCCGTGATAATGTGTTCTTGCGAAGAAACTCTGTTTGTGGAAATTCTGCCTGATGCTAGACACATCGAGGAAGAAAGGAAAGCTTTTTTGGTGCTTTCACAGATTAGGGTACTCGCTTCGGCAGTACATTGACTAAAATTGGAACGATACAGAGAAGATTAGCATGGCCCCTGTGCAAGGATGACACGCAAATCCGTGAAGCGTTCCATATTTTTGAATACCTTCTAAAAACAGAAAATGCAGAACATGTGATCATCAACTATAAAACATATTAATGGATTGCAAAAAATATGAAAATACCTGTAGGAAATACTTTAATGAACAAAACCTAAAATCATTATTTGAAAAAAAGTGACACCTTACAAAATATTGCATTTTCTAAAGAAAATAAACCTTTTGGAACTACTCTAAAAATGCAATAGAAAAAAACAGACAAAACAACCAAAATTGAAATTTAGGCCCTAAAACGGGGGCAACAAGATGCATCTAACCTCGAACAATTCAAAAATACTAAAGCTCTTAACTAATATTGTAGCAACCATCATGCAGGTCCACAGGGAAACCGAGTGAGCGTTGCGCCATGTATTGTCCATCAGGGATTGAACTCAGTGTTCCAGTTACAAAATGGAAACTTGTAACTTTTGTCACGCGACGAGGGTTCACGTATGCAAATGAGGCTTGGTTTGCATGGGCTGATTCTCGTTATGATAAAAAGCGTAGACACTTTGCTCCGGGGACTGGTGGAGAAAAGTTGACGTTGTGACTACGTCGAGTGCTGAGAGAGAGGAAGAGAAAAGGGAATTGAATTTTTGACTAGACGTTTGGTCGTTCACATGCATGTTGGACTGTTGTTGGTGAAAAGAACAGAAAGAATAATTCGGCGTCCCGTTTGAACTCAGTGGTTGGGCACTCTTTCAACTCTGAGTAGTGAACCGAATACATTTGATCTTTAGTTCATTAGCACTTCTTCCTTACAAATATGCCTATAAATGACTCACTGCCTTAAAACTCAAATGAAGGATATTCCCTTCCACATTCATGGCATGAAATTACCCTTAGGGTTGATGTGCCATTAAACAATATCTTACCTTACCTTCACAGATTAGGACCCATGCTAACTTTGACCCCCATCGTTAGATTTAGGGTCAAAGTTAGCGTGGGTCCTAACCTGTGAAAGTACCTTTTTTTTTTCCGTTGTGATAGAAAAAAGAAGAGTTCTTTCTGTGAATGTCTTATAAGGATGAACCAGAGATTGGAGCTCAGTTGAGCACCTCTCATGGCAATAACGATAGAGTAGAGAGAGACTAGCAACGTCTTTTCTTGTTAGAAAGGGGGCTGTAAGGAATAGAAGAGATCATTCTCTGCTAGATTTCGGAGTCGATTTTGAGCTCTGTCGAGGCAACAAAGAGTGCTCTGAGTGTCGCCTCCCCAGATGTGGCAGCAGTACTCCATCATCATCGGACATATCTGACTCTTCTATAGGTTGAAGATTTCATGTGGAGCGATAGAATGATCCAACCATTTCCCCACGGCCTTAGCAACAGAATTCAGCGTGTATTTATCAAAGTTATGTATGGTTGAGAAACACATATACACAATATTTTGCCTGATAGTTTTAGAGAGATAAATCAAATCCATTACATTCACGTATGCACAAGAACCATTAAGAAAGGCATGAACCCCTTATTTCCCTCCATATAATAGCAACTTGTTCCTAACATTCACACGTAACATGAATTGGAACAAATACATAGAAGACATTGCCAAGGCTGCTGCAAAGAAAGTGGGCTCCCTCGACTGTGCTAGAGAACTCCTCACACCTGACAGTATCTTGTATCTCTACAAAGCCACCATCCGGCCACGCATGGAATATTGTTGCCACACCTGGGCCGGTGCACCATCCACTAGTCCTGGCTCTTAGACAAGGTCCAAAAGAAGAGTCATTAATCTGATAGGTTCCTCACTATCCATCAAGCTCCAGCCCCTGTCCCATCGCCGTAATGTTGCATTTTTGTGCTTGTTTTACGAGTACTTCAATGGATTGTGCTCCGATGAACTTGCTGCTCTGATGCCCCCTCCTCGACGTAAATGCACTCGATCAACCCGACAATCAGCTAAATCCCATCCATTCACTGAGGATGTCCGTAGATGCCGGAGAGCCTTCTACTCCAATAGCTTCTTTCCTCGAGCTGTCGGCCTTTGGAACTTCCTTCCTGTTTCCCCGACTGTACTGACATGCAGAAATTTAAAACTAATGGGAACAAGCATCTCGCTGCACAGCTCCCGATTTACGATGACCCCCTAAACTTTCACCCTAATTATCAGTAGCCCCTTATGTCTACAGTGGCAACTTGCCTTGCTTGGGGTGAATTAAGTTAAAAAAAAACAATATCGTAAAACGCAACCGGCAATAAATCGATCCCCTCTCTTGAAGAAGGAGATAATGCCTGGCATGAACACTACGGCTGAAACCAGAACTGTTAAAAATCAAAATCAAAATGGTATTATTCACAAATTGAAAAAAAATTTTTTTTAAATCAACGTCCTTAACCCATTTTATTTTTTTTTTAATTTTAAAACTTTTTTGTAAATACAATATTATTTTTTATTTGATATTAAAATTATTTGGCTTTATAGGATAGTTGGAGCATTAATTTATACTAGCGGGACCCGTGTAAATTACACGAAATTATGTTTTCAATACTAATTATCTTGTTTCTAACCTATACATGTTTGAAGAAAATATAAGATTTGACTGGTATATTTATTTTTAAAATGAACAATACATGAAACAATTTACAAAACTTCTTTATATACAATATTTCTCGATTTGATCGATCAACTAATTCTGATTTCAATGATTAAACCTTACTTTGTAAATGCTTTAGATTAAATTAAATTTGGCTCCAATTCATGAGTAGCATACAAAGATTCGGAAGGTCGTTGCTTTTGATGTAAGCGTAATATAGAAAATAACACACACGCTATTATATTAATATGTGTCTTCCCGGTCGTCCCCTCTCTACCTCCCTCCCTCCCCCCTCTTTCGATGTAGAAAAAAAAAGCTTAGAGGTTGGTTGGGATCGAACTATAAACCAGTCGGGTCGACGTAAAAAAACGACGTCAAAATCCTACGTCGCTATCGCTAACCGTTGCGCCAAAGGGAAATACTTGAAAATATTACGAAAATTAGGTGACTTAAATGCTTTTCCAAATCTAGGTACGGCACGCATGCACAGAGCTTTTGATGTAAGCATGACACACGAACACACACGCTATCATATTATTAATTTATATTATATATAAATTGCCATGCAAATAACATCCTACCTGAGTGTCCAACGTTTAAACTCCTCGGCCTAAAATTCACAGGTAACATGAGTTGGAACAAATACAAAGAAAACTTCTCCCACCTACCAGTATCTTATATATTTCTACAAAGCCACCATCCGCCCATGCATGGAGTATTTCCTCCACATCTGGGCTGGTGCGCCAAACGCCAAAGAGTCTCTAATCTAATAGGCCCCTTACTATCAAACATGATCCAGCCCCTGTCCCATCGTCGCAATGTTGTATTCCTTGTTTTACTTTAATGGAATGTGGCCCCTCTTTACGTAAATACCACCGATCAACCCGTCAGTCAGCAAAATCCCACCCCTTCACTGTTGAGGTCACCAAATGCTGGAGAGCTTTCTACTCTACTAGCTTCTTTCCTCATACTGCTAGCCTTGGAATCCCCTTCCTGTTCCCTATTTCCCTGATCGTACTAACATACAGACATTTAAATGTAATGTGAATAAGCATCTCGCTGCAAAACTCCCCATATTTCACAGTAGCTCCCTACGTCTCAGTGCCTTGTTTGAGGTGAACTTAAGTAAAAAAAAAAAATTTAAAAAAAAAAATATATATATATATATATATATATATATATATAATTAATTATAAGTATTTGTTTTTATCTACATACGCCTACGTTTCATCCTTACAGGAATCGTCAGTGTAAAGAAGAATTATTCTCACAGGTCGGCAGACTCAAAACTCAAAACATGGGATATATTTCAAACTCAAATTTAAACGTCTTTGCCCTTACGGTCATTATCAACAACTCGGTAAATCAGCGAGAGATTAATCCTATATATATATATATATATATATAGTCTCGGAAGTTTCTCAACCATTAAAACTATATAAAAAAATAAATAAATAAATAGATAAAAAAAACTTATAGTCTCAAGTCTTCCAGTGGAAAATCACTCATGTAAGTCAATTTATTTTTTACAGTTATTATATTAGTTAGTTTCTAACACTATTTTAAGGGATCATCATATATATATATATATATATATATATATATATATATATATATATATATATATATATGTCGGTTGGTTATAAGGATTACTTATCAAAAAAAAATTGGATTGAATAATAGATGAAACGTCAGTGTTGCCAATATGCATGAGACGGTAGGTGGAATATTTGAAAGACACGTAAATCTTTATGACTAACTATAGATATATTTAAAAAATACAGATGTTTCTGAAATATGGTTAATTATCCGTCTGGTCCTCCAAAAAAGGTCAATGAGCGTAAATGGGTTAATAAGATGATACAAAAAAACTGAAAACTATAAATTTTATTTGAAGAAAAAAAAAATTAAATTTAATGAAAACACATTTAATATTTTTTGAAGAAGGTCAGATAGTACAACAGCCGAAATGAGCAAGATGAGGATAGCAGTAAAAAGAAAAAACATGCAAATGATTCCATGTTCCTTGTTTTGTCTGTAGAATTGTCTAATGTCTTTTAAATCTTCATAAAGGACAACATGACACAAACACAAGATAAGTTTTATTAATACAGAAATGATGAAATATTTCTTGAAAATAACGTTAAAAAATGCAACCAAAACAAATAAAAAGCGTATGTTCAATTTTACATAAGAAGAAGCTAGTCTTGTAAGGGTTGTTTGCAATTTTTTTCAAACAGGATTTTTTTTTTAAAATTTGTTTTAGTTTTATCTTATTTTATTTTTGATTTCAATAAATATTCGATTAAGAGTAAATAAATAAAAAAATAATTCAAGTGACACATAGGCGAGAAACGCGCGCACATACACACACATAATATATTTTATTAAAACAGAGATAAAATCTAAATTAGCAAAATTTAATCTGCACAGTAAAATTCTTTGAAAAATGAAAATTCTAAAGTTAAGATAATTTCATTAAAATTATTAACTTTCACCATTTATTTCCCTTTAGTTTAGAAAATGTTTCTGTATTTTGGTTAAAAAAAAAAAAATTCTTTTTCTTTTCATTTTTACATGTGTGTTGACAACAGTAAGAGTCTATTAGGCATGTGTACGCAGTGTGATGATGAATGGAAGTGAAACGTGGCCAGTGAGGGTTGAGGACATGCGCTGCATGGGAAGAAATGATATGAGAATGATACAATGGATGTGTAATGTGAGTCTTAAAGACGGGCTTAGATCTGATGACCTCAGAGGAAGATTACGATGCTATGACCACATTGAAAGAATGGATGAGAGTTCTTGGGTTAATAGATTTAGAACAGTTGAGGTAGAAGAGGAAGTGATAAGAATGGACTTGAGAGAAAGAGGGATAAATAAAGACCTGGCCGGAGATAGATTAGTTTTGAAACCAATTCCTAAAAGCCATCCAATACATGTGAGCATGTAAAACCGATGATGGTGATGGTGGTGATATAAAAACAGCTAAATTGGTAAAATTTTACATATAGTAAAATTCTTTGAAAAATGAAAAGAATTCTTTAATAAAGAAAATTTCATTAAAATTATTAACTTTCATCATTTATCTCCCTTTATTTTGAAAAATGTTTCTTTTTTTTTATGTGTCAAATGTCAATCTAGGGGGGGGGGGGACTTTAATAACTCGGCATTCATAAGAATTTTATGGAGTATAAACAACAGAGCATCACAAAATAATTGTGAAACCAATGCCAACAAGCCTGTCATAAAGCCGGACCATACTGATCCATACATACAGGGTGAGCCAAAAGTGGGTGGACAGCATATATTGAAATGTTTGTTGAAGCGTAAGAGGCAGACTTCAAAGCTGTGTAAATCAAGAAGGAAAACACTTTGAACACTTGCGTTGATAAATAACATTTAATTTTCATTAATATAATTATTTTATTACATGTAATTGTACATATAAGTGATCTCTAAATAAATGTTTTTTACTGTCCACCTACTTTTGGCTCACTCTGTATATATCTCTAAAACTACATAGAAGACATTGCCAAGGCTTCTGCAAAGAAAGTGGACTCCCTCTACCCTGCTAAAATACACCTGACAGTATCCTGTATCTCTACAAAGCCACCATCCATTCATGCATGGAGTATTGTTGCCACATCTGGGCTGGTGCACCATCCACTAGTCTCTCTCTCTTAGACGGAGTCCAAAAAAGAGTCCCTAATCTACTAGGTCCCTCACTATCAACTCGACGTAAATACACCCACTATCCACTAAGCTCCAGCTCCTGTCCCATTACCGAAATGTTGCATCCCTGTGCTTGTTTTACAAGTATTTTAATGGAATGTGCTCCGACGAACTTGCTGCTCTGGTGTCCCCTTGACATAAATACACTCGACCAACCTGACAATCAGCTAAATCCAATCCATTTACTGTGAAGGTCCCCAGATGCCGGAGAGCTTTCTACTTTAATAGCTTTTTTCTTCGAGCTCTCAGACTTTGGAACTCCCTCTCTGCTCTCTGTTTCCCCAACTGTACCGACATGCCGAAATTTAAATGTAACGTAAACAAACATCTTGCTGTACAGCTCCTCACTTAGGATGTCTTCTTTAATTTCTGGCCCCTAATCCACAGTAGCCCCTTACGTCTCAGTGGCAGTATGCCTTGTTTGGGGTGAACTCACGTTAAAAAAAAAAAAAATTATTTTGATGAATAAAACAACCGTTGAATTTCCACGAGGTCTCGCTATTAGCAACATAATGAGTAAAGCAGTGTCGGTGAATCAGTAGATGTAGAATGTACATACATTTAATCTATGCCTCACTTGTCCACCAAGTTTCAGTCATGAATGTCCAACAGTTTTTGTTTTAGCGCCATATTTTGGGTGATTTCTCTTTTCTTAGTTAAATATGTCTCACTCGCAGCAAGTCTGTTGCAAACATGCAGCAGCCCACTAAACATGCAACCATTGCAACAAATATATTGAAGACATTGCCAAGGCTGCTGCAAAGAAGGGTGACTCCCTCTACCGTGCTAGTAAACTCCTCTCACCTGACATTATCCTGTATCTCTACAAAGCCACCATCCGCCCATGCATGGAGTATTGTTGTTACATCTGGGCTGGTGCATCATCTACTAGTTTCTCCCTCCTTGACAAGGTCCAAAAAAGAGTCGCCAACCTAATAGGTCCCTCACTGTCAACCAAGCTCCAGTCCCTGTCTTATCGCCGCAATGTAGCATCCTTGTGCTTGTTTTACAAATACTTCAATGGATTATGCTCCGATGAATTGGCTACTCTGGTGCGCCCTCGACGTAAATTCACTAGACTAACTCGACAATCAACAAAATCTCATTCATTCACTGTGGAGGTCCCCAGATGTCGGAGAGCTTTCTACTCAAATAGCTTCTTTCCTTGTGCTGCTGGCCTCTGGAACTCCCTCACTGCCCCCTGTTTCCCTGACACTACAGAAGTTTAAAACTAATGTAAACAGACATCTCGCTGCGCAGATCCCAATCTAGGTTGACTGCCCTCTACCTTCTCCCCTCTTTTTTCTCAGTAGCCCCTTACGTCTACAGTGGCGTCCTGCCTTGTTTGGGGTGAACTATGTTAAAAATTTAAAAAAAAACAAGTGCATGTTTACAATTCAATGAAGGATTATACAGGATGACTCTTAAAAAAATGCCACCCATGGAATCGTTAATAAAATTCACAATCATTTCTGCAATCCAACCATATTTGGTTGGTACGAATAAACGTCAGTCTATTTCTGACGTGTCCACCAAGTTTCAGTCATGAATGTCCAACAGTTTTTGTTTGTATCGCCGTTCAATGATAATCTCGAAATGTGTGAAACCCGTTTAGGATCACACCTCCTACTGATGAGACGATAATCAAAGTGTCCCCGCAGGGGTAATTTGAAGTGTGTGGAGTTGCAAACCCACCAGAAGATTGTCTGCAAAGGCCACTGAACTTTATCAAGTTCACTGCATAGGTTGGAATATGAAAACATGGGATTATTGGCCCTTATTACTGGTTTGAAGATGAGAATAGAACCGTCAGTCATGATCAACACTGAGCGCCACCTAGTGGTCGTTTAGAAGTTTGTGGCAGCCTTGGGTCGGTGAAGAGGTATTGTGAGGGACGAACAGTGGTTTCAACGGGATACAGCAAGAGATGAGCGTGTCAGAGTTATTGATAATTTTGCACGTCTTATCAAGATGTGCTTGCAACGCAGAGGTGCAGTTTTGGAGCATATTGTTGGGTGACAATAAAAAAAAAAACACGACTGTTGGACATCTATAAATGGAATCTAGTGGACAAGTAAGGCATAAACTGAAGTTGAGGGAATACAAAAAGAAAAGAAATTTCTATATTAATAAAACTGTGTGACCACTTCCGGTGTGTGTGTGTGTTTCTCACTTCTATGTGACTTACATATTATGATATTTATTTGCTATAATTTATGCAAAACAAAAATGTCAACGTGAAGAATAAAATTAAATAAAATTTATGTTTGAAAAAAAAAAAAAATTAATTCTGAAATCAAATCTACCCAAATGTATTTTGTTTCTTCATAAACATGTCGAACATTTTAATCTTTATTCAATAAAAAAAGAAACAATGACTACTGTATATTTTGAAGCAAATGTAAACATCAGCAGCAGCTTAACCGAAGTATTAGTGCTATTTGTAATATAAACACAGCAACACCTGTTTTATGAAAGTGTCCGTAAGTTTGGAAATAAAATTGAAGATTCAATATCTTTTCAGGTAGAGCTTTATAACAATAATAAATGATTAAAAATGGTTTATCTGAACACTTGTCTGCAGTTTCATGGTATTTTCTTCTACCGATTGGACCGATCGTCAGAAGAAAATAAGTGGAAAAAGTGAAATAACCACATTTTGTCTTTATTTGTTGAAAAACTTAATCAGAGTAGACGTGATGTTGCTAGTCTCAGTCTTTTCTATAAATACTATTATGGCATGTGTTCTTCAGAATTATGTGATCTATTCCTCGTTTCTTTTATTTGACTCGTTGCCTTAGTGGTCTCGATCAACTCGCTGTTTTGATACCTCATTGTAATACAGTTTCCTATTCCAGTAGCTTCTTTCCAAAGAACTGCAGGCTTGTGGAACTCTCTTCGTGCTGACTGTTTTCCTCCTACCTATAACCTTGGAATTTCAAGACTAAGGCCAATAGGCATCTCCTGTCTTTGCGATAATCATATTTGTTCTTGTTAGCTCCTTACATCAAGTGGCTTCATGCCTTGTCTGGAGCGATTTCCATTAAAAAAAATTTTTTTTTTTAAATTTTACTCCCTCCCCCCTTAAAAAAAAAAAGCAATAGACAGAAGAAGGTAAGGTTGGGGATGGAGGGAGAAGCAGATCAGAAAGAAAGCCAGACTTAATGACAAAAGAAGATAGGGTGGGATAGAGGGCAAAAACATAAACATTATTTCAATTTAACGTGTTAAACAACGCGGGGGGGGGGGGGGGGGGGTAGGTCAATCAATGCCGGATGATACTAGGGAGAATAACTTTTGCTTGAACACATACTGAATTACCTCCCTTAGTGTTACATCCTGAGGAATCATTGTTTATATATATATATATATATATATATATGGGAAGAGAAGGATGAAGGTAATCCGACGTGATGGGAAAATGAAAAAGGAAAACCAAAAAATGGATGTTTTTTATGTGTACATCAACGTTTCGTCTTTATTTATAAGACTTCATCAGGATGATAAAATAGAGAAAAAAATGTCATGCAAGTACAGATACATGTAGGGTACAGATACATGTATCTGTACTTGCATGACATTTTTTTCTTTATTTCATCATCCTGATGAAGTCTTATAAATAAAGACGAAACGTTGATGTACACATAAAAAACATCCATTTTTTGGTTTTCCTTTTTCATTTTCCTATATATATATATAGTGTAATTCAATGTTATAGGAGAAATAACAAGAGTGCTCAATTACTTGTGCAAGAGCATATATATATATATATATATATATATATATAATGAGATTTAAATTTTACTACAGCTTAGAAACACTGTTGAAACGATAAATTTGAAATTTTAGAATAAGTTAACATGACGCAAGATTTTGTTAAACAAATGAAATATTTATTAAATCATTTTTTATCCAAATTTTCGGTTTTAAAAACCTTATTAATGGTACAGACAATATTTTCCTTTTTTTTTCTTTTTTTTCATATATATATTTTTATTCACGTAATCCTAGAAACTCAACTCGCAGGATTAAAGGTATCATATGTGACTTATTTAAGTAGATTTTCTTTTATATTTTTTAAATTCTGTAATATTCCCTTATATTAAGATTAAAGAATATTTTTTTATTTATTATTTTTTTTCTTGACTTAGTTCATCGCAAACAAGGCAAGTTGCCGCTGTAGACGTAAGGGGCTACTGAGAATTAGAAAATTAGAAGCTATGCAGCGAGATTCTTGTTCACATAAGTTTTAAACTTCTGCATGTCGGTACAGTCGGGGAAACACGGAGCAGGGAGGGAGTTCCAAAGGCCAGCAGCACAAGGAAAGGAGCTATTGGAGTAGAAAGCTCTTCGGCATCTGGGGACCTCCACAGTGAATGGATGGGATTTAGCTGATTGTCGGGTTGGTCGAGTGTATTTACGTCGAAGGGGCACCAGAGCAGCAAGTTCATCGGAGCACATTCCATTGAAGTACTTGTAAAACAGGCACAAGGATGCAACATTGCGGCAATGGGACAGGGGCTGGAGCTTGGAGGATAGCGAGGGACCTATTAAATTAGCAACTCTTCTTTTTAACCTTGTCTAAGAGAGAGAGACTAGCGGATGGTGCACCAGCCTAGATGTGACAACAATACTCCATGCATGGGCGGATGGTGGCTTTGTAGAGATACAGGATACTGTCACGTGTGAGAAGTTTACTAGCACGGTAGAGGGATCCCACCTTCTTAGCAGCAGCCTTGACAATGTCTTCTATGTATTTGTTCCAATTCATTTTACCTGTGAAGGTTAGGCCGAGGAGTTTGAATGTTGGACTCTCAGCTAGGGTGTTATTTGTCGGTGGCTGAAGAGATTTCTTGTAGTCGTTGAAGGAAACTAGCTTTGTCTTAGCAGCATTAAATGTTACCATCCATTTATGACTCCATTCCACTACAGACTGGAGGTCACTATCTAAGGATTCAGCCATCGCCTCGTATATGTGCACGTCCGTTTTACCCACATTTGCAAAGTGTCCGTCCACTACAGACTGGAAATCATTGCCTCAGATATGTGCGCATCTGTTTTACCCGTATGACGAGAGTGGTGTCGTCAGCAAATATACCCATCTCAGACACAATGTCATCTGGGAGGTCGTTTATGAAAATCAGGAACAATAAAGGTCCAAGGATCAATCCCTGAGGTACACCTGCATTTATGTCATGTTGTTTGAATGAACGGCCATTGAAGACAACCTGGATCTTTCTGTTGGATAGGAAGGATCTAATTATATTAAATATTCGTCCAGTAATACCATATGAATTAATTTTTATAAAAAAACCTTTATGCCAGACCTTGTGATATGTCAAGCGCTACCGCCCTAGCTTCATCTGCCTTGTTCAGTGTATGGTATATACGTTCATAGATTACCGTTGGGATATCCGCAGTAGACTGTGCTTGTTGAACTATTACATAATAATACGTGATGGCAATTTTATGTTTGTACGTACAGTATCACCCTGCGCCCCCTTTTTAAAAGATTGGATCGCCCGATCGTCTAAGATGAAATGCAAAAAAAAGTAGTTTTAAAATGTTATCTCATCTCGAACGTGAAACTCAAACACTTTCTTGGCCTTCAGACTAAAGTCAAAGTGTAGTATCTGTTCTGTTAAAAGATGATACAATAATATCATGGGTTTAGCGTTGGACGTCCATAAAATCGAAATATATCATAAACTCTTACAAAATTATTTTGAGATAAACCCCCATAACCAGATATATTAAGAACCTATATAAGCCAGAGTACTTAGATAAGTTTCGGTTTGAACAAACAATGATATTGTGTGTTCTTCTGCGTTTGCGCCGGACGTCCATAGAATAGAAATATGCCACACTCCTTTTAAGCACGGCCGCAATATACAATGGATGAAGGATACAACTGTGGAATTTCCACAGGTCCCTGCTAGTTATCTATTATTAACCGATCATTATGAATTTTGGAACGCAGCTGCTAGGTGTAAAAGGTCCAAATGTTGGCTATATTTAGTTTAATTTAGTTTTATGCAAATTAGCTAAAAAGGGGCATGGAAGCTTTTCTTGAAAATTCAAATATCCCCAATTTTTGTAAAATTTTAACAATAGGTATAGATAACAAAATATTTTCCTCAAATTTCAGTTTCTTCAGGGTATTTTAAAGAGTTTTAGGAGGGGGGGGGGCATAATATGGGCACCACCTTCCATTTGAAAATCAAAATATGTAAGATTTTCCTTGAATTTGATCCATAGTTATAAGACATCAATTAAGCAAGATTCCCTGAATCTCAATTTCTACTTAAGACCCTTTAAGATTGAGCCTTAAATTTTAGACATTTTCTTGAATCAAAATCAGGTAATGGATTTTGATCAAAATTAAAATAAGGAGTCAAGGCAAAGATTTAATATTATTATATCTTGATTTTAATCTTTGTCAGGGGACATAAAAGTGGTGCAAACCTGTTCTGTTCGGGGAATTAATTTTACCTCTCATGGGATGGGTATTTTTCTAGTGGTATATATATATATATATATTATACATATATATATTATATATATATAACTTTAATGTAGTTTGCTTGACGCATTGCTTAGTGTCTATAAAAGTAATTTATAGAAGGCAATATAATGCAGAGGTGTAACGAATAAACACGGACTGAAGCAAATTAAGACATGATGGTGGAATGAGTTTTACAATTTGAATTATATATATATATATATATATATATATATATATATATATATATATATATATATATATATTACTGTTATATACAGGGTGAGCCAAAAGTAGGTGGACAGTAAAAAACATTTTTTGTTTTATTACATGTAATTGTACGTATAAGTGATCTCTAAATAAATGTTTTTTACTGTCCACCTACTTTTGGCTCACCCTGTATATATATATATATATATATATATATATCCTTTTGTATATATATATATTTTTTTTTTTCTTTTATATATATATATATACATACACGAGTGGAAGTATCTGTCAATACCGGGTTTCTCAAACCTTTCTCTTGTGCACGTCAGTTTAAAAAAAAAATTTAAATCACAATAAAATAATAAAAAAAGTTAATTGCATACTAGTAAAAGCTAACAAAGCTATAAATAACACCAACCCAATTGAAATGATAAACACCGACAGTAAAAGGATAACTGATAAATTACACATAAGTAGGGAAACTTAAAAGAAAATTAAGCGTGCATCTTACTTAAGGATTACAAGACAGATTTTAAAACTAAACCATCAACTAGATTAATTAACCAACTGGTAAAAAAAAATACTGGAGAGAATAAACTCATAAACCAATGGATGAACACCATCGATCAAATGGGATTGCAAGCATACAGTTTGGCATTGTAGAGTATTACCCATGTACTTTAAGTCGTGTTTGAGTGAACAATTGAATTTGCTAAGCTTCTCACCAATATTTCCGATTATGAAATAGATATTATTAGAAGCTGCAGAACAACTCTACTAATTAGCAATGACGAACAATGGACAAAAAATTGCTGACATAGTCCATTTGATGTTTCAATGGGCTCACTAGACTCAGCCGAGCATCTGACAGTAGGCTTATGTATATATTATATAACATTACAAAAAAAACATTGATTAGAAAGTATCGGGCTTCATAAGAAATTCTATCAAAGCTAAATGTGACCAGATTAGAAAAATGATACATAGCGAAATGAATAAAAAATAGTTTAAAGTAGAAATAATTTGTGAATTGTTTTGTTTTTTAACTTATATTCATTCCCCCCCCCCCCCAAAAAAAAAGACACATTGCCACTGAGAATTAGGGGCCAGATTTATAAGGGCATCAGAAGTAGGGAGTTGTGCAACAGATGTTTGTTCATATTGCATTTAAATTTCTGCATGTTGGTACCATTAGGGAAACAGGGAGCAGGGAGGGAATTCCAAAGGCAAGCCGTTCGAAAGAAATAAACTATTAGAGTAGAAAGTTTCCAGCATCTGGAGACCTCTACAGTGAAGGGGTGGGATTTTGTTGATTGGCGGGTTCGTCGAGTGTATTTACGTTGAAGGGGGTACAAATGCAGCAAGTCCGTCAGAGCATATTCCATTGAAGCACTTGTAAAACACGCATAGAGATGCAACATTGCATCAATGAGACAGCGGCTGGAGCTTGGTAGACACTGTGGGATCTATTAGATTAGAGGCTCTTTTTTTTTACCCTGTCTAAGAGGGAGAGACTAGTGGTTGGTGAACCCACCCAGAAGTGTCAACAATACTTCATGCATGGGTGAATAGTGGCTTTGTAGAGATATAGGATGCTGGCGAGTGTGAGAAGCTTTCTAGCATAGTAGAGGGAGACAGCCTTCTTTGCAGCAGACTTGGCAGTATCTTCTATGTATTTGTTCTAATTCATGTTACCTGTGAATGTTAGGCCGAGGAGTTTGAATGCCGGACTCTTAGGAAGGGTGCTATCAGCCATGGCACTCGGTGGTTGGAAAGATTTCTTATAATTGTTAAAGGAAATGAGCTTTGTCTTAGTAGCATTAAATGTGACCATCCATTTATGTCCCCATTCGGCTACAGACTAGAGGTCATTTACTAAGGATTCAGCCATTACCTTGGATATGTGCGCGTTCGTTTTACCCACATGTCGAATAGAGCATGGTGTCATCAGCAAATATACCCATCTCGGACACAATTTCATCAGGAAGGTCATTTATAAAGATCATGTATAATAAAGGTGCAAGGATCGACCTATGGTGTACACCCGCATCAATGTCATCAAGTATGCCCTGAATATTTCTTTTGGCTAAGAAGGATCTGATTATAATAAATATTCATCCAGTAATGATACCGTACAAATTAATTTTCATGAGAAGATCATCAATCCAGATCTCGTCAACCTGCCTTATCCAATATATGGTATATGCGTTCCGAGATGACCGTTACGATATCTACAGTAGAACAGGCTTACCTAAATCCATACTGTTGGGCACAAATAAGTTTAGCATTTACGAGGTAGTGGACTATGGCTAGATTGATTAATGATTCAAAGATTTTAGCGAAGAGCGGGAGGAGACTGATAGGCCGATAATTCTGCGTTTAAGTTTTTTTTTTTCCAGAATTCTTGAACACTGGTACCACAGAGGCAATTTTCCAGCTATCAAGGAAGCAGGGTTCAGCAAGGCATTTGTTATAGAGTTTAGAGAGGACAAGGGCCAGCTCAGCAGAGTATTTATTTATTATTATAGCAGGGATTAGGTCAGGCTTACATGTTTTTGGAGATGTCACGGTTTTTTATGATATCACGGACATGGGTGATAATCAGATCATCAAGTGTTGCTTCTGTCCGTAGTGGGAAATTTGGGATGGAGTAGTTTGTGGAATCCAAGGTGGAGTTTAATGTGAACTGCTAGGCAAGGAGTTCAGCTTCATCCGTTGCTGTGCAAGCGACGTCATGGGAATTTTTTATTGCCCATTATTCACCACACTCTTATAGATTTTCCAGAAATCACGAGTTCCTAATTTCTGTGATTCAATGCGTTTTCTGGTCATCTCAGTATACCTACTTTTTTTTAGCTGCGGCTATCACACTCTTACAATGGTTTCTTGGTGCTAGAAACTTGTGTCTATTTGTAGCTGAATTATAACGATTGAATCGGTGGAATGCTTTCTGCTTATGCACAACAGCATCTACGCAGGTCAAAGTGAAACATTGGGGAGTGTGGGGCTTAGTATAGAATTTCTGCGTGGGGGCAAACCTGCTTTGACCCGTTCCGTTACCTTCTTTTCGCATTGTTAAAAAAAAAGGTTTTCTCCATGGAGTGTCTCTGATGGATTCTCCACCAGCCCATTGGTAGTATCTTGTCGTTTTGAGTAAAATGTCAGATGTCACGCTTAACTTGGAAACAGGGATATACAAGCCATACATGAAAGAAAATTCCAACCCCATATATGTACCCCCGCTATCACACTAACCGTTTGTGTTTCAGCATCATTGTATGTTTTTACGAGATACTTAACTCACTTCAAAGGAAAATAAACTTTTGGGGTGGCCCAAATAAAACCAAAGATATTTTCACTTTATTTTGTGAACCCCCTCCTTCGTCCGGTCGAGCATCTAACACTTGTAACGTTCGCCATTCATATGCATTACTGCATTTTTACACTTCTAGTTTATGTATGTAAAAGCTATATATAAAAATAAATTTTTGTTCAACACTTCTCATTCCCAGACTACGCCGGGTAACTCGTATTATTTTTTAAATAAAATTAGATTTCCTGTATCATGTACAATTCGAACTTACCGACTTGTCTATGTTAGGCGAGAGGTCAGCTTATTATAATTCTCCAAATGTTTATTAATCTGCGAAGATAAGTTTTCGCTATTTCAGGTGCGATCTCATCCATCTATAATCCTTAGACATCAACGAAGCAAGATTCCCTGAATTTCAATTTCTTCTTGAAATCTCTTAAGCTTAAGCCTTAAATTTGGGACATTTCTAGAATCAAAATCATGTAATGGATTTTGATCAAAATTAGAAGAAGGATTCTAGACATAAGGTTTAGCAAAACTGTTTTGTTAAGGGAATTTATTCTGGGACGGATATTCTTCTAAGTTTGTGTATATAAAAATAAATTTTTGTTCAACATGTCTCATTCCCAGACAATGCCGAGTAACTCGTATTATTTTTAAAATAAAATTAGATTTCCTGTATTATGTACAATTCGAACTTACCGACTTGTCTATGTTATGCGAGAGGTCAGCTTATAATTTTCCAAATGTTAATCAATCTGTGAAGATTAGTCTCCGCTATTTCAGGTGCGATTTCAACCCCAAATCCTGGAATTATTGGAATGATCCGAGAGAAAGCTTTAAACTATTTTATGTCACGATTGTTTGATATTCTGTTCAAAAGCGAAAATATTTAAAAGCATTATAAACAATAACAGCGAGATAGGTTTTCTTGTCTAGAAAAGCTTGAGCGAGCATTTTCCTTTTTCATTAAAGAAACCAAAATGTATTCTGATTGATTTAATTTTGTAATTAAATTATTTTCAAAAATAGTATTTTTCAAATTTCGTTTTATTTAATGCTATCGCATATTTGCTATTAATAGAATATTTATTGAAATCAAATGAATAAAAAAAATGAGATAATTTTATCTCAAAATTCAAATCCGACTAAAGGTGAGAATGTTAACAAAAATAAAGCAACACCAAAAAGTTCAACATCTCAAAAAAAAAAAAGAAAAAGTTGTAAAATAGTGAATTCCTAGTTTTGTGAAAAACAAGGGATCTGATTCGAATTGAGGCTTTTTTTTATTACCTTCTCAAAATGATTTCAACAGCATGAGTAATGGTTGTTCCAATGAAAGACAGAAGACCAGGTTAAGCAACAACTTCTTTCCTGACCTAAAATGCACCAAACATTGATGTTATTGTTTTTTTTCCTTTCCATTTGCAAAACTTAATCATGTTCTGCAAAGCTAAAAACAAAAACATTTTTCCTCTACAAAACAACCAAACCAAAACAAAACACCATGAATAAATATTTGAAGAAATAAAGAACTTGAAGCATAAAATCTTTTACTAAAATGACCAGATTTGGCATTAAATAACCCAAAAAGGGTTGATATGCCGTTAAACTAAACAACAAAACCAAACATCATGAATAAATATTTGAAGATATAAAGGCTTTTACCAAACCAAACTAAACAATTCCTTTGCTTCTCGTGGCAATTGTGTTCACTTAAGTAATAATTCCCGTGTAAAATAATTCCCGTGTAAAATATTCCCGTGTAAAATAGCAACCGGTGTTCTTTTATTATACGGGGTGCGTAACATATTCAAGAACAGATTTATACATACGCAAGAATGACTCTAAGAAAGAGATAATAACGTCTTTTTACTAGAAAACTTTTTTACGGATACAAATAAATCTCTTGTTTTGGAGAGAAATGTGAGAATAATACAATGGCTGTGTAAGAGAGTCTTACAGAAAGGCTTAGATCTGATGACCTCAGAGGCAGATTAAATCTGGATAGTATAGAGAGATGTGTGCAGAACAGTAGATTTTGTTGGTACGGCCACGTTGAAAGAATGAGCAAGAGTTTTTGAGTGAGAAGATGTAGAACAGTTGAGGTAGCAGGTTCAGTTCACAGTTATGGAAGGAAGCGATAAGAATGCATTTTCAAAACATTGATTAAAAATATTTTTATGTTCCAGACATTTTTGAGATGAGGATTGATGATTCGTATTATTTGGACTACTATTCTCATCTTGGTTGTTGTATTCACGACGCATCGGTCGATGTAACCTCTGACCTGCTGCAGGTGCATTGATACGTGGCATAACAGGTAACAGTGTTAGTTAACAATGATTTCTAAGTTCAAATTCTTCTGGAGGTTGAAGGTTCAATCCTTACTACAGGCGATAATAAGTAAGAATAACATAAAAGTTGACACTGACTGACAGAACGAGAACAATCTACCCCCATGGATTAAATAAAGGGTTCAGTTCGGAATACACCTGAAGGAGGTTTGGAAGTTAAATCGGATGAAACGTGAATATAACAACCAAGATGAAAATAGTAGTCAAAATGATATAGGTAGGACATGACGATATTTTTAATTAGGTTGTTTACATGCTTATCAACTCATTCCATACACTAACCACGGATAAGATATGCAAAACTGACTATTGATATCTCATTTATCATTCCTAGTCAAGAGAAAGTTATAGACACTTTTTTTGTGCGTATTTTGCGCTCTTTAAATAAAAGTGTAGCTTCACAATGTGCCAATTCCAGACCGTAACAAAAATATCTCTGGCCAGCATCTTGCAGTGCACAGCTGAAATCTGGTTTTGTAGACAAGTCGTAAGTTGTGGCTCAGTGGATAGTGACGTCTCTCGGCAGTGGTAGAGATCTTTTTCGGTGCTTATGCAGATGAGCGGCCACAGTAAAAAATTATTTAAAAAAAAAAAATAATAATATATACTTATTAAGCATTATAATCTTACTCACTGTACAAAAAAGTAGAAAAAATTATCCACTAGAACTTTAATTACAAGTATTTTTCCATTCTGTGTATCGTAACAGCGATTCGTTCACAGAGACTTCAGTTTGTTTCTAAAGAAAGAAGATTTCGCAGGGGAGATAATCAACTTGCGAAATCATAATAAAAAACAACATGGCGTCTCTGTGAACGAATCGCTGGTACGATACGCAGAATGGAAAAATACTTGTAATTAAAGTTCTAGTGGATAATTTTTTCTACTTTTTTGCACAGTGAGTAAGAAGATAACACTGAATAAGTATATAATATTGTTTTTATAAAAAAATAATTTTTTTTAATGGTCCGCTAATCAGCATAAGCACCTCTTTTTCTCCTTGGAGCTGGAATAATAGAATCAATTAAAAAGAACAACAAATAACTCCATTATTTGCTCTGGGATTTACTTTACTTTTTACAGTAATTTGCATCTAGATGAACTGCATCTTTTCCAAACCCCGTAGGGTTGTTGAAACCCCCAAAACAGCATCCGTTCATTTTGATGCCGAATTCCCAAGATGAAACCAATCTTGCTTCTTTGCCACATATTTCCTCCCATTTTATGTACACGTAGCTCTAACCTCTAACTTGACCTCTTTACGGAAAATTCCATTTTCTTAATCTAACTGTATATGGAATTTTCAGTTTTGAACACTTATTTTTACACACCTGACACCTAATCTTGTTACAACAGCCGTGTCTGTAAGGTTATCATTCTGATGGAGTCAACAGACTCTCAGACTATGGTCAATGAACCAGGCAACGTTATTTTTTAGTTTTTTTTTTTATACACCCAACATATAATCTTGCTACGAAAGTTATCACTTCTAAACATTAAAACTCAATGGTCCTTATATTAACTCCTGCAGTTTGAATACCAGCATTTCTTGTCATCATTATTATATTATTTTTACAAACTTGAAAATCAGGTGGTCCAGTTATAGAATAAAAATCAACAGGATCACCTTAAAGTTCAGTAAATAGTTGAAAATGTTTTTTTTACTAAAGAGTCACCGCTTATCAAGGTCGAAAGGCCACTTGAGGATAAGGGTTAATGAGGTTGTCAGTTGGCGATGAACAACATCACGAGAGGATTGGAAACGATGGGTGACATGGTCAGAATTTGATTACTTAAGTGGACGACTTGACAAGAATTTATTAACATTGGACTTAAAAACAACCATGCTGTAGTCAATTTGGAATATGAACATGGGCACCACTCCTCCAGCTGTGACGTCATCAGTTCGGACGTTCTGGGTTCGGTTGGTCACCCGGCACTGTTCGGGAAAAGTTGCTGTTCTGATGAAGTTTGCCGATGTTGAAACGCCCGGTCCAGTGACTGCAAACTCCCACGTTGTGTTTGTTTAGAACAGTGAGCAATCAACTGGGGTGAGCTAGCAACCTTGTTTCGCTGTGAAGAGAGGGTCATTTCACATAAACAGTTGAAGAAAGGAATGATGAGCCGTAACGAATTGGTTTGCTGTTTTTCTTGGAAGAATAATTATATTAGAAGAAACAAGGAAAAATAATATACATTGTTTTGTTTACAAAAACAGGCCGTTCGATATTATCAAGTTAATTTCGTGTGTTAGTCGGATGACAGTGTTTATAGTCGGGCGTCCCTTATTCTAAGTCGTGGTTCTTATTCTAAATGGTTTGAGGAGTTCTCTCGGCCGCGTCTTCTCCGTCTAAGCTCCATCTATCTGTTCACTTTGTTGGTAACTCTTCCTTCTCTCGACTCTTTTATTGAGAATGAGCCGAACCCCATGGGGAGGGGGGGGGCGAATGAGGAAGCAAGGTGCCATAAGCGAAGAATGATAATAATTTTTTTTAAAAGTGTATATTTTACTCCGACCAAAAAAACAATATGACCTAGATTGCAATTGACACTCGAGGGCAGAAAGGTTAACACGAAAACAATTAAAAACTGTTACACCGGCCGTTCTTACACAGGAGAAACAACACCGGTTGTCACTATAAATAGTGCGAGTCACCAGAGACACAGAGAAGACAAAGCACAGTCTTGTAACTGTCTAGCCAAGTGCTAGTCACTTTCTTACTTTGTTAATACACTTGTTAAACCAACCCTCGACTTGACTTCCTTTATTTATTATTTACTGTTGGACAACTTCACAACAAAAACAAAATACGATTTCGAATCGATATTGAATTTGAGATGGGGAATTCATTTACCGGGGCGATCGAACTATGTTTTCCAACTTTGTTCTAACTTTGTTTATACTAGAAATATAAGATGATACTTGACTTTGTTAATAAGCTCGTGGCTAATTCACACTAGCGCTGTATTCTAGGCCCTGCCATTCGCAGGGCCGCTTAATAGTGTCGTATCCGCTTAATATTGTCACATCCACTTAATATTATCACAGGAAGCAGCCCTGTGGTATTGCATTCCAGATAAGTTCTTAGAAAGAAACTTTGTTCATGGAAATTCTGTGTACTTTAGTACACAGAGGAAAAAAGTAAAATTCTTAACAGTGGTTGTAGCTAGATGAGTTTTTGCTGTTGAGAATTTACAGGTGGGGAACCCGAGATTGGAGGCAATCGAGTACCTACTACGAAAATAACGATAGAGTAGAGAAAGACTAGCATAGTATCTTTTATGAGAAAAAGGCTGTAGGGAAGAGAAGAGATCAATCCCCACTAGATTTCAAAGTCGATTTTGTACTCTGCCCAATCAGCAAAGAGTATTGTCCTCCTACCAGACATGTCATTTGAGCACATAATTCCAAAGGGATGTGTTTGTAATGGTTTCCATGTCATTTTTTCTCTACAATATTTAATTAGATAAAATAAAGTCAGAGGGATTTTTTACTTTAGACCTTAAAAGCTTCCATCCAAAAGTATCGCTATTTCATTCTGAACGGAGAAAAATGATATGCAAATGATACGATGGATGTGTAATGGGGGTCTTAAAGACAGGGTTAGATCTGATGACCTCAGAGGAAGATTAAATCTGAACATTATAGGAGAGATGTGTGCAGAACAGGAGACTGCAATGGCATAGCCACATTGAAAGAATGGATGAGAGTTCTTGGGTTAGTGGATGTAGAACAGTTGAGGTAGCAGGTTTACTGCTCAAGGGAAGGCCAAGGAAATGATGGGGGAAAGTGATAATGATGGACTTGAGATAAAGATGGATAAATAAAGACCTGGTCAGAGATAGATTAGTTTGGAAGTTAATTTCTAAAAGCTGTCTAATACATGCCAACATGTAAAACGAATGTTAAATTGTATATAATGATGATGAATAGCCATTTCTTTTTCTTTATCATTGGTTCATGTTGATAAGAAAAAAAAATTATAATCCAAATTAATATCTTTGCAAATACAATAATTCCTGCCTTAAATATTTTTCACAGGGAAGCAATAACGTAACACATCATTCTAAAACGGTGTATTTATTTTTAACCATCACTTAAATAATGTAAGGGAGATAACTCATATTTTATATTGAACAATATAATAGGAGTTATCTACCTTACATGAGCATTTCTTTTTCCCTATCTTCCCTATATTAATAACATTATGTGACGACTTCTGTGGATTTCTCACCTATTCGTGACTTACACGCTATCATTTTTGTTAGATTCAATATTAAACTAATTTTCATTGAAATAAATAAAATGAAACAAACTAAACTTTTATTTCTTCGTAAAACAAAAAAAAAATCCATCTAAAACGACTGTATTGTGGGTAACGTCGGTAGGTACAACTAGTTATTTCTAAATATTTCCATGCTAATAAATTTGATTTTGAAGGTGCCTGACACCGACACCCCACCCTCCTCTCCTCCTAAACAAATTGTCTCTAAATATAAGGTGATTTTACTGAATTTTTGTCCAAAAACCTGTAACAGTAGTCAGAACTATAATAAACTATATATTTTCTGAAACCATTTCAACCCTCTTAACTGTTTTTACGAAATAAAAAAATACCATAATCAATACCTTGGAGGGTGTTATGTGCCACAACACGGGCAAATTTAAACTCCATCACTTTTATGTTAAGGTGACTCTCTCTTTCTCCACTATTTTATTGCCAGGTAGACAGGGATATTTATATATATATATATATATATATATATATATATATATATATATAATTTTTAAAGCCGTAAAGAGACCAATAAATGCAGACTTTTTTTTTAAAATAAAATATATATATATATATATATATATATTTTAAATAAAATATATATATATATATATATTTTAAATAAAATATATATATATATATATATAAAGATGGACGAAGAGTGATAAACATGCACGAATGTCCAAATTTATATCAAACTTCGATTGTTCAATGCAAGGTATATTCTGTAATAAAATTATGTTTATTATTCTTTCTTTAAGCCAAAGCTTTTCAAAGATCGAGATCTTATCATCAGAGGAATTATACAGATAGATAAGTTGGCAATAGAAAAGCCAAAATTCAACATTTAAAAAAATGATGGGTGAAAAAAGTTTGTTTAAAAAGATATTGGGTTTGTCCAGGTTGTAATTGTCCGCCGATAAGGTGTTCAATGGAAGAAAGTTTCGATGGAGAAGAAAAAGTTTCATGGAGGCATCACAGAAAGGCGTTCAAAATGAAGTAAATCCAATGGTGAAAATCGAGTTCAAGTCGTAGATGGAGCGCACTAAAACGGAATTACAATGAAGAAATTTGGCCATTTAAAAACAATGCTTCCTCGGCCAAGAAATGAGTCGTAAGCGAATGACATTAGCAATGGGAATGGAAAATTGAAGTAGTTCTGAGAAAAGAAGCCCTAAGTTAAAATCAAGGTAAAATTAGGAGGTGGGAAGGAAAGAGGAAGGTGGGGCAAATGGTAGGAGGGTTAGATGAAAAAGCCATGACTGCTGATGGAAAAGGAAGTAGGGGGAGTGAAGGGGGGGGGGGGATTCTAGTGATAAAGTTATTTTTGGCATATGCTAAGTCCGATGCCAGTAGAGATTGGTCGTGGTTGAGAATTTAGGTCGATTGAGTGTATTTATTATTTGAAAAAGAAGAAAAGGGGGGGGGGGTGAGCCGTGATTAAAGATGGGTTTAGGGCGAGAGACAATAATAATTTCGAAATTAAAAGAAAAAGGAGTGTCCGATGGGAAAAAAATGGGGTTTCAAAGAATGGGAATCAGTAGTTTAAATTTTGAAAAAGTACTAAGCCGGGCAGAGATATAGTGTTATATATTTGAAAGATTTAAAAGTACTGCAGATTTTAAAAGGGATTCCCAGTCGGTTGAAAGCATTATTAAATAAGACCAGCCCAAAAGTAAAGTTGAAAAATTAAAAGCCTTGGCTTAAGGAAAGAATAATAAACATAATTTTATTACAGAATATACCTTGCATTGAACAATCGAAGTTTGATATAAATTTGGACATTCGTGCATGTTTATCACTCTTCGTCCATCTATCTTTATAATTGCTCTATCTCGTATATTGAGCTTCTACCATTTCACTATAGGTTCTTTCTACTAAAAGTTTACTTTTAGTTTCATATTTATTCTTATATATATATATATATATATATATATATATATATATATATATATATATATAATTTTTAAAGCCGTAAAGAGACCAATAAATACAAACTTTTTTTTAAATCAAATATTATTTATTTAAAATTTAAATTTTCGATTCATAAAAGAATCTTAATTGAAAATTTGAATTTTAAATAAATAATATTTTATTTAAAAAAAAAAGTCTGCATTTATTGGTCTCCTTACCGCTTTAAAAATTACAAATTTAAAATGCATTCAAACAGTGGAAATATTTTATTCATAATATATATACTGTATATATATATATAAGAATAAATATGAAACTAAAAGTATACTTTTAGTAGATAGAACCTATAGTAAAATGGTGTAAGCTCAATATACGAGATAGAGCAATTATAAAGACAGATGAAAGAAGAGGGATAAACATGTATGAATGACAATCGAAGTTGAAATAAATTTGTCATTCGTACATGTTTATCCTTCTTCTTTCATCTATCTTTATATATATATATATATATATATATGTATATAAGGATAAAATTCAAAGTATATCATGAAATGAAATGCTGTGAAAGACAAATAGAAAAAAACAAATTTGAATACAGGGAAAAATCATCAAAAAACTAGAGATTTAAGATTTTAAATTTATTCAATAATGGTAAAAACATAGGAAAAAGAAGAACGTGTGCGGCAGAGAACGTTAAAATTGGAAATAGTTTAACACGTGCCAATAACATCCTGTTGTGCGTTCTTCTTTTTTCTATGTTCTTACCGCTATCAAATAAAATCTTCACTTTTTCTGAAGACGTTCATTGATCTGAACAAAACTGGTAAAATCTCTCGTTTTTTGATGATTTTTTTCCTGTATTTAAATTTGTTTTTTCTGTTTGTCTTTTTCGCACATATATACATATACGCAGTTTCCGATTTATATAAATATACAAACATGCTTGGCATATCATTATATGGGATTATGTTATGTTGCTATTGAGGTTGTCGAGAAGGTCTGTTACCTTGGTGATACTATTGGAGCACAGGGTGGAGCAGGTGCTAGTGTGACTGCAAGAGTGAGAAGTGGATTAAGTTCAGGGAACTTTTGCCATTGCTAACCATTTTAAAGCAAAACCTTTTATCCAAAATAACAAACCGCTGCCAAGCAAAAAAGTCAGTGAGTATCCTTGCCACACGAAAAAGTTTTTGTGGTACATGTAAGCATTGGGTACACAAGAAGTGCAGTGGAATTGTTGGTAGGTTGAGAGAGGATAACCAGTTTATGTGCAAGACAATTGAGATGGATGAAAACTCAGATGTGGAGAAAGTATATTTGGATGGTGAAGAAGAAGGTTTGTTACCTTGGTGATATCAAGGGAGCACAGGGTTGAGCAGGCGCTGGTATGATTGCAAGAATTAGAAGTGGATGGAGTAAATTCAAGAAAACTTTTACCACGAGCAAGAATTGAAACCTTGGTAAATAAACTGACAGGTTATCGGGAGGTCTCTACTTTCAACCTAAATAGTGCATATTACCAACTTGCGTTGTGCGAGGATGATTGACAATGCATTTACAGCCTTTGAGGTGAACGGGTGTTTATATCAGGTTACTTGTTTATAACCCATGATTGGAACGCAGGGTAGAGCAGGTGCTAGTGTGATTGCAAGAATTAGGAGTGGATGGAGTAAGTTCAAGGAACTTCTGTCATTACTAACCAGCAGAGCATTACCACTGTCGGCCAAGGGATGAGTCTATCAGGCATGTTTATACAGTGTGATGATGTATGGAAGTTAAATCTGCTCAGTGAGGGTTGAGGACATGCGTTGCATGGAGAGAAATGATACGATGGATACGTAATGTGAGTCTTAAAGACAGGCTTAGATCTGATGACCTCTGAGGAAGATTAAATCTGGACACTATATTTAGATGTATGCAGAACAGGAGACTTTGTTGATTTGGCCACATTGAAAGAATGGATGAGAGTTCTTGGTTAGTAGATGTAGAATAGTTGAGGTAGCAGGTCCAGTTCATAGGGGAAGGCCAAGGGAAACATGAGAGGAAGTGATAAGATGGACTTGAGAGAAAAAGGGGATAAATACAGACCTGTCCAGAGATAAGTTAGTTTGGAAGTCAATTTCACAAAAAGCATCAGTTGATGCGATTTCCACGTGGCTTAAGAGGCTGGCGGCGAATGCTGCCGAACATATCGAATTGTAAATAAAACTCTTTGCTATACACTTTCTTATCATATTCATTACTTGTAAGCATTATATTTCAATAATAGTCACTTTCCACTCATCCTGTTGATGATCCTTCTAAATATTATGCTTTTTGGCATATATCATGGCTGCCAACAAGTTTTCTTTTTTACTCCAACCAAGCTAGTGTTTCTCTCCACTCAACTCTCCTGTGCCACATTTTTCTTGGCCTTTTGGCTGTGATCAAAATGTAGTATCTGTTTCGATGGATGCTACACCCTTATAGACCGGTACCGTCTTGGCCTTCGGGCCTTGATTCTGCCGGTCTTAAGGATTGTCCTGTGCAGTTTTAGGAGGCCCACCCTCCCAGGCTTTGCCTTCTCACCCTTTGCTTAACCTCTAGGGCGCTGGCTTTTCAATCCTACTTTCCGACCTTGTGTCACATCTTACCGCTGTGGAAGGAAGATAAAAAAAACTCTCCTGTGCCATTGAATGAGTTTAGCATATCATTCAGCTTGCACATCACCACACAGACGTTTTGGAGATGATGATAAGACAGACTTAGATCTGATGACCTCAGAGGAAGATTAAATCAGTACAGTATGGAGAGATGTGTGCGTGCAGAAGAGTAGACTTCGATGGTTTGACCTCACCGAAAGAATGGATGAGAGTTGAGGTAGCAAAGTTCAGTTCACAGGAGAAGACCAAGGAAAACATGGAAGGATGTGATAAAAATTGGCCTGACGGATAAATAAAGACCTGGCCAGTCAATTTCTTAAAGCCGTCCAACATATGCCAGCATGTAAAACTGAATACAATGATGATGTTGACTCCAACAACTGTTTTATATACTTTTCAAAGTTTGGCTGCGATAGTCTCGGCTTGACAATTTAATAATGGAAGGCCTTTGTAATTTCGTATGGATTTTGCTTCTTCTTCTTCTTTCGTGTGAATCAGATGATTCTGGTGTTGGCATTAGTTTCCCCGATGTTTTTCTAATTAGAAATCTTACTGGAAAGACATCGGGTACTTACAGGAAGGACCACGAGAAGGTTGCCAACATCCCCAAGTGAAAGTGATACTGTGGAACCGACTGGATTCGAACTTGGAACACCCAGGTCTTCAGTCCGTGTCGTTATCCACTTAACCACCGTCACCTCCCATGGATTTTGCTGATTGCTTGAATAAATATGGAATTACCTCCCTTAGTGTGACGGCAAATGAATAGCTATTTATATAAAGAGATAATGAAACAGACACAAAAATAAAAATGCAAAAATAGTCTCTATATATCCATCTCTCTCTCTCTCTCCTCCCCTATCCAACCACTGGTTAAATAGCATTACTATCTGCGGTGATATTTTCTTTTGTGTATAACGGACTGTTCTAATCTTATCTTCTAAGTGTTTCACTTCGTCAATATAGAAAAAGAGAATGAAAAGGGTTTTACTACCTTTTGACTGTTAATGAACAGAGAAACAAGGATGATAGATACCGTACAACCCCACATCTGCCGAAAGAGGGTGAGAGTGATAGACAGAAACTTGGTGAGTTCATTTTAAATTAGGGCTAATTAGAACAATTAAAAAGGAATTGTTTTCAAACATAACTCAATCCCAAAACTAAGTTATATTTTAGCATGTATTTTGTGTGATTAAAATATTTAGGAAAAAACGTTGATTAACTCAAGTATGGTAATAGATTTTATTATTACAACCAAGGTTGTGGAGTTGGAAGGTGTTATCGTACCTACTTTGTGGACTACATGAACTCTTTCGCTTCACTATAAATACCGGGTGCACATGTCTCTCGGTGTTGGAACTACCCCAGTCTAATACTGGCGGTCAGACAGACGTTCAACCACTCTGTTTATATGCTGTATTTACACTTTGTTTCACTTAAATCCGAGTTTCTGTCTTTTTTCTGGATCCTTTACAGGTCCACAACAGAGGGTATGAGATCCGACTCCTGAAATTCCAAAATATCCGACTCCAACTCCGACTCCTTATTTTAAAGTCTTCCAATATTCAGAATGTCTGTTGATTCTTTAGAGATTAAAATATCTGACTGACTCTGACTTGTAGCATTTTGACAAATCCGACTCCTTCCAAAACCTCTGATTTTGTTATTCTGTTATTTGCTTGCTAATTGGCATCCATATTTGAAAATAATAAAAAATAAATTAGTTAAGATTGTACATGTCTGCCTCCAAAATATTCTTTATGACCGGATAAGATTTGAACTCGGAATATCTGATTCCATAGTCAACAACGGTATCCATTAACCAATACCCGTAGTTATCTGAAATACTTTTTTTTCCAAATGAAATGAAAGATTTTGATCTTCCAAATGAAATGAAAGATTTTGATCTTCCAAATGAAATGAAAGATTTTAAAGTTGTTTTTTTTTTCCACCTTTAGAAATTTTTCATGGAAAGTGGATGAAAAATAAGCAACTGTGATAAAGTGATTGTTTCTTTCAACAATGTGTTTAAATTAATATATATATATATATATATATATATATATATATATATTTACTCCCCATCATACAGTATTAGCCTGCTGACTCATGAGAGGATTGTACTGATTATCCTTGCCAATTTACTACTTATTTTGAAACCTCTGATATAATTCATCGCTGTATAGTATCATCTAAAATGAAATATTTAATGCTCTTGTAAACATAATTGCACCCTCTGTTTTACTCCTCCTCAACTAAAAAGCTATATAGCCCCACATTGTCTAAATATATATATATATATACGGCATAATCACGTTGACACATCGGTTCCTGTGCGATTAGCGACGTTGAGCCTGGTCAGTACTAAAATGGGTGACCATTTGGGAATACCAGGTGCTGTATGTGCTCTCCGCTTATCCCGGCATTGTTTCCAGTCGTCCTGGACTTCTCTTTGCCACTGGATTCAAGCAGTGCCAATTCAGGAGAGGTGTGGTATGGGATTACACAACTCTTGCTTCACAATTACACGCATAGCTACTCTTACAGGGGGTATCCATTATCTCTCGAGACTGAACGGAGGTAAGCAACAACATATATATGTGTATATATTTATATATGTATATATTTATATATGTATATATATATATATATATATATATATATTTATATATTTAATCCGCCAAGAAACACGTGTAGGTCTACCAATAGATTAACCTGGAAAAAATTATGGTTTTTGTATGGGCAGATAACTCTCATCTCTTCATCAGGTTTTACCTTGTTATCAGAACACACCATGCTTCACTTCTGATAATCGGATAAACCGTGAAACTGCAGTAAAGTTTTGAAGCTAACACATTTTATTACTTACCAGCTATCCCTATGCAGCGTAATGTCTTCGAGGAATAAGGTATTCTATGAATATAAATAATTATTATACCTATAGAATTATATTTGACAACTTTATTCGGCATTAAATAACCCATAAATGGTTGATATGCCGTAATTCCAGTAGCTTCTTTCCAAGAACCGCAGACTTGTGGAACTATCTTCCAGCTGACTGTTTTCCTCCTACCTTGGTCTGTTCAAGACTACGGTCAATAGGCATCTTTTGTCTTTGCGATAATCATATTTTGTTCTAGTTAGCTTCTTACATCAAGTGGCTTCATGCATTGTCTGGAGCGATTTCCATTTAAAAACAAAAAAACACTGCAGCATTACGCGGAAGTATTTTTACTTTCATTTTTTAATAGCTGCCGTTTCTTTCTTCTTTTTTTTTTCTCTCGTTTATCAAAATATTATTACTTACGGGACATGTGGAAATTCCACAGTTGTATTACTGTAGGATATTTCATTCTATGATGGCCAGCGCGAATGCAACTTCCATGGTATTACTAATCACCTCTGTCCAAACTGAAACATACTTATCTAAGTACTCTGATTAATGTAGTTTCAGAATTTTTCTGGTTATGGGGGTCTATCTCCAAAACACTTGTAGGAGTTAAGGTTATGGGGGTCTATCTCCAAAGTACTTGTAGGAGTTAGGGTTATGGGGGTCTATCTCCAAAACACTTGTAGGAGTTAGGGTTATGGGGGTCTATCTCCAAAACACTTGTAGGAGTTAGGGTTATGGGGGTCTATCTCCAAAACACTTGTAGGAGTTAGGGTAATGGGGGTCTATCTCCAAAACACTTGTAGGAGTTAGGGTAATGGGGGTCTATCTCCAAAACACTTGTAGGAGTTAGGGTTATGGGGGTCTATCTCCAAAACACTTGTAGGAGTTAGGGTTATGGGGGTCTATTTCCAAAACACTTGTAGGAGTTAGGGTTATGGGAATCTATCTCCAAATAACTTGTAAGAGTTAAAGTTATGGGGGTCTATCTCCAAAACACTTGTAGGAGTTAGGGTTATGGGGGTCTATCTCCAAAACACTTGTAAGAGTTAGGGTTATGGGGGTCTATCTCCAAAACACTTGTAGGAGTTAGGGTTATGGGGGTCTATCTCCAAAACACTTGTAGGAGTTAGGGTTATGGGGTTCTATCTCCAAAACACTTGTAGGAGTTAGGGTTATGGGGGTCTATCTCCAAAACACTTGTAAGAGTTAGGGTTATGGGGGAGTGTCTCCAAAACACTTGTAAGAGTTAGGGTTATGGGGGGGTCTATCTTCAAAACACTTGTAGGAGTTAGGGTTATGGGGGGTCTATCTCCAAAACACTTGTAGGAGTTAGGGTTATGGGGGTCTATCTCCAATACACTTGTAGAAGTTAGGGTTATGGGGGTCTATCTCCAAAACACTTGTAGGAGTTAGGGTTATGGGGGTCTATCTCCAAAACACTTGTAAGAGTTAGGGTTTTTGGGGACTATCTCCAAAACATTTGTAGGAGTTAGGGTTATGGGGGACTATCTCCAAAACACTTGTAGGAGTTAGGGTTATGGGGGTCTATCTCCAAAACACTTGTAGGAGTTAAAGTTATGGGGGTCTATCTCCAAAACACTTGTAGGAGTTAGGGTTATGGGGGTCTATTTCCAAAACACTTGTAGGAGTTAGGGTTATGGGAATCTATCTCCAAATAACTTGTAAGAGTTAAAGTTATGGGGGTCTATCTCCAAAACACTTGTAGGAGTTAGGGTTATGGGGGTCTATCTCCAAAACACTTGTAAGAGTTAGGGTTATGGGGGTCTATCTCCAAAACACTTGTAGGAGTTAGGGTTATGGGGGTCTATCTCCAAAACACTTGTAGGAGTTAGGGTTATGGGGTTCTATCTCCAAAACACTTGTAGGAGTTAGGGTTATGGGGGTCTATCTCCAAAACACTTGTAAGAGTTAGGGTTATGGGGGAGTGTCTCCAAAACACTTGTAAGAGTTAGGGTTATGGGGGGGTCTATCTTCAAAACACTTGTAGGAGTTAGGGTTATGGGGGGTCTATCTCCAAAACACTTGTAGGAGTTAGGGTTATGGGGGTCTATCTCCAATACACTTGTAGAAGTTAGGGTTATGGGGGTCTATCTCCAAAACACTTGTAGGAGTTAGGGTTATGGGGGTCTATCTCCAAAACACTTGTAGGAGTTAAAGTTATGGGGGTCTATCTCCAAAACATTTGTAGGAGTTAGGGTTATGGGGGACTATCTCCAAAACACTTGTAGGAGTTAGGGTTATGAGGGTCTATCTCCAAAACACTTGTAGGAGTTAGGGTTATGGGGGTCTATCTCCAAAACACTTGTAAGAGTTAGGGTTATGGGGGTCTATCTCCAAAACACTTGTAGGAGTTAGGGTTATGGGGGTCTATCTCCAAAACACTTGTAGGAGTTAGGGTTATGGGGGTCTATCTCCAAAACACTTGTAGGAGTTAGGGTTATGGGGGTCTATCTCCAAAACACTTGTAAGAGTTAGGGTTATGGGGGAGTGTCTCCAAAACACTTGTAAGAGTTAGGGTTATGGGGGGGTCTATCTTCAAAACACTTGTAGGAGTTAGGGTTATGGGGGGTCTATCTCCAAAACACTTGTAGGAGTTAGGGTTATGGGGGTCTATCTCCAATACACTTGTAGAAGTTAGGGTTATGGGGGTCTATCTCCAAAACACTTGTAGGAGTTAGGGTTATGGGGGTCTATCTCCAAAACACTTGTAGGAGTTAAAGTTATGGGGGTCTATCTCCAAAACATTTGTAGGAGTTAGGGTTATGGGGGACTATCTCCAAAACACTTGTAGGAGTTAGGGTTATGAGGGTCTATCTCCAAAACACTTGTAGGAGTTAGGGTTATGGGGGTCTATCTCCAAAACACTTGTAAGAGTTAGGGTTATGGGGGTCTATCTCCAAAACACTTGTAGGAGTTAGGGTTATGGGGGTCTATCTCCAAAACACTTGTAGGAGTTAGGGTTATGGGGGTCTATCTCCAAAACACTTGTAGGAGTTAGGGTTATGGGGGTCTATCTCCAAAACACTTGTAGGAGTTAGGGTTATGTGGGTCTATCTCCAAAACACTTGTAGGAGTTAGGGTTATGGGGGTCTATCTCCAAAACACTTGTAGGAGTTAGGGTTATCGTGTCATTAGGTATGATTGCCAGAGTTTTGCACCGAGGTCAACTCCAATCTCTATATAATGCTAGGTATGTTTATATATTTGTAGGTACAGGATTCACTCCTCAACTAATTAACCGATCATTATAAATGATACAGCTGCTAAGTGTAAGTGGTCCAAATGTTGGCTGTATTTAGTTTTCTGCAAAAGGGGCAGGGGTAAGAAAGGGGTGAAAGTCCTTTGGTAAAATTCCAATTCTGATTTTTCTGAAATTTTAACAAAAGGTATTAGACATCAATTAATAAATATTCCCCAAATTTCAGTTTCTTTGGAATATTTTAAAGGGGTTTCAGCAGCAATAATATGGGAAAGACCTTCGAAAATTCAAATATTTAAGATTTGCATTGAATTCCATCCATAATCATTAGACACCAATTAAGCAAGATTCCCTGAATTTCGATTTCTGCTTAAGACACCTTCAGCCTTAAATTTTAGACATTTTCTAGAATCAAAATCATGTAATGGATTATGATCAAAACTAGAATAAGGATTCTAGACATAAGGTTTAGTATAATTATATCTTGATTGTAATCTTTCTAATAAGACATAAAAGTGGAATTAATTTACACCCATCCTGGGACGAGTATTCTTTTAATATATATATATATATATATATATATATATACATGGACGGCGGCAGGGGGGGCAAGCCCCCTCACTTTTTGACTTGGGGCCCCCCCCCACTTTACGGTCATCAATAATTAAGTTGATACGTATGTGTTTAACCGCCCCCCCCACTGTTATAACTGTTCCGTCGGCCCTGATATATATATATATTTAATATATATATATATATATATATATATATATATATATATATTTCATGTAACGGCACAATCACGTTGATACACCGGTTCCCGTTAGATCACTGAAGTTAAGCGGCGTCGAGCCTGGCCAGTACTAAATGGGTGACCATTTGGGAATACCAGGTGCTGTATGTGCTCTCTGCTTATCTCGGCATTGTTTCCAGTCGTCTTGTATTACTACTTGCCATTGGAATCAAGCAATGCCGACTGAGGAGAGCGGTTGTTGGAGATTGCGCAACCCTTGCAATTACAAAATTCACGTGCGGGCAGCCCCTGGTAGGGCACTCATACGTCGAAATCGACGGGAGAGTCCATTATTATTATATATATATATATATATACATTTTTATATATATATTTTTTTTTATATATTTATATATATATATATTTTTTTTAATATATATATATTTTTTTATATATATATAGATATATATATATGTATCTGAGTTGTTAGTTTAATTATGAAAGGATTTTAAATAGATTTCAGTTGTAGTTGAAACGCATAATAATGGAAGGTCCTGCTAGATAGGGGCGTTAAGACCTTTCCGAAGATAGCCGGAAGCACCTATTAGCTAGGGGAAAATGGATCTATCCATAATCAAGTCAAGTCAAATATATTTTAAGTAAAAACATTGTCGTCGACCTTCTTGTATGTAACAGAGAGAAAAATAGCCAAATCACAGCTTCAATCCACGAGAAATAGTGGCAGACAATATTCATACCTTTCTCCCCTTTTGGTAATCACGTATGAATGATATTTCGCTGCGTCTAGAAATAATGTAAATAGAAATACTATTTTCAAAATTCTTTTATGACGAGCTGTACCTACCCAGCATTGGCCAGGATGCAGTGACGTCATTTTAGATTTTTATTTTTATTCATTTTAGATTTTTATTTTTATTCATTTTAGATTTTTATTTTTATTCATTTGCATTTAAGGTAGACAACTCTTATTGGATTCTTCAATTTAAAATATGAGTTGTTCCCCTTGCTGTTTTTTTTTTTTAATTTTTAGGTGATTATTTTAAATTGTTTCATATTAGCAGTCATCTGAGCCAGAATAACTAATTTTGAAAATAAAATTTATGAAGTACATTATTATCCTGCCAATAACACGGTGCAACAATAACAAATGAAAATTGGCTGATCAGAGGCAGAGTTTGATTTGCCAGCTTAAATGTTACTTGGGTCTGACTTTGAAAATCCAACAAGATAACTTTATATATAAGATGGAGGTATAACTTAAAAAAAAAAAATTAAATGAAATTTAAAATACAAATCTATTATATAAAGGCAATTGTCTTTTCTGTCTGTCCGTCCGTCCGTCTGGGTATGACTCAGAAATTACCAAAGATACATTTATACATATTCTGATTTAGTATAATCTCTAGCAGGTTATGGTAAAAAAAAACAAAAAACACTTACTTTAATGTTTATTTGGTTGAGTCACCATGGATCAAAATAATGACTGTAATGTCAGAAAAAAATATGTTCTTTTATTCAAGAAATCAAGGGAAATAACTCTATAAAAAGTTTTTTTCTCTGAACCAATCATAATTTAAAATTATAGAAAGTAGAAATTTAAAGATAAAAAAAAAATGCAATGTTAAGTGTTAAGTAATAATCAGTTTTTAGTGACAGTTGAATCCTATATCTCTACAAAGCCACCATCCGCCCATGAATGGAGTATTGTTGTCACATCTGGGCTGGTGCCTCATCCACTAGTCTCTCCCTCTTAGACAAGGTCCAAAAAAGAGTTGCTAATCTAAACTCCAGCCCCTGTCCCATCGCCGCAATGTTTCATCCTTGTGCTTGTTTTACAAGTACTTTAATGGAATGTGCTCCGATGAACTTGCTGCTCTGGTGTCCCCTCGACATAAATATGCTCGACCAACCCGACAATCAGCTAAATCCCATCCATTCACTGTGGAGGTCCCCAGATGCCGGAGAGCCTTCTACTCCAATAGCTTCTTTCCTTCAAGCTGCCGGCCTTTGGAACTCCATCCCTGCTCCCTGTTTCCCCGACTGTACCGACATGCATAAATTTAAAACTAATGTGAACAAGCATCTCGCTGCACAGCTCCCAACTTAGAATGACCCCCTAAATCTTCACCCCAATTCTCAGTAGCCCTTACGTCTACAGTGGCAACTTGTCTTGTTTGGGGTGAACTAAGTTTAAAAACAAAAACAAAAAAAAACAGGCAATGCTAACTAAGAATAAACTAAACATTTCTTAACATTTCTATCCGTCCATGGTTGACGGAACGAGAACAGTCTACCCCCGTAGATTAAATAAAAGTTTCACTTTGAAATTTCGTATAGATTCCCGAGTTCGACACGATGCACCTAAAGAAGGTCAGAGGTTACATCGACTGAAATCCTGTGAGAATAGCATCCAAGATAAGAACAGAAATTTAAGAATTTGGGGGGGAAATGACTTCCGAAGAATAAGTTTGGAAGTGAATTTCGAAAAGCCGTCCAACACATGCCAGCATGTAAAATGGGCGTTAAAAACTGAGGATGCGAATGTGAACTACTATTCTCATCTTGTTGGTTGTTATTTTCACAACGTTTTGACCGATGTAACCTCCGACCTTCTTCAGTTGCATCTTTGCAAACTCGCGAACGTATTCTGGCGGTTGAGGGTTCAATCCTTAATACAGCCGATAATAACTAAGGATAAAGTGAAAACACTTCTGCCCGATCATGGCTGATTGAACGAGAACAATCTACTCCCATAAATTAAATGAAGGGTTCAGTTTGAAATTCCGTATAGATTCCTGAGTTCGAAAAGATGCACCTGAAGACAATCGGAGGTTACATCGGCCGAAACTTTATGAAAATAACAACCAAGATGAGAATAGTAGTCCGAACAATGGATATTTAAATAAGAGAACTGAACCCTTTATTTCGTATAGGTTTCCGAGTTCGAAAAGACGAACCTGAAGAAGGTTGGAGGTTACATCGGCCGAAACGTTGTGAGAATAATATCCAGGATGAGAGCAGTAGTCCGAATAATTCAAATTATCAATCCTCATCTAAAAAATTTGGGAAAATAATACTTTTCGTCTATTTAAACCGATAAGCTTAAAATTTGGTTGGAATGATTTCCTACTCTTTCGGATTTATGTCTGTCAAGGAAGTCATTATTTCTTAGAAAGTAAACACTGAGGGAGCATGACTCCAACTCACCCCTGAAAAAAATGACTCCAGATTTGAATGAAAACAATAGAATAATCCCATAAACCTAAACAGATTCTCAAAATCTGAATAAATTTGAATGATTTTCAATCAATTCCCATAAACCTAAACAGATTCTCAAAATCTGAATAAATTTGAATGATTTTCAATCAATTCCCATAAACCTAAACAGATTCTCAAAATCTGAATAAATTGGAATGATTTTCAATTAATTCCCATAGACCTAAACAGATTCTCAAAATCTGAATAAATTTGAATGATTTTCAATCAATTCCCATAGACCTAAACAGATTCTCAAAATCTGAATAAATTGGAATGATTTTCAATCAATTCCAATAAACCTAAACAGATTCTCAAAATCTGAATAGATTTTAATAGTTTTCAATCAATTCCAATAAACCTAAACAGATTCTCAAAATCTGAATAAATTTGAATGATTTTCAATCAATTCCCATAAACCTAAACATTCTCAAAATCTGAATAAATTTGAATGATTTTCAATCAATTCCCATAAACCTAAACAGATTCTCAATATCTGAATAAATTTGAATGATTTTCAATCAATTCCCATAAACCTAAAAAGATTCTCAAAATCTGAATAAATTTGAATGATTTTCAATCAATTCCCATAAACCTAAACAGATTCTCAAAATCTGAATAAATTTGAATGATTTTCAATCAATTCCCATAAACCTAAACAGATTCTCAAAATCTGAATAAATTTGAATGATTTTCAATCAATTCCCATAAACCTAAACAGATTCTCAAAATCTGAATAAATTTGAATGATTTTCAATCAATTCCCATAAACCTAAACAGATTCTCAAAATCTGAATAAATTTGAATGATTTTCAATCAATTCCCATAAACCTAAACAGATTCTCAAAATCTGAATAAATTTGAATGATTTTCAATCAATTCCCATAAACCTAAACAGATTCTCAAAATCTGAATAAATTTGAATGATTTTCAATCAATTCCCATAAACCTAAACAGATTCTCAAAATCTGAATAAATTTGAATGATTTTCAATCAATTCCCATAAACCTAAACAGATTCTCAAAATCTGAATAAATTTGAATGATTTTCAATCAATTCCCATAAACCTAAACAGATTCTCAAAATCTGAATAAATTTGAATGATTTTCAATCAATTCCCATAAACCTAAACAGATTCTCAAAATCTGAATAAATTTGAATGATTTTCAATCAATTCCCATAAACCTAAACAGATTCTCAAAATCTGAATAAATTTGAATGATTTTCAATCAATTCCCATTAACCTAAACAGATTCTCAAAATCTGAATAAATTTGAATGATTTTCAATCAATTCCCATAAACCTAAACAGATTCTCAAAATCTGAATAAATTTGAATGATTTTCAATCAATTCCCATAAACCTAAACAGATTCTCAAAATCTGAATAAATTTGAATGATTTTCAATCAGTGCCCATAAACCTAAACAGATTCTCAAAATCTGAATAAATTTGAATGATTTTCAATCAATTCCCATAGAACTAAACAGATTCTCAAAATCTGAATAATTTTGAATGATTTTCAATCAATTCCCATAAACCTAAACAGATTCTCAAAATCTGAATAAATTTGAATGATTTTCAATCAATTCCCATAAACCTAAACAGATTCTCAAAATCTGAATAAATTTGAATGATTTTCAATCAATTCCCATAAACCTAAACAGATTCTCAAAATCTGAATAAATTTGAATGATTTTCAATCAATTCCCATAAACCTAAACAGATTCTCAAAATCTGAATAAATTTGAATGATTTTCAATCAATTCCCATAAACCTAAACAGATTCTCAAAATCTGAATAAATTTGAATGATTTTCAATCAATTCCCATAAACCTAAACAGATTCTCAAAATCTGAATAAATTTGAATGATTTTCAATCAATTCCCATAAACCTAAACAGATTCTCAAAATCTGAATAAATTTGAATGATTTTCAATCAATTCCCATAAACCTAAACAGATTCTCAAAATCTGAATAAATTTGAATGATTTTCAATCAATTCCCATAAACCTAAACAGATTCTCAAAATCTGAATAAATTTGAATGATTTTCAATCAGTTCCCATAAACCTAAACAGATTCTCAAAATCTGAATAAATTTGAATGATTTTCAATCAGTGCCCATAAACCTAAACAGATTCTCAAAATCTGAATAAATTTGAATGATTTTCAATCAATTCCCATAGAACTAAACAGATTCTCAAAATCTGAATAAATTTGAATGATTTTCAATCAATTCCCATAAACCTAAACAGATTCTCAAAATCTGAATAAATTTGAATGATTTTCAATCAATTCCCATAAACCTAAACAGATTCTCAAAATCTGAATAAATTTGAATGATTTTCAATCAATTCCCATAAACCTAAACAGATTCTCAAAATCTGAATAAATTTGAATGATTTTCAATCAATTCCCATAAACCTAAACAGATTCTCAAAATCTGAATAAATTTGAATGATTTTCAATCAATTCCCATTAACCTAAACAGATTCTCAAAATCTGAATAAATTTGAATGATTTTCAATCAATTCCCATAAACCTAAACAGATTCTCAAAATCTGAATAAATTTGAATGATTTTCAATCAATTCCCATAAACCTAAACAGATTCTCAAAATCTGAATAAATTTGAATGATTTTCAATCAATTCCCATAAACCTAAACAGATTCTCAAAATCTGAATAAATTTGAATGATTTTCAATCAATTCCCATAAACCTAAACAGATTCTCAAAATCTGAATAAATTTGAATGATTTTCAATCAATTCCCATAAACCTAAACAGATTCTCAAAATCTGAATAAATTTGAATGATTTTCAATCAATTCCCATAAACCTAAACAGATTCTCAAAATCTGAATAAATTTGAATGATTTTCAATCAGTTCCCATAAACCTAAACAGATTCTCAAAATCTGAATAAATTTGAATGATTTTCAATCAGTGCCCATAAACCTAAACAGATTCTCAAAATCTGAATAAATTTGAATGATTTTCAATCAATTCCCATAGAACTAAACAGATTCTCAAAATCTGAATAAATTTGAATGATTTTCAATCAATTCCCATAGAACTAAACAGATTCTCAAAATCTGAATAAATTTGAATGATTTTCAATCAATTCCCATAGAACTAAACAGATTCTCAAAATCTGAATGAATTTGAATGATTTTCAATCAATTCCCATAGAACTAAACAGATTCTCAAAATCTGAATGAATTTGAATGATTTTCAATCAATTCCCATAGAACTAAACAGATTCTCAAAATCTGAATAAATTTGAATGATTTTCAATCAATCAGGCTGAGAATACGTCATTCGAACTATCTCCATCAGTCATGTAAGCTCTAGTTAAACATAGTTCTCCATATACCTGTATATCTTTTTTTTATCTCCTCTTCGGAAGGTTAGACACAAGGTCAAGTGTGGGTTTTGATGAAAGTGTTTCTGGGGAACGAACTGGATTCGAACCCGGCACACGCAGTATTATTAATATCTTGATTTTAATCTTCCTAATAGGACATAAAAGTGGTGAAAAGCTGTTTTGTTCATGGAATTCATTTTACCTGTTCTGGGACGGGTATTCTTTTAGTTTATATATTTATTTATTTATTTATTTATATATTTATATATTTATGTATTTATATATTTATGTATTTATGTATTTATATATTTATATATTTATGTATTTATGTATTTATGTATTTATATATTTATGTATTTATATATTTATGTATTTATATATTTATGTATTTATATATTTATGTATTTATGTATTTATGTATTTATATATTTATATATTTATATATTTATGTATTTATGTATTTATATATTTATGTATTTATGTATTTATGTATTTATATAGTTATATAGTTATATAGTTATATATTTATATATTTATGCAAACATTGTTAAAAATAACAGAATTCGTCTGTTTAATTATACATTTGTTTTATTTTTAAAAAATTTTCTGATGGTCTTTTTTGTATTACAATAATTAAAAAAATAATAAATGTTCTATAGGTTTCACAGATTTTGCGAACGTTTTCGATTCTCTGTCTAATCATCCTCAGGTGTCAAAAGCAAATGAACAAAAAAACTGGAGAAAGAAGAGAATTTTTAAAACGACGGCAGAGAAACGCGCATAGAGCGTTTTTCACATTGTTCCAGAAAGTCGTTGACGATTTAAATTCAGCAATGCTGGATGGCATCACAGAATAAATTTGCATTACGTTAAACATTTAAAAATGTTTCAACTGGTTTCATATGTGATGTTGTTAATTTTAGGCTGTAGTGTTTTTATGTAGATAGCTTCCAGTATTTTTAATTTTTTTAAAATTGGTTTCGGATTTTAATAGAAAAAAAACCATCAGAAAAAATAAAAAAAGGTATAATTAAACAGACGAATTCTGTTATTTTTAACAATGTTTGCATAAATGAGAAAATGCTGCCTAAATACACACAATATATATATATATATATATATATATATATATATATATATATATATATATATATATATATAAAGTGAAATATTTTTGAAAATCAACACATGCAATTTAAATGAAGAAATCATTTATTTAGTTGTTTTTTTTTTACAAGCTTTCTTTGTAAAACAACTTTGTCAGGCGAGACTGTCTTATAGTTTTTTTCTTTTCTTCTTCTTCTTCTTCCTCATTTTAATGGTATTAACCCTGAAGGGTCGAATCACGGTAGAGGCAGAAAAACACATCAAGTTGTAAACGACGTTATAATATGTAGAGTCCGGTCGATGCTTGGCGCAGATTGGAAAATAAGACAGTTTCGCCTGACAAAGTTGTTTTACGACGAAAGCTTGCAAAACAAAAACAAAAAAATTAAATAAATGAGTTTTTCATTTAAATTGCACCATGTGTTGATTTTCAAAAGTATTTCACTTAAATACATGTTCATGCATGCCTCAAAGATGTTGTCAATTTCCTTATCTATATATATATATATATATATAAGTAAAATTGAAAGTTGAGCACTGTCGGAAAGATTAAAAAATAAACATTCACCTAAACGCTTCGTTGAGTTCTATCGAATGTTTAGATGTCTATGCTCACCGCTGTCAGTGTAAACATCACTTAATTTCTCCGTTATTACGTGAAAATCTCTCGTGGTATAATGCGACTAGGTGAACGCCTACAGATTCAAGGTGTATCTGTGAACGGGGTTCGCACTCTATGACCATCTGAAATTGTTATTTCCCTGCACTGATAAGAGCCATAAGCTCGAAACGACGTCGTATGTAGGTAAAATATTAAAAATAATTTATTATATATATATACAGGGCTTTACGGAGCCCTCCAAAAAGGAGCGTGCTACAGGAGCACGCTCCTTTTTGCTGGAGCAAAGGAGTGGAGGGCTCATTTTATATTCCGCGGGAGTTGAGCAGGAGCAACTCCATTTGGGACTAAAGAGCGGTGGTTTTATCGCTCCGCGCTCCTCGCTCCAAAATTATTTGATTTTTTTTAAACATTAGTTTTTTTTATTCAGCAATATAAAGGAAAAGTAAAGAAAGTCTCAGAGTTTACTCTGAATTATTTTTTTAAATAATATCTTTGGTAGAGAGAGGGAGGGGGCTCAGGCGGAAGACGATTTAATTGTAATGTTTTTAACAATCTTTTTTTTTTTTATTGTTTCATTCGTTAACCCCTCATCCCCCCCCCCCCCCCCCCAACCCAGTCGACTTGCTATCAAGCGATGAGACAGATCAAAGGCGTCATTAAAGTTATTATTGTAGTCAGTGACTTGAGCATTCTATTTCTTTGGAAAGATTAAACATTTGAGTTAGAGGTACGAACGATTTTGACACCATCTGAGTACAGGTCGGGAGGGAGGCGAGAGAGAGAATTCAAAATGTTTACTAGCTGACCTGAGATAATAACTAAGGCCCTTTTAAAAAGTACACTGCTATCTTTCTGTTGAATAAAAACTCCGAAAATTAGCACTCTGGATAGGGGAGGTAAGTTACCCAGTCAAGGTTTCAGAGTACAGTCTACCCTACTATTTAATTCATATAACTTTGGAGAGGATATATGTGGATACATACCATTTCTAAGTGTATTAGTGAAAGTTATGTTGTTTTTCTTCTCTTAGACTAGATAGTCTGCTTGACTGGATAGAAGTATGTATGTATAATACACAATTTAGGAAAACTCGTCAAAGGAAAACTCGGCAACGGAAAATTCGTCAATGGAAAATTCGGCAACGGAAAACTCGGCAATTTTGGCCAAGTAGGAAAATTCGGCAATTATCGAATAAATATCGATTGAAAATAGATTTTATAACCGTTTTTACAGGAGATATACTTGTAAATACGGGGCTACCCCCTCCCCAGTGAAGAATATTTTTGATATTATTTTTTTGGTACTTGTGCAGTTTACGAACCGGGCTATTTTTTAGATAAGATTTTCAAGTTAAATTAAATTTTTACGATATCTTTTGTTTATTAAATTGTTAGGTGAAAGTACAGAATAGTTAACAAAGCCCCCCCCCCCCTCACTCCATGTTAAGAATGGCTTTCTAAGTAATGTTATTTCAATCCGATTCGTAATTACGTTACGAAATTAAAGGTTTGGACCGGGTTATTTTTTACATAAAATTTTCAAGTTAAATTCAATTTTTACGATATCTTCTGTTTATTAAATTGTTACGTGAAAGTACAGAATAGTTAACAAAGCACCACCCCCATTCTCCCCAATGTAAAAAAATCGTTGTCTAAATAATGTTATTATTTCAAGTCAGTTCGTAATCAAGTTACGAGATTAAATCCATCAGGATTCATTTAGATTTCTTCGTAAACAAGCCAGCCATTTTAATTGACAACACATCAATTACTTCGTGTGTGTGCAAAACTTGAAAGGAATTTATAAACTATTGAGTAGAAAGTCATTTAAACTGGCTTAAAATTCTTAGAAAATTTCCATGTATTTAAAAAAGCAAAATTGTTTTCTTGTTCTCAGGAAACGAAAATTTACGTATAATCCTATACTTCGTCCGACATGTTCTCCTATAACTCTCAAAATATTAGCAGGATTTTGTCAAATATTATCTTACGGTCCTACACTTAAAGTGACATCTCAACCCATATTGACGAGATCCTTTGACGCCCACCGCTATCCTTCGACCACTTATTGGATGAATAGAACGTTTATGAAAGAAGGTATATTTTTTATTATGGAGTGCTGAAAAAGAGCCGCTCCTGTTTGAAAATGGGGAGCGTGAGAGGAGCCAGCTCCAATTTTGGGCATTGGAGCAGGAGCGGGAGCAGCTCCAAAAGTAGTGGAGCGCGTAAAGCCCTGTATATATATATATATATATATATATATGAGTTGTTAGTTTAATTATGAAAGGATTTGAAATAGATTTCAGTTGTAGTTTAAACTTCGTGATGAAATATATAATAATGTATGGTCCTGCTAGATATGGGCTATTCGTTTTATTTACTTTTTCTTGGCCTTTTGGCTAAGATCAAAATGTAGTATCTGTTCCGATGGATACTGCACCCCATAGACTGGTATTGTCTTGTCCTTCGGGGCTTGATTTACGCCGATCAATGGGTCTGTCCTGTGCAGTTCTAGGAGGTCCACCCTCCCAGGCTTTGCCTCCCCGCTTTGGGGAGGAGTAAGTTTATTGCTTACTGTCTGAGGCGCCCCTACCGGGGAATGCCGACGGGGCTGCCCAGGCAATTTTTAAATGGCCAGAGTGCTCACCTCTCGAGCGCTGGCTTTTCAAACCCCACTTTCCCGACCCAACCTTGGGTCACATCTTACTTGTGGGAGTAGGATAAAAACTGGCCTTGTGCCTAACTCCTGGAGAGGAGTAAATCAATATTCGTTTTATTTACTTACAGAATATTGAGCTGAAAACGATAATTACTTTTATGGAGAGAGTAATTTATTTTCTTAAATAGTATTGATCCTGACAAGCATTTATTCTTTCAAATGAAATATTATTATTATTATTATTATTATTATTATTATTATTATTATTATTATTATTATTATTATTATTATTATTATTATTATTATTATTATTATTATTATTATTATTATTATTAACAGTAAATTATAAACATTGATGTAGAAAGCACCATGGAATTTCCACTTAGCCACCGTGCCATCTTTTCTGATTGATTTGGAGAACTTAGGTTCTCACTTCTTGCCTTTTTTTTTTTAAAGAGGACGCTGAGGGTGTATGACCATCACCCTTAATTTTTATAATCCCTGAAGGTAATCAGATTTAAACCGTAAGTAAAAGACACAAAAGGATATAAATTCCGACATTTTTAATAAATATTGATCATTGCCGAGTGAATTTGTTCATATATCTAATACATACAGTAAAGTAAGTCTCTTTATTTTTTCTTTATCGTCGATAGCTTTCATCCTACAAAATCAGCATTTGATTAGGGAATGACAGTTTTTTTGCGGGGATCTTTGCGGCATGTTGTAAAGAAGAAGAATATATAAATAAATTCAATTTCTCCCAGAAAATACATTGTCCGGGTCGGAATTATTTTAAAATATTCCTTTTTTTTTAAAAAAAGGGATGCAACTCTGTATTCGTACATACAAATTTATTTCCCTTTGATTAAAACAAAAAGTAATGTTTTGAAAAAAAACAACCCAAAAAGCTGCATAGTTTAAAAAAAATAAAAGCTTAACAAATTACAAATAAATACACTACTAAGCAACGCTGGGTACGTACAGATAGTATATATATATATATATATATATATATATATATATATATATATATATATATATATATACTCGTGGGATTCCGCGGTGCTATCTACATCAATGTTTATAATTTACTGTTATAATAATATTTCATTTGAAAGAATAAATGTCTGTTAAAGTCAATACTATTAAGAAAATAAATTACTCTTTCTTCCGTAAAAAAATAATTGTTGTTTTCAGCTCAATATTCTTTAAATAAATAAAACAAACATGTCTCTTATTTATTTATTTATTTATTTATTTATTTATTTATTTATTTATTAAAAATTGTAGCAATTTAATTATTTTTAAAACAATGAATATTCTCTATCTTCTTACCGTAAAAATAATTGTCAGCTCAATATTATTTAAATAAATAAAACAAACATATTTATTTATTTATTTATTTATTTATTTATTTATTAAAAATTGTAGCAATTTAATTATTTTTAAAACAATGAATATTCTCTATCTTCTTACCGTAAAAATAATTGTCAGCTCAATATTATTTAAATAAATAATACAAACATTTATTTATTTATTTATTCAAAATTGTAGTAATTTAATTATTTTTAAAACAATGAACATTCTCTATCTTCTTACCGTAAAAATAATTGTCAGCTCAATATTATTTAAATAAATAAAACAAACATATCTCTTATTTATTTATTTATTCAAAATTTTAGCAATTTAATTATTTTTAAAACAATGAACATTCTCTATCTTCTTATCGCTAAAATAATTGTCAGCTCAATATTATTTAAATAAATAATACAAACATTTATTTATTTATTTATTTATTCAAAATTGTAGCAATTTAATTATTTTTAAAACAATGAACATTCTCTATCTTCTTACCGTAAAAATAATTGTCAGCTCAAAATTATTTAAATAAATAATACAAACATTTATTTATTTATTTATTTATTTATTTATTTATTCAAAATTGTAGCAATTTAATTATTTTTCAAACAATGAACATTCTCTATCTTCTTACCGTAAAAATAATTGTCAGCTCAAAATTATTTAAATAAATAATACAAACATTTATTTATTTATTTATTTATTTATTCAAAATTGTAGCAATTTAATTATTTTTCAAACAATGAACATTCTCTATCTTCTTACCGTAAAAATAATTGTCAGCTCAATATTATTTAAATAAATAAAACAAACATATCTCTTATTTATTTATTTATTTATTTATTCAAAATTGTAGCAATTTAATTATTTTTAAAACAATAAACATTCTCTATCTTCTTATCGTAAAAATAATTGTCAGCTCAACATTATTTAAATAAATGAAACAAATATATCTCTTATTTATTTATTTATTTATTTCAGATTGTAGTAATTTAATTATTTTTAAAACAATAAATATTCTGTCTTCTTACCGTAAATATAATTGTTGGATAAATATTCTTCAAATCAATAAAACGAATGTCACTTTTTGAAATGTATTTATTTCAAACTGTACCGTTTTAATCGTTGAGACGACATAATTTGATTTGGGAACAATTCATTTTCAAATGTGTAAAGTTGGAATGTTTTACCTTAGCGACATCAGATTAATAATTACCATCTTTGTTAATCGGACGATCTAATTTTTTTTAACTGTGTGTGAAAAGTGATAACATATGTACAAAGATTAATTGGCTTAGTGTATTATTATATAGATTATTTTATGTGAAATAGAGTACTTTATCAGATTAGGACCCGAGCTAACTTTGACCCTAACACTAACGACGGGGTCAAAGTTAGCTCGGGTCCTAATTGAAATAAGCACCTGAAATAATTGTTATTCCATTCGTATGACAATTTATCCGTCCACGAGGAGAAGACGGATGCAATTACACGTTACAAATGAACGGATGAAGATGCTGAGAGGAAAAGACAAAGAGAGAAATTGATTTGCTGATCTTTCATGAGATCCACAAATCCACAGATACTACACTTTGATCTCACACCAAAAGGCAGAGAGAAAATAAAATTATTTTCACAAAATTTGCTGACAATTTCTAATATTATTGTCATAGGCGTCTCGAACAGTTACAGGGTTTGAATTTAAGTAAAAACTTTAGTGAATTGGCGTCAATTCACGCTTTAACTGCTTTATATTTAGAAGTTTTCTGCGAAAAAAGGTTTTAGTAAAAAGGAGTGATCAGGGCCATAAACCTAGCAACAACAAAATAATAAGCGAAAAATGGATGAAAAAAAATCACAAAAAAAGTTCAAGGATAAAACAAGTGACACACTTCATCTTCAGAATAAACTTTAATAGAATAATAAGCGTTGCGTCCCTGTTTCAATATCTACATGTATAAATGGCTATTCCTTTACATGTGATCTGGTGCTGCCAGATCAGGCTGTCTGAAGATTCCGGTTTCCTGACATAAAATGCACCAAACATTGATGTTATAATATTTTTTTACTTTCCCTTTGCAAAACTCAATCTGTTTTGCAAAGCTAAAAAACCCCAACTTTTTCCTCTATAAAACAAGCAAACAACCAAACGAAACACCATAAATGAATATTTGAGGGTATAAAAAACTTGAAGCATGAAAACTTTTACCAAGAGTACCTGATTCAGCAGTAAATAGCCCGAAAAGGGTTGATATGCCGTAAAACACTAGACAAACTCGACAATCAGCTAAATGTCATCCATTCACTGTGGATTCGGCATTAAATAACCCTATAAGGGTTGATATGACCTAAAACGAAACAACCCATACCTTTGCATTTGAAACTGAGTGATGTAATACCTGGTGTGGTATTCACCCTGGGTGGGCTGAGTAAGCTTCCACCGAAGGCGACGGTTTCTTGAGAATATAAAATTCACATGCGTTCCCACGGCAGATGTATATCACAGTCAGGAGAAATGACATACAACACCTAGTATTCCCAAATGATCACCCATCTAATATTGACCAGGCTTAACGTCGCTTACCTTCAGTATTCTCAAATGGTCACCCATCAAATATTGACCAGGCTTAACGTCGCTTAGCTTCAGTATTCCCAAATGATCACCCATCTGATATTGATCAGGCTTAACGTCACTTAACTTTAATATTCCCAAATGATCACCAATCTGATATTGACCAGGCTTAACGTCGCTTAGCTTCAGTATACCCAAATGATCACCCATCTCATACTGATCAAGCTTAATGTCGCTTAACTTCAGTATTACCAAATGATCATCCATCTGATATTGACAAGGCTTAACGTCAGTATTCCCAAATGATCACCCATCTGATATTGACCAGGCTTAACGTCGCTTAGCTTCAGTATTCTAAAATGATCACCCATCTTATATTGACCAGGCATGACGTCGCTTAACTACAGTATTCCCAAATGATCACCCATCTGATATTGACCAGGCTTAACGTCGCTTAGCTTCAGTATTCTCAAATGATCACCCATCTTATATTGACCAGGCTTAATGTCGCTTAGCTTTAGTATTCTCAAATAATCACCCATCTGATATTGACCAGGCTTAATGTCGCTTAGCTTTAGTATTCTCAAATAATCACCCATCTGATATTGACCAGGCTTAATGTCACTTAACTTCAATATTCCCAAATGATCACCAATCTGATATTAAGCAGGCTTGACGTCGCTTAGCTTCAGTATACCCAAATGATCACACTATCTCATACTGACCAGGCTTAATGTCGCTAAACTTCAGTATTCTCAAATGATCACCCATCTTATATTGACCAGGCTTAACGTCGCTTAGCTTCAGTATTCCCAAATGATCACCCATCTTATATTGACCAGCATTAACGTTGCTTAACTTCAGTATTCCCAAATGATCACCCATCTGATATTGACCAGGTTTAACGTCGCTTGACTTCAGTATACCCAAATGATAACCCATCTGATATTTACCAGGCTTAACGTTGCTTTACTTCAGTCTTTGCAAATGATCCGCCATCTGATATTGAGCAGGCTTATTGTTGCATACTATCAGTATTCCCAAATAATCACCTATCTTATACTGACCAGGCTTATCACCGTTTAACTTCAGTATTCCCAAATGATAACCAATCTGATATTGAGCAGGCTTAACGTCGCTTACTTCAGTATTTCCAATTCATAACTTATCTGATATTGACTAGGCTTAACGGCGCTTAACTTCTGTATAGCACAAATGATCACCACTCTGATATTGACCAGGCTTAACGTTGCTTAACTACCATATTCCTTAATGATCACCCATCTGATATTGACCAGGCTTAACGTTGCTTAACGTCAGTATTCGTAAATGATCATCCATCTGATATTGACCAGGCTTAAGGTCGCTTGACTTCAGTATTCCCAAATGATCATCCATCTGATATTGATCAGGCTTAGCGTCGCTTAACTTCAGTATTCGCAAATGATCATCCATCTGATATTGACCAGACTTAATGTCGCTTAGCTTCAGTATTCCAAAATTATCACCCATCTGTTATTGACCAGACTTTACATCGCTTAGCTTCAGTAATCCCAAATGATAACCCATCTGATATTTACCAGGCTTAACGTTGCTTTACTTCAGTCTTTGCAAATGATCCGCCATCTGATATTGAGCAGGCTTATTGTTGCATACTATCAGTATTCCCAAATAATCACCTATCTTATACTGACCAGGCTTATCACCGTTTAACTTCAGTATTCCCAAATGATAACCAATCTGATATTGAGCAGGCTTAACGTCGCTTAACTTCAGTATTTCCAAATGATCACCCATCTGATATTGACCAGGCTTAACGTCACTTAACTTCATTATAGCTAAATGATCACCTACCTTATATTGACCATGCTTAACGTTAGTATTCCTGAATTGCCCCCATCCGATATCGACCAGGCTTAACTTAGCTTAGTTCAGTATTTCCAATTTATAACTTATCTGATATTGACCAGGCTTAACGGCGCTTAACTTCTGTATAGCCAAATGATCACCACTCTGATATTGACCAGGCTTGACGTCGCTTAACTACCGTATTCCTTAATGATCACCCATGTGATATGGAACAGGCTTAACGTCGCTTAGCTTTAGTATTGCCAAATGATCACCTATCTGATATTGACTAGGCTAAACGTGGCTTAACTTTAGTTTTCCAAATGATCACCTATCTGATATTGACCAGGCTTAACGTCATTTAGCGTCAGTATTCTCAAATGTCTGATTAGGCTTAATGTTGCTTAGCTTCAGTATTCCCAAATGATAACCAATCTCATACTGACCAGGCTTAATGTCGCTTAACTTCAGTATTCCAAAATGATCACCCATCTCATATTGACCAGGCTTAACTTTGCTTAGCTTCAGTCTTCGCAAATGATCAGCCATCTGATATTGACCAGGCTTTACATCGCTTAGCTTTAGTATTCCCAAATTACTACCCGTCTGATATTTACCAGGCTTAACGTCGCTTAACTTCAGTCTTCGCAAATGATCAGCCATCTGATATTGACCAGGCTTGACGTCAGTATTCCCAAATGATAACCCATTTGATATTAACGAGGGTTAACGTCACTTGACTTCAGTATTCCTAAATGATCACCCATCGTATATTGACTAGGCTATATGTCGCTTAACTTCAGTATTCCTAAATGATCACAAATCTGATACTGACCAGGCTAAACTTAGCTTAACTACAGTATTCTTAAATGATCACCCATCTGATATTGACCAGGCTTAACGTCACTTGACTTCAGTATTCTCAAATGATTACCCATCATATATTGACCAGGCTTAACGTCGCTTGACTTCAGTATTCCTAAATGATCACCCATCTGATACTGACCAGGCTTAACATCGCTTATCTTCAGAATTCCCAAGTGATCACTCATCTGATACTGATTCGGCTTCACGTTGCTTAGCTTCAGTATTCCCAAATGGTCACCCATCTGATATTCACAAGGTTTCACATAGCTTAACTTCTGTATTCTTTAATGATAACCCATCTGATATTGACCAGGCTTAACGTAGCTTAACTTCAGTATTCCCATATGATCATCCATCTGATATTGACCAGTCTTAACGTCGCTTAGCTTCAGTATTCCCAAATGATCACCTATCTGATATTGACCAGGCTTAACGTAGCTTAACTTCAGTATTCCCAAATGATCACCCATCTGATATTGACCAGGCTTAACCCTGCTTAGCTTCAGTATTCCCAAATGATCCCCCATCTGATATTGACCAGGCTTAACGTCGCTTAACTTCAGTATTCCCAAATGATCACCCATCTGATATTGACCAGGCTTAATGTCGCTTAGCGTTAGTATTGCCAAATAATCACTTATCTGATATTGACTAAGCTTTACGTTGCTTAACTTCAGTTTTCCAAATGGTCACCTATCTGATATTGACTAGCCTTAACGTCATTTAGCGTCAGTATTCTCTAATGTCTCACCAGGCTTAATGTCGCTTAGCTTCAGTATTCCCAAATTATCACCCATCTGGTATTGACCAGGCTTTACATTGCTTAGCTTCAGTATTCCCAAATGATCACTCATCTGATATTTACCAGGCTTAACGTCGCTTAACTTCAGTCTTCGCAAATGATCAGCCATCTAATATTCAGCAGGCTTAACGTCAATATTCCCAAATGATAACCCATTTGTTATTGACCAGGCTTAATGTCGCTTAACTTCAGTATAGCCAATTGATCACCCATCTGATACTGACCAAGCTAAACACTGCTTAACTTCAGTATGGCCAATTGATAACCCATTAGATATTTACCAGGCATAACGTCGCTAAACTTCACTATTCCTAAATAATCACCCATCTTATATTCATCAGGCTTAACATGACTTAACTTCAGTATTCCTAAATAATCACCTATCTTATATTGACTAGACTTAACGTCAGTATTCCCAAATGATCACCCATCTGATATTGACTAGGCTTAACGTCGCTTTACTTTAGTATTCCGAAATGATCACTCATATTATACTTACGAAGCTTAATGTCGCTTAGCTTAAGTATTCCGAAATTATCACCCATCTGATATTGACCAGGCTTTACGTCGCTGAACATCAGTATTCCTAAATGGTCACTATCTAATATTGACTAGGCTTAACGTCACTTAACTTCAGTATTCCCAAATAATCACCCATCTGATATTTGCAAGGCTTAACGTCGCTTAGTTCAGTATTACTAAATGATCAGCAATCTGATATTGAGCAGGCTTAACGTCCCTTACCTTCAGTATTCCCAAATGATCACCCATCTGATATTTATTAGGCTTAATGTCATTTTGCGTCAGTATTTTCAAATAATTATACATCTGATACTGACCAGGCTTAACGTCACTTAACTTCAGTATTCCTAAATAATCACCCATGTGATATTTACCAGAGTTAACATGGATGAACTTCAGTATTCCAAAATGGTCACTTATCTTATATTTACTAGGCTTAACGTAAGTATTTATAAATGATAACCCATCTGATACTGACCAGGCTTAACGTCCCTTTACCTCAGTACTCCTAAATGATCACCCATCTGATATTGACCAGGCTTAACATCGCTTACCTTCAGTATTCCCAAATGATCACCTATCTTATACTGACCAGGCTTATCGTCGCTTTACTTCAGTATTCCGAAATGATAACCCATCTAATATTTACCAGGCTTAACGTCGCTTAACTTCAGTATTCCTAAATTGTTACTAATCTTAAATTGACCATGCTTAACATTGCTTTACTTCAGTATTCCAAAATGATCACCCATCTGATATTGACCAGGCTTAGCGTCGCTTAGCTTCAGTATTCCTAAATGATAACCCATCTGATATTGACCAGGCTTAACGTAGCTTAGTTTCAGTATTGCAAAATGGTCAGCAATCGGATATTGACCAGGCTTAACTTCAGTATTCCCAAATGATCACTCATCTGATATTGACCAGGCTTAACGTTGCTTTACTTCAGTATGGCCAAATTATTACCCATCTGATATTGACCAAGCCTAACGTCGCTTAACTTCAGTATTACCAAATGATCACCCATCTTATATTGACGAGGCTTTTTATAATGTAAATTCAAGCGGATTATCATGTATGATTTTGAACGTCTACATTTTTGGAAGAGACAATGAGTTCTCCTTGGAATCTGTTCCACAAAGAAAAAAGTAAGGAGGATTGTAGAAAAGGTGTGAAAAGAATCAAAAGATTTGGGATGCGACTATGAGGCGACATCTGAGTGAAAAACACATGATCGACAACCTGACATTTAAGAGATTATCGACAATGAACCCAGCAAGTTAACAGGCGTAAATTAAAATTAGACTGATGGTGCATTAGGACATTTACTACGTTCGATTGAAGTGAATTTAAGTAAAAAAGTTGTACGTTAATTTGTAGACGAAATGGGAGGTTAGTTTTGATTCACAAAAGATTTTTTTTATTGTCTAAGCAGCATAAATTCTCTTTTCAAATGTGTGTAATTTGTAGCAAACAAAAATCTTCATGTTGCTATGTGTATCTATCTGTTCACCCAGGACCATCATACCAAGAATCAGCAGCAGCTAACTTGAAGCATTAGTATTGTTTGTAAATGAGACAGCAAATGTTTGTTCCAAGTGACTTGATGTTGTAAGTAATTAGGGAAGTTTATGTTTATATGTGATACTATGGACTGACCCCCCCTCCTTCAGAGCCGAGGAAATGATTCATCAAGTCGTACAGGGGTGATCGGAAAATAGGATGTGTAGTCTACTGGGGAGTGGCCGAGTAGACAAAAGACCGGAAATAGGATTTCCAGGGATGACTAAAAATATTTAGGAGTGAGAGTTGTTTGTGACAGTCTGAGTTTTTGACAAGTTTCCGTTAGTTTACGGAGTGGACAGTTTACGGCAGTTTTGAGTCGGAACAAAGCAGATGGGATTATATTGCTGCAGACTCGAGATTAGCTGACTCCAACCGAGCGACGGTGTTGCTTCGACATACAAATTATCTTAGTTGGATCTTGGCTGATACACTGAAACTTAACTAAGATGTGGATGTTAGTGCATGAGGGTCTTTTTCTGCGATGGTGTCACGCACACGGTTTCAACTGACTTATATACAATGTATTTGAGTTCGTGTTTTTCTTGTGAGTCTGCATTGTTTTGTATTTCTCAACTTGTAAACCAATGCTTGCTCCCTTTGACGATTGCCAAGACGACACCGCCAGAATAGACGATGAAGAAGAAAACCATGGTACGCGCAACGTTGGGGTTGGTAGTCGGTGAGAGAGCAGCATGTGGTTCTAATAATATGTCTTAAGCCAAATTTGAATTATGCTATTTAACAAAAAAGACTTCTCCAGGAAAGAGAGACTAGGTTACTACTGAGTGATGAGAATGAGCAAACACGATTATAAACATCCCCCTACCCCTACCCCCCCACACAACTCTAGCGGACAAATACAAAAGTATGCACATTTTAAAATCTCCCGCCCTTAACATGACTCTTCTCTTTTGCTCTCCTGTTGACACAAACTGGCGAGCCAAAAAGGGGGTCAATTCTAACATCATCGTATTTTCAAAGGCTCTTTCAATATGACAAAATGTAGCATTCGTAAGCCCTACAGAGGTGTAGTTATTTTTTACCCATTTTATCGACACTCTGTGTATCCATTATGGTACACACATATATACATATATAAATCTTCTCCCTAACTTCTGAACAATTAAACCAAAACAAAATACATGTAATAAACTTTCTTTCGTTTTTATATACATGTACAACATCTCTCTCACAGCATACGTAAAATAAATATTGTTATTGTTAAACATGCTTCGTCATTTCATTACTTTGACTTCTAGGGGAGGGATTTCTCATTCAACTACCCTCACTGTCCATAAGCCTCTAATATAGCATTCACATTCACTGAAATGGAAAATTGCTGTCTGTCTCTCTCCAGTTCCTGGACAGATAAGTGACCATCTAATCCTCACAAAAGTATTAGAGAAGTGACCGATCCCACTTAAGTTTGTGTTAAAAATAATCTGCGTTCTTATAAATATTTTGGTGGTGGTCGAAACAATTGTATGCTAGTAATAAAAACAGTTTTTTGTGGAAATAGTGTGAATCTGTTCTTCCTTACATTTGACGTGGTTTAAATTAAATTAAAATATTTCATACCATAGCTCTAGCTTCGCACTATTGTGCTATTACAACTGCTTTATGTTATAAAATTTATATTTTAAATATAAAATATATATATATATATATATATATATATATAGTATGGTAAGTCAATGAAAATTGATTAGACCTGCAAATGGAAGCAAATCAATATCTTCAGTTGTTCAAAACAAGTAGCAGTTTAGTTAATAAAAAACATTTATTTTTCCTTCTCTTTCATTTCTTAAACCAGGCTTTTCAAAGATTAAAATCTTATCATCAGAGGAGATTAATGATTGATAAGTTGACAGAATAAAACTGTCAAAGTTCTAAAATTGAAAGAGTTTTAAAAAAATTTTTAAGTTCAAGCGGGTATGAAAGTCACCAATAACGAAATCCAAATAGCGTGGGGCTCAGAAATATTGGTAAATCCAGAAGAATCTGTATAAAAATCCAACGACGATGATTCCACCTAGGTCTGTTGTCCTTGGAGGGGGAATCAAATAAGATTGGCCATATTAAGAAAACAATATTCTTCCTGTTAAGCGGATTCCAAGGCAAAAATTCCCAAGTAATTTTTATACATTACAACAGTTCGCTTTGACTCCATTGAGATTCTGTCGTTGTTTTTGCCTTGAAGGAAAGTAATAGCCGTGGAGGAGAGTCCAGGCTGTGAGAAGTCAGTGGTGGCGAAGAATGAATATGGAAAGCTTTGAGTGGGTACCATTGAGGCAGCTGTGAAATGGGGAGGGTGAGAATATAATTGAACTTGCCTTACGGTGGGAGAAATGAAAGGGGCGGGCTGAGATTTTTGTTGTGGTGAGGTATGGCATGGATTTTGAGAGGCTGGGAAAAGAGGCGGGAAGGGAGGGAAACACTGTGTTTAGCATGTAGGTGGTATCATAGTTTTAGAAAAAGATTTGAAAAAATGAAGATAACTTGAAAATAGGGGGGTAAGAGTGTGAAGAGTGTGTATATATATATATATATATATATATATACACACTAAAAGAATATTTCAGGGCAGTTAAAATTATTCCCCGAACATAATAGTTTTGCTACACTTTTATGCCCCTCTTACGAAGATTAAAATCAAGCTATAATGTATAATGGTACTAAACCTTATGTTTAGAATCCTTATTCTAATTTTAATAACGACCATGTAATGGATTTTGATTCTGTAAAATGTCTAAAATTTATGGCTTACACTTAAGGGGTCTTAAGAAGAAATTGCAATTCAGAGAATCTTGCTTCATTGGTGTCTAATGAGTATGGATGAAATTCAATGCAAATCTGAAATATTTGATTTTCACATAAGAGATTGTTCCCATATTATTTCCTCTCAAACCTTCAAAGAAACTGAAATTTAGAAGATATTTATCATGTCTAATACCTAATTAAATAAATCGGAAGTATCTGTATTTCCACGAAAGGTTTCCACCCGATTCTTTTACCCCCTTTGCATGAAACTAAATTAAACTAAACATAGCCCACATTTGGACTCCTTACACATAGTAGCTGTGTTCCAAAATTCATAATGATCAGCTAATTAGTTTAGGAGTGAATCCTGTACATACAAATATATAAGCATACCTAATATATATATATATATATATATATATATATATATATATACAAGGCGTTACGTTTTTGCTGGAGCGAAGGGCTCATTTTATTTTTAGCGTAAGCGGAGCGGGAGCAACTCCATTTGGGACTAAAGAGCGGTGGTTTTATCGCTCCGCGCTCCAAAATTATTTAATTTTTTTTTTAAACATTAGTTTTTTTATTCAGCAATAAAAAGGGAAAGAAAAGAAAGTCTCAGAGTTTACTCTGAGTTATTTTTTAAAATTATATCTGGTAAATGTATATGAGATAGGGAGGGCGAGAGAGAGGGGAAGAGGGAGAGAGAGACAGGAAGAAAGAAGGAGAACATTTGAAGTTCTCAGATTTTTACATCCAGATATTTTTTCAACTCCCAAGGTCTAGGCCAGATATTTTGTATGAAATTTTAAGACATTAAATGGATCTCTAAATTGTTTATTGACAATTTATTGATATTTTTGGGGCAACTTATGAAAAATATTTTTTTTATTCAATCTTTAAAAAATAGACTTCATTGGGTTTGTTTTTGCCCCAAATTATACTATAGAAAAAAAAATGGATAAATCGATTTGTTTGAAAGTACTTGCGCGTTTCTCTGTTATAAATGATAATATATATTATACAATATAGTTACGTTCGTAAAACAAACAAATATTAAACAACAACACGGCGAGTAATGTTGCCCTGGCTGTCTCTCCTCTTCCAGAGAAATGTTTTCTTCAAAAAGAAAATAATAACTAATAATGTTTAAAAGTAAAACTTTATTTACTTAAAACAAATCTAAATTCCCTTCCAAAATGAATAGAAAAAATATCAGGTCAAATTTTCCTTTCTTGAAAAAATAGGTTGTTAATGTAATGAAAATTAAAATTGGTTAAAATACTTCAAGAATTTTTCTATTTCTATTTTATACCTCAGGAAACGAAAATTTACGTATAATCCTATACTTCGTCTGACATGTTCTCTTATAACTCAAAATATTAGCGAGATTTTGTCAAATATTATCTTACGGTCTTACACTTAAAGTGACATCCCAACCCATATTGACGAGATCCTTTGACGCTCATCCCTATCATTCGACCATTCATTGGCAGAATAGAACGTTTATGAAAGAAGGTACATTTTCATTATGGAGCGCTGAAAAAGATCCACTCCTTTTTTATAGGAGTTGGAGCAGGAGTGGCTCCTTTTTGAAAATGGGGAACGTGAGAGCAGCCAGCTCCAATTTTGGGCGTTGGAGCAGGAGCGGCAGCAGTGCCAAAAGTAGTGGAGCGCGTAAAGCCCTATATATATATATATATAGCTTCTTTGTAATATAGCAGGAAAAATCCCAGCAGAGTGTGCTTGATTAATTAAGAATTAAAGTTAAAAATTAAAAATTACGAGACAACAGAAGCTGAAGAGAGCCAGATGGCTAAGTCCTTCTGTGCTTGAAACTGACGGTACGAATGTTGTACTAATTTTTCTGTACCAAAATAAATAAATATATATATATATATATATAAGTGTGTCTTGCTTAAAAAATGCATTTAAACCGGATTTCAGAAATAATTGTTCATTTAAAAGTCTTTTACATGTGTTTCAAAACTAAATTTTTTTAAAGCTATATCTAAACAAAATGTTGTCAGTTTTATTTCTATCTTGGTCTATGTCACAGTATGACGTAGTTACCTCCCCTTAGATTCCCCTCAGAGGTAATTCTCCGGAAAATAAGGATAGGGAAACCACTTCTCAAGATGGCGACCCATTAGAACCATACACGCGTGTTTATTCTCTGTTACACATACTAACCAATCATGTTGTATTCACAATAAATGCATCTAACTTTTACAGTCTATTCAAAACAAACGGAGCTGATCATCATCAGATGTTCCAAAACGAAATAATACTTACTGAAAAATGTGACCTTGCGTTAGATTGTTTGATTAAGAAAAAAAATGAGTTTGCAAAGCCAGTTGAATATAAAAAAGACAAAATCTAAAATTAGTCTCTTTCTGCTCGCTATATCCCCCCTCTCTCGCTCTCTCTCTCTCTCTTTCCAACTATAGGTTAAATAGAATTACTACTTGTGATCAACTTCCCTTTTGTTTATAATGGACTGTTCCAATCTTTTTATCGTTTCCTTTCTTTATTACTTTCAACTGTTAATAAACAGAGAGAGTGATATTGATAGATACTGTATAAAATAAGACTGGGGGGGGGGTTAAAGAACATATAGTGAAAGAAAGAACATGGAATCTTTTTTCAAACATAACTCAATTCCAAAACTGAGGAATATTTTAGCATGTATTTTGTGTGATTAAAATAGAGGAAAAAAACATTAGGGAAACAAACGTTGATTAAATCAGCTTCAGTATGATAATAATTGAAGATTCTTGGATATAAATTTTATTTTTAATTTAATAAAAAAAAAATAGATAAATGAATAGAATTCTCATCCTTTATGAAATCGACCTCCTAGTAGTAGCTGAAAGAACCCGGTGACAAAAAATAAAAATTTCTTAAGAAGAATACCTGAAAACACTTGGGAGGAGAAACTACAATTTTTCAGGAAGAGACATGAAAACTTATTCTAAGTAGATACTTAATGTGTTCGTTTATATACATAAATATACATACATACATACATTAAGCCAAGACGTAGAAATACCTGATATAGTACTCAAGCATGGGGTTACCTCATTCGGTGAGATGGACCCGTAAATCTTATCAGATCATTCATCTAGGAGAAGGAAACTTTGATGTAAAACCTGCACTCTACATTGTGCCTTCAATGATCGTACTCCAGATTGTCACTGAAACCAGGCTTTGTAGAAGGAGAGTATGGCGTGTATGTCGTACTAGAACACATGACTATCCATATGTACACTCATAGTAATAAAGAGTAGAAAGTGCAACTCTTGCTTTCCCTACTTTGTCCTTTAGTCATCAAATTCCATGAGCCATATTTCTAACAAAAGTGACAAACATTTATATTTCCTGGGTTGACCAATGTTTTTTTTGTGGAGAGGCTTTGAGTATATATTTTTGTGCCTCGTCACTAATAAGGACTCGAACCTTGAAAGGATCCGATTTCTCGCCAGTTGCATGATGCTGGATCTGCTGTATTGCCATTTGGTGAATGGAATTTAGACAATACAGTAATTTCTGGTGGGGCCTCTGGATGGCATATTAATGAGAACTGCTATGGGGTTTCTTTCTTCCATGGTTTACAAGGATAGTCTGTTTCTGAGTTCGGTGCTTCTGCTGTTTAGCTACGACATAAAAATATTTAAAGAAATGCATAAACTTTGTTATGTATTTGCATGTTAGCTGAAAATAAAATTGTACAGAAAAAATTACGCAAATTCATCCAGTATTTATTAAATTATAAAAAAAACGATTTCGTTAGACATTTTCATTTGAGTTATCTCCCTTGCCTATTTAGGCAAGGGAGATAACTCAAATTATTTTACTGGTTTAACAAAAATGGCTACTGAAAGATAAAATCGTTTTTTATTTTTAATTTAATAAATACTGGATGAATTTGCGTGATTTTTGGTGTGCAGTCTTCTTTTCAGCTACCACATAAGTACATAACAAAGTTTATACATTTCTCTAGCTATTTTTATTTTTAAAGAGAGGCATAACATGTCGGGGCTAAACAGCAGAAGCACCCTGATTTCTGCTTTCAACTCATCCATCGACCTCTTATAAAAGTGCTCTGTGTGCGTTCACTGCACAGGCTGTGATGTCCGTCCGTTGTGCCGGTTGCTCGATTCTGACAGTGTCAGCCGTGTGATGTCAGTCAGTGCTGCAACAGAAGAATTTTCCCTCTAGATAAAATCGCAACTCACGTTGAAAACAAGTAACAGAGGTTTATTTGTTCGAGGTTACAATGGGACTCGTTTTTGAACAACAGACTTGCAAATGAAAAACACAAGTCCAAGGACCCATCTTGCTTGGAGAGGCACACGAACATAACTGAACATGTGATGCCCAGAGGGCCAACTCCAACTGACCTCTCCTGCCCATCTCTTCAATATATCTACTTCCGACCAGAAATTCACTCTCAGCTGCTCATCGGAACTGACTACATCCATCTCTCTTTTCAGACCATTGCTATCCGACCACTCAGAAACTTAGCACTTAAGATAATGGCCAGCATCTACTTGAAAAGCTTGAACATAAAAAAACACTTTATCTAGCTGGTCATTATTTTCGAAACGTTTCAAGTGGGTCATAATCACAGCAAGGAACCTTGTTTATTAAGAAACATTATTTTCTCATGTGGACAAATTGAATTCTGGGTGGCCAAACTACAAATCAGACATATTTCCAATTTCCTGTGTGGTCTCTCTCTTCTCTTATTTCTCACTCACAGCAAGTCTGTTATTTGCATGCATCGCAAACATATATGAAGAAACATATATGAAGAAACATTATTTTATTAAGTGGGCAAATGAAATTCTGGGTGGCCAAACTACAAATCAGACATATTTCTAATTTCCTGTGTGGTCTCCTCTTTGTTAAATATTACTCACCTGCAGCAAGTCTGCTATTCACATGCATTGCAAACATGCAGCCGACTAAACATTTCCCAATTCCAACATGAAAACTTAGAAAACACAAGTGAACCCCTACTATCAGGTCTCCTTTTCCAACATCAGGGGTCTGCGTTCCAACTGTCAAGAGGTTGGACTCCATTTGCAGGAGATTAAATCTGACTTGTTTATTCTATGTGAAACTGGCATTGGCCCATCAACTTCTACCGATGACTTCAAGACTTTGAGCCATTCTAACGTTGAAACCTGCTCGTCAAGATCGTTATGTAAATGGAATTTGTGCTTACATTAGAGACGGTTTTCCATGTGGTAGGGACGTCTCGAATGAAGACTCTGAGTTGCCATATATGTGTTTCTGTGTAGCCTTTGTTCACAGCACCTCTTTCATCTGTCGTTGAGAGTATCTCTGAAAAACTTGGCAAGACCCTGTCTAATTATCCTTCTGCCAACATTCATATCTGATAATGAAGGAAAATTTATCATTATTTTTCCCTTGACCCAGATTGTTGACCAACCCTAACCCTAACCCACTCACGTCTTCTTGATCTTTTCTCGACAATTTGCACGAAACGATACAGATCTACTGTTCTTCATATTCTGGGATCTTCTGATAACTTGGTTGTCTCCATTAAGATTAAATCTAAGCTCTTTGATACCTCTGATATCCCTTTCCATCGCAGAGTATACCATTACTCAAAGCCTAATTTGGGATAAGTTTAGATAATTCAGCTTGGAAATTGTTGTACATTACATTTTCAGAAATATATTATCCTGTATCACCTCCGATATATCTGATTGGTTAACCATTGGGATCGAGAGTTTTATACCCTTTAAAAATTTCAACAGATATAAGACCATATACTGCCCTTTTGCCGACCACCGACCCCAACGTCGTGTTTGCCGTGGTTTTCTGTTGTTCGTCTTCATCTTTCGTTCTTATTCTGCCATGTCATCTATTTCACTAACGATTGCCAAGAGCGCGAGCATTGGTTTACAAGTTAAGAAAAACAAAACAATGCAAACTCACAAGAAAAAACAAACTCTGACACATTGTGTATAAACCAATCATGCTCTGAGCGTATGCGACATCGTCGCGGACTGTCGAGGCCCCATTGTCGGTACTCAAAGTCGTCAGTTCATCTCGCGTCTGCTAAAGCTCTGACTGATATGTTCTGATCTGATCGTGTTCTCTCTGAGCCACCAACTGCCGTTAAACTAAACCGTTGTAAAACTCAACTGTCATAAATATATTTAATCATACCGGAAATCCTATCACCGGTCTTTTGTCTCCTTGGCCACTTCCCAGCTGACTACCCATCCTATTTTCTGATCGCTTCTGTACGACTTGATGGATCATTTCCTCGTCTCTGGAGGGGGGGGGGGGGAAACATCCATAGTATTACACAGAAGCTAAATAGCCAATCATGCTTCACTCCTAGAAATCAATAGAATAGATACCCTGAAACCAAAGCCAACTTTAAAACTGCCCATAACCGCTGCAAATGGGTTATAAAAATCTTGAAGGAGTCCTATGCTTAATTGGTTAAAGCCAGGATTTCTGAGCAGAGGAATTTGGTTCTCATGAGTTTTGGAAAATAATAAACAGGGTACTGAACAGACAACCATCATTAACGGCATTGACGCAATATCCTCAGCATCTGATAAAGCCAAACTTTTTTCCAAGAACTTTGCTACAAACTTCACGATCAAGGCAACCAACTTCCGGAATTTCCCCTTATGACTGCAAATACTCTTAGCGATATACATTTATTGGCAAACTTATCAGCAACCTAGATGCCAACAAGGCAACTGGTTCTAACAACCTTCCAGTTATTGTGTTAAGAAGCTGATACCAGAAGATGCGCCTACCCTAACAAAATGATACAATTGTTGCTGAAGGAGAAATGCTTTCCATCTTTTTAGAAAACCTTGCTAGTCTACCGAGTATTCAAAAAATACTGGTGTTCAACTCCTTTGCATCTCAGTACAGACCGATCAGTTTCCTAAGCGTTATGAGTAAGTTGCTTGAATCTGTGATAAATCAAGCATTTTTCAATCCGTTTAGAAAAAACAATCTACTTAGTGACAAGCAATACTGATTTCGTCCTGCAGGTTCAACTGCTGATCTGCTAACTGTAATATCAGCTAATCTCTTGAGAGAGGCTTTGTTTCTAGAGCAATAGTCATCGACATATAAACGGCTTTCGATAGGGTTTGGCTTCACAAAGGGTTGCTTCACAAACTAGCAATTTCTTCGCAACCGTTGAATCCTTTCTCTCTGATAGGCTTACAAAAGTAGACGATGATTGACAGGAGTTTGAAGTACATCGTATCTCAGATCGATCCTGGGTGCAACCTTCTTCAGAATCTTCATTAATGATCTTCCAAATCATATTCTCAGATCATTTGTTGACATCGATGCAGCGACACAACTGTCTATGGCAACACATCAAAGAGCATTAGTGATCAATCTCTAGTGTACTCTTTCTTTTCTGATCTGGAGCACCTGGTGCAATGAGAGAAAAGGTGGCTTGTTACTTTTAACACTTCTAGAACCAAACTTATCTCTTTCTGTTACCAATTGTGAGTGTGTGTGGCCCGGGGGGATGGGGAGTTCGGAATGGCAATAATGGTGCATAAACTACTGTCCTCCCTAACCCTAACCCAAACCCTAATCTTTAACCCCAACCCACCATCATAAGCATATCTGAATCCCATTGACTTGCTAAACATTTGTCCACGAAATAAAACAATATTCCCAAACAGAATTATTTGTTATACTAAAATTAAAACAATCGTTGAATTAAAAGTACAATAATAAAGTATAGTTAATTAACAAGGTATCCTTTTGCACATCAATATGCAAATTAGTTAACTTTACTAGTGAGAACAGATATAAATTATAACTAGAATGATTTGCACTCAATAAATTTCATTTCAAGCCATTGCTGAATTGATAGATGGAAAAAAAGATTCCAATCAATTTTCTTATACAAAACTTTTAACAATTTTTAAAGAAAGAAATTTTACCAGATATTTCTTGGAAGACGTTGGCATATCTGAATTCTATTGACTTGCTAAACGTCTGCAAAATAAAACACTATTTCTAAACATAACTATTTGTTCTATTAAACAATTGTTGAATTAAGAAAACAATAAAGTATAGTTAATTAATAAAGTGTTTTTTTGCACAGCAATATGCAAATTAGTTAACTTTATTACTGATATAACATATACATAAGTAGTATAACAACAGATAAGGTGTTGTATTGTATTCACTTGAAACAAGGTGTTTTGACCTCACTTAGAAAGATATATATATATATATATATATATATATATATATATATATATATACTATAAATATTTTTTGAAATATCAAAGCGGTTTCAGGGAATCAAACGCTGTTCATAGATTCAGGCTAGAATCACGAGACAAATGCTCAGGCGAGAAATCGACACAGACAGTAATTGAAATTAAGATACACTTTCCCTGGAGGCGGGGACGTGTCATTGCTGTCTACAGTGTTCAACGCTTGTGCGGAACTAACTTATCGCAGAAATGACAACAAACTTTTCAATTTCAAACAAGGCTCTACTTTTAAGACTATTACATCTGTAAATGGGATTTTTATTATAAATATTTTTTTTAAATATTAAAGTGTTTTTTTTTCACCTACAGACGTCGTCGTTTCTGACTCTCTTACCCTCATCAGTGTAGGAGTGGAGGTTGCAGACCGTCGCATGGGCTCTAACGCAGTTCGTAGATTCAGGCTAGAATCACGGGACAAACGCTCAGAACTATGCAGGCGCGAGAAATCAACACAGACAGTAATGAAATTGATACATTTACTCGGGAGGCAGGGGAAGTGTCATTGCTGTCTACAGTGTTCAACGCTCACGCGGAACTATATATATATATATATATATATATATATATATATATATATATAAATAAATAAATATCCATATATATATATATATAAATAAATAAATATCCATATATATATATATATATATATAAATAAATAAATATCCATATATATATATATATATGGATATGCAGAAGAGGGAAAAATATCTGACAGTAGGTATAAATAATGATTGATAAATATGAATCGATTTTATTCCGTTTCATATAACGTTTCGATATACAGGGTTAGGTGTAATTGGGAAGTCAAACCATTTTTAGTTTAAACTACCTGCCATTGCCAGTTTGCTATCGCTTCGCCAAACCAAAATTTTAAATAATAAACATTTCATTCATAAGTTTCTTTTACATTTATTCGTATAAATAAACATTAATATTTTGGTAATTTTGATACAAATTTATTTATCTTTGAAATAAGACCGTAAAGAAATGAAAAGAAAGAAGAAATCAATTCGTCTGAGCAAACAGTCACCCGCACCCCTCTTTATAAAATCTTTCTAGACAGCGATGTTACTGTAATTTAAACTACCTCCCTTGAAGATTAACAAACAAATATTTTAAGAAAAGTTTTTGTAATTTATCTTTTTTTTTATTAAAACAATTTAATCAATGGCTGTTAATAGCGACAAAAATATTGCATATATATAGGAAAAATAGGAAAGTAAAATGACAAATGAATAACACAAAACGTTAATTTATTATAAACTGTTTAAAAATAATATTGCATTCAAATAGTTGTGCTTAGATTTTTCCTCTGTACCATATATATATATAGGGTGGGCAAAAATAAGGGTCCTATTTTTAAAAATTCATAACGTTTTTATTTATTGATTTAAAAAAAAAATTTTTTTTAGAATAAGTAAAGGACCCCTTCCGAAGCAAGCATGAGCCGTATTAGCCCTAAGGAACGTACCCTCATTTAGAAAACATTTTTGCTTAAAAAACTCAAAACAGTGTAAAAAACAATACTTTAGTTTTTGTAAGTTTTAAGAAGTGTTTTTCGGCTAAAATTTGTTTTGTTTATTTCAAAAAATCTCGGAAGGGTCAGTCTACACACACATAAAGTTTGGTGAGTTTAACTTTTATTTTGTGGAAGTTATTCAAATTCAAGTTATTCAAATTTAAAGATAGGACCCTTATTTTGGCCCACCCTGTATATATATATATATATATATATATATATATATATATATCAAAAAAGGTTATGTTGAATTATTGATGTAACCCGTAACAAAGACTATATATACATATACGAAACGATCGTGCACCATATAATCGTTAGATTTGAGATATATATATATATATATATATATTATAAATTCCCGAAACAGTTTTTCATGGTAAACTACTGATGATCCCTTAAAATAGTGTTAGAAATAAACTAATATAATAACTGTAAAAAATAAATTGACTTACATGAGTGATTTTCCACTGGAAGACTTGGGACTATAAGTTTGTTTTTTTTTAAATTTTTTTATTTTTTTAATTTTTTTAATATAGTTTTAATGGTTGAGAAACTTCCGAGACTATATATATATATATATATATATATATATATAAGAAATAATAGAAACAATGTTTCAGACAAAATGCAAAATAAAAATAGAATTGATGATAAGCGAATCAACAAACTAACAAAAATATAAACTCAAACACATATAAAATCTCTACCAAGATATTTCAGTTGCTAGAAAGCAACCATCCTCGGTTGGAAGTAAGAACTCTAATGAATAGAAATTCAAATTGTACAAGACACGTCTAAAAAAAAACGTAAACAAACAAGTCAGGAACAGTAGAAAGAAAAGATGTGCGCATCAGCATTTGAGGTAACTGTCAAAAACAGGCAAAGATGCAGTTACCTCAAATGCTGATGCACACATCTTTCTTTCTACTGTTCCTGACTTGTTTGTTTACGTTTTTTTTTAGACGTGTCTTGTACAATTTGAATTTCTATTCATTAGAGTTCTTACTTCCAACCGAGGATGGTTGCTTTCTAACAACTGAAATATCTTGGTAGAGCTTTTATATATGTTTGAGTTTATATTTTTGGTAGTTTGTTAGGAGAATGTACCTCCCATAATAATAATAATAAAACTAATAGCTATATTGGTTTTACAACCACTACCCTATCCCGCCGCCTCACCATGCATCTTGTAAACTCTAGCTCAATTTACCAACATCTACAAAAACATAACTGCCCTCCTTCTGATTTAAGACAAATTTCATAATACAAAAATAATACATTCTGAAACCAATTAAAAAAATTAAAAACACTCGGGAACTATCTTTATTAAAACCCAACAACCTACAATTAGTAATGTTACGTATAAATAAATAAATAAATAATGTATAAATTAAATAAAATAAATAAATAGGGGAAGAAAAAAATATCTATGAAGTGTACTAAAAGAAAAAAAAAAAAGAAGAAAGTTTCTTTAACCCGGATGGCAATGGCGCAATATATATTACAGTGTTTCAGTGCGGTTTTTGGGGTCTATCTATTATAGCGCTTTTGATGCACTTGGAACGTGGGAGAGAGTATTCGGTCTTAAGGAGGGTGCAGTTTTTAAAATCAAAATTGTGGTTAAAAGCGTTTCTGTGTAAGACTAGTGCATTAGTGAGATTGTTGTGGTTAAAGAAACTGTTTCTTTTTTACTACACTTTATCCATATTTCCCCCCCCCCATTTATTGCTTTCATTTTTTAACGTCTCTCCAAGCACGCGTTTTATTATTCTTTTCTTTTTCAAATAGTTAAATGACGTCTCTCTCTGCGTTCTTGTTTTTCCTATGTTTTTATCGTTATCGAATAAATTTAAAATCTTCACTTTTTCTCGTTTGTTGATCTGAACGAAACCAGTAAAATCTCTCGTTTCTTTGATGATTTTTTAACGACAGAAGATAGGTAAGTGTTAACATATAGAAGTTATACATATTAACAGACAGGTGTGACAAAAGTAAATTAAAAGTATCGTTAATAACGAAGACTCCTGTCCAGACGATCCTGGGCAAAGTGATTTTTCCCTCTCTGGTGAATTGGACAATCACTTGATAAACAGTGGGAAGTGAAATCCCAAAGTATGTCGTGATTTCACCGTAAGTGAATTCACCTTCAAGTTGAGCTACGACCCTTCTAAAACTCTGACAATTCCAATTATTTTTTGGGCCTTGCCATACTTAAATGGTGATACATGAAAGATATCTTTCGATTAGTATGAAACATTTTTGTCGATGGGATAATCACTTGTATTCTGCCATGTCTGTAGAAATAATAGAACGATTACCCTTTTGTTAGTGGGTTTTTTTTTTGGGGGGGGGGGGGGTCAGCACTTGTGGAATACGTGTTTTTTTTTGTTTTGTTATTTTAAATATCTTCGTTAATAACAACAGCCGATTTCTGGTTACCATTTTCTCCGAAGCGTCACTGGTGCCACAACTTTTGTCAAAAGTTGTGGATGGTTCAATTCCATCGGATGCTTTCCATTTTGGCTATTGGAAAAAAAAGTTGTTGGCTTAGAAACATTTCTACCAAATAAATGATTTTTTTTTTTTTTTTTTACATTTTGGGCCTCAGACAAAAGATTAATTTGATTTAAAAAGGAACTTTTTGATTCAGGTTTCCGAATTTTTGAGATGAACATTGATAATTTGGATTATTCAGACGCCTTTTCTTATCTTGGATGTTATCTTCACAACGCTTATGTTATCGTCACAACGCTTATGTTATCTTCACAACGCTTATGTTATCGTCACAACGCTTATGTTATCTTCACAACGCTTATGTTATCGTCACAACGCTTATGTTATCTTCACAACGCTTATGTTATCTTCACAACGCTTATGTTATCGTCACAACGCTTATGTTATCTTCACAACGCTTATGTTATCTTCACAACGCTTCAGACGATGTAACTTCCAATCTTCTTTGCGTGCATCTGTTGAACCCCGAAATCTAAATGTAATTCCTGAACGGAACACTTTATTTAATCTACAGCTGTAGATTGTTCCCGTTCTGTCAGCCATGACGAGGTAGAAGTGTTAAGTAATGATGCGAGGACAAAATAAGGGAAGCTGGGCGGTCAAACTCCAAGTGCTTAGGATCTTCCAAATATGATATCCACATTAAATAAATGTTGCAAATAATTTCTTCTCTCATTTAAGTTGCGCAAACTTGTGTTTGTGTGCGTTCGTCGTGATCATCCGTCCGTTGTCTTCATCCGAATTTGGTGCTTGATTGTGACACTGGCCGTTGTGTCAATCATGTGGTCTCGGTCAATGATGTCACAAAAAGATATTCCTTCCAAACAAGATCACAACTCTAGTTTTAAACAAGAACAATGTTTTATTTTGAAAAGTTACAAAGATACTTGGTATCTTTACCGAACAACAGACTTGCAATCAGGACAAACATCTCTTCCAACTAAGTCTACTCAGACTAGATTCTAAAGCTCATCCGTTTCTGAGACCCACAGAAAACAAAATCTTCCCCTGCCTGTCTTTTTCAGAATATATATATAGATATGTGAATTGGATCACGTGAGAATTATCAGCTGTTAATCTATGGACGTAAAAACTAACCGATACAATATTAGCTCAAGTGGATATAACTTCTATAGAATCTAGAGAGGTTTGCCTTCTCAGCATGTGCCCTTATTTTTATGAGGTGGTTATCTTTACAGAGGCAGAAACCAAATCCTGGGTAGTAAAACTCAAAGCAAGATATTTTTCCAATCACTGGCAGCTTAGTGCATGTAACCCTTGTGTACTGTACCATTTCATGTTGACAGCTGCATCAATTTTTCAGTAATTATAGGAGCAACCAGGCTCATGATAATAACATCAATTAACGAGTGCAACGTCTTTGTCTACATAATAACATCAATAGACAAATACGACTTATTTATCTACATAATAATTTCAATGGACAAATGCGGCTATAGGCTACTGCTTTTTTTTTTTTTGTAATGCAACATATATTCACAAAAATACTCATTTTTTCTGTTTAAACTAAAGTTAAAGCTTTTTTTAAAAAATAATTTCTATTTGTCTTTTTATACGAAAATTTTTTTTCTCTTTTTCTTGTCATTCATGAGGATCCCTCAGGCAACAGTACAGAAGCAATAAACCATTCACTGCCCCAAAAAGAGATAATTCCTGGGACAACAGATACGACACTTTGATCCCAAGAATTCTTTTGAGCAAAGAACCGTGTTTTTCAAAAACAAATATTTGGATATTTTTTTACTGATTTACTTGCATAAAAAGAAAAGCCATCGATTTTGTTTAAAATATTTATTTGTTGGTAAAAAAAATAAAACGTTTTTGATGAAATGACAATTTTAGTGAATTTTTTTTTTTTTTGCAATTCAATCCCCCAAAAAAACAAAACAAAAAAAAAAGTGACCCATTTAAATTTTTTAAAATTATTTGATGTCTAGAAACTGGATTTCCATTTGGAGAAGAAAGTTCCTCGGTAATGGCCGTGGGGCTGGTGCCAAAATTGTGAACATCTGCCTTTCTGTATCGACATTCGTGCTGGGGTGAGAAGAGAAAAACAAAAAGGGCTTCGTTACTTAGAAAGTAAAAAAAAGAGTTTCAAAGAAATCATTTGAAAATTGCTCATAAAATATGGTCACATCAGTGGAGCTAATCAAAATAGGCGGCTTCTTACAAATACAACATTAAAAAATTTCTTGAATCATTAAAAAAAAATACCTTAATTAACCTTAATTACAGAGATTAAATTTAATGACAACATAAACTTCTGTAGACACCAAATTTTACCAGAATCCTGAGTGGATCAAGGACATAAGATCAAATTTTGTTTGTTTATTATTAAAATTTTAAACAAACAAAACTTGATCTTATGCGAATTTTAACGAATAAAATAATAATAATAAACTGTAAAATTAATTTTTCAAACAGAAAGGTTTTGCACCACTTTTATATCCCCTTACAAAAATTAAAGTCTCATATAATGATATCTCTAGAATCCTTACATGATTTTGATTCTAGAAAATGTCTAAAATTCAAGGCTTTGTCAGATCTAGATTTTTGCCTTCTAATTCGGTCCAACCCATTGGCAACATGCAAAGCAGACGTTAAATTGAACCTGATGTTGAGGATGATCTCTGTGAAATGAAAACTCACCTCTTATTAATTATTAATTAGAAACTTGAAGAATACCCGTCCCAGGACAAGTAAAATTAATCTCTGAACACAAGTTTTACTGCACTACTTTTATGTCCCCTTACGAAGATCAAAATCAAGATATGACGCTACTAAACCTTATGTTAAGAATCCTTATTCTAATTTGTTTATCAAAATCCATTATATAATTTTGATTCTAGAAAATGTCTAAAACTTAAGGCTTAAGGGGTCTTAAGAAGAAATTGAAACTCAGGGAATCTTGCTAATGACGATGGATCAAATTCAATGCAAATCTGATATATTTAAATTTTGAAATGCCTATTTTAACTGATGACTATTTTAAAATGCTTCTCTCTCATAACATGTGATCTCCCCTGTTAAACTATGACATAATAGCTGCTCCCTCCTTCTTTCACATTGAAGAAAACCCTAAAATTATTGAAACAAGGTAAATGCACTGTATAAGACGTTGACACTTATCAGGAAACATCATTTTAAACAAGGACAGATTTATTCAATTTTCATCACAGAAACAAAGGTCAGCTGGCGTGGTTATTGTGGTTAAGAACTAACTAGAAAATTGTGATGTTCAAATTAGTTACAATTACCGATCCTGATTCTAAAATCGCCTAAAAAAGTAGAATTTCATTTTTTTTTTTTTTCGGGGGGACTTAACAGAGAGTCATCTACTTTTAAATGTAGATATAATTTTTTTTTTAATTTGACAAACTTCTTGTTTTCCTTTTTTGTGCTGCATCCAAGATTTTGATAAACTCATTATGAGATTTTCATCCATATTTTTCACTTGTGCCATTTTTTATTTATTTATCCACTCATGCCATTTTTACTGGCGCTATTTTACCGTGCCATTTTTAGCAAAATTCATTATTATGATCTATGAATTTTAATTTTACTGGTAGTTTAAAATCAATAAATGTTTATCATCTCATCTTATTAAATCAAAAGAATTGTTTTGAAATATCAACTCGATAGCGAGCGAGACAAATTTATGTTATGTTTCTTCCTCTGTTGCCACAACTGTTACGATATCAAGAGACAATGACGGGAAAGAAATGACGCAGTAAAGATGAGAGATAGACACGATGAAAGGGACAGACTGATAACTCCGAAAGAACAAGGAAGTCAGAGTGTGACGATGCAGTAGGCTGCATTTTCTTTAGTAATGGGTATGAATGGCGGACGTTGCAAATGTTAGATGTTCGACCCGGAGAAAAAAGGGGGGCACGAAAAAAGTGAAAATGCCTTTGGTTTTGTTTTGGGCGACACCAGAGGGACCCATGCTGGGATGTTCATGGATTGTGCCATGATAATTCTCTGTCTGATAGTTATCTCAGGTCTTAAGTGACTAGGTACTTGGGTGGTTCACCGATGACCAGTTAAAAGACCGAGTCACCAGGAAGCTTGGAACCCGTGGAAGCAGGATGACCGATTTGGGTCAGGTTAGCCAAACGACTGTGGGGAACTTGTTTCAACTTCGCCGAGATAGAGAGATCTCGTTTTACAACTCTGCCATTCCACTTAGAGACACGGGTATCTTTTGTAACATTCAGCAAATAAATTTGTTACTTGTTCATGAATTGGACTCGTGGCTTTTACTTGGCGTGAGAGTATTTGTTCAACCTTGAGATGAGATCAAACGTGTGAGATGATTACGGCCAAGTGCAATGAACGAGCAAACGCGTATGCGACATATTCACAAGAGGAAGAGAGAGAAAGACCAAGGCTTGCAATTGCTTTTGTTTGCCACATCTAAAAAGTGGAATAAAATTTTAAAAAAGAAACCTGAGAAGAACTTCATATGAGGTAGACGTATGAGAAAGTCGTCCCTCAACTTGACAAGAGAAAACTTGAAGATAAAAAAAAATTCTTATAACCCCCCCCCCCCCACCCCATGTTATTTTTATATAAATTCATGAACTTTGACTATCACAGGTATTGATAGTCGATGATTTTTTTTGATATAATAGATTTTTGTTTCGTAATTTTTGAGATGAGGGTTGACAATTTGTAGAATTCGGTATATTCGGACTACTGTTCTCATCTTAGGTGTTTTTATCACAACGTTTCGTCCGATGTAACCTCCGACCTTCTTCAGGTGTATTTTGTCGAACTCAGGAATCTTTCTGTCGAACTCGGAAATCTGGACAGAATTATTAAATCCACGGGGTTAGCATGCTCTCGTTCCATCTGCCATGACTGGGAAAACGTCTTCAGTAATTCACAATTCTTCTTATCACCTGTATCACCCTTAGTACTATATCCACTGCACCACGGGTCCTTGTGGACCCGTGGTGCAGTGGATATAGTACTAAGTAAAATTCAGTTCTAAGTGACAGTCATCTGAAGGTTGAAGGTTCAATCCCCAGTGCGAGCGATACGAAGAATTGCAAATTACTGAAGACTTCTTCCCAGTCATGGCAGATGGAACGAGAGCATGCAACCCCGTGGATAAAGAGTAAAGGGTTCTGTTCAAAATTCCGTTCAAATTCCAGAGTTCGACAGAAAGATTTCCGAGTTCTACAAGGTTCACCTGAAAAGGTCGGAGGTTACATCGGCCGAAACGTTGTGATAAAAACACTCAAGATGAGAACAGTAGTCTGAATATACCAATTCTACTAATAGATTTTTAGTAATCCTGATTCGTGCTTATCAAGCCATTGTTGATTGATCTCAACCACCATCAACAAGGACTAAAGGTGAACGGATTTGTCCTGTATCCTCTGCCAGCGTCACACAGAGGGTTACCATGCCGTCGGTAAACATCTTTGTATTTCTTTGCTAGAAATGCACCACATTTAGGGGTCCAGCCTAGAGACATGACATTGGCGCCAAGATAACGAATTGACCTCAAACCTTATTTTATTTTATCAAACGACAAAGCTCAATGAGTATATTGCAGAGTTGGATAATAGTGATAAACAGATGAACTGAAAGATCGATAGATAGAGAGATAGGTAAAATTGATTTGTCTTGTAATTTACTCATCAAGCCGTTGCTAATGGTTGTCAACCAGGCAAACGGATTCCTCCTGCGTCCTCTGCCAGCAACACAAAGAGATCGCCGAATTTCTTTGACACATTTAAGGTTCAACTATTTAACATTTGGTCAGCTTTTTTGCTTTCTTTCTCACAATTAAAAAGTGATAAAGATTAATTGACTGCTACTCACATGACAAGAAATCCGAGGACGTTAACTTCGACCAATTTGTCCGGAGTGAGGGCGGAACTCAAACTCATCACATGATGCATCAATCCAACACCTGAGACGAGAAAAGCGAATAAAATAAACAGCAAAAAAATATTCAGTCAGTACAAAAAAAAAAAATTTTTTTTTTACAAATGCTGTTATTAAAAAAAGAAAAAGACAACAACAATGAGAAAGAAAATGGGAAAGAACGAATTACTTCTCCGTGTCAACTACACCACGAAACTCCAGTTGCCTACGTGATGAGATGCCATAATCTGATGGGATCAAAGAATTGGTCCACTCCTGCACTACATAAGAATCGTATGGTCAAATTGACTAGAAATGGAATGAAATAAAAAATTTAAAAAATACTTAGAACTTTTTTCTATGTAAATATTTTATTTATTTTTTAATTTCAAGAGTTGTTAACACAAAAAACAATTTCTCTTAAAACCAAGCAAATTCCCTGAAAAACAAAGTATAAAATTTTGCACTTTTGATATATTATTCCACATGACATAATGGAAATAGTCTAAAAAATATATATATATATATATATATATATATATATATATAATATTCTAAAAAATTATATATATATAATATTCTAAAAATATATATATATATATATATAATATTCTAAAAATATATATATATATATATAATATTCTAAAAAAATATATATATATATATAATATTCTAAAAAAATATATATATATATATAATATTCTAAAAAAATATATATATATATATATATATATATATATAATATTCTAAAAATATATATATATATATATATATATAATATTCTAAAAATATATATATATATATAATATTCTAAAAATATATATATATATATATATATAATATTCTAAATATATATATATATATATATAATATTCTAAATATATATATATATATATATATAATATTCTAAATATATATATATATATATATATAATATTCTAAATATATATATATATATATATAATATTCTAAATATATATATATATATAATATTCTAAATATATATATATATATATATATATATATATATAATATTCTAAATATATATATATATATATATATATATAATATTCTAAATATATATATATATATATATATATAATATTCTAAATATATATATATATATATATAATATTCTAAATATATATATATATATATATAATATTCTAAATATATATATATATATATATAATATTCTAAATATATATATATATATATAATATTCTAAATATATATATATATATAATATTCTAAATATATATATATATATATATATAATATTCTAAATATATATATATATATATATATATATATAATATTCTAAATATATATATATATATATATATAATATTCTAAATATATATATATATATATAAAGTAAATATTAATTATTATTACCTACAGACATCGATGTTTCATTCTTACGCAATCTTCAGTGTAAGGATGTTAATTCATGTCAGTGGGAGGGCTCGAACCCGGTTTCCAAGTCGCCACTGACTCCTAGTTCGGTGTCTTTCCCATCGGCTACCAATAATTAGCATGGACATTAGGAGAAATTAAACTCTATAAACACCAAATCAGTAAGTGAACAGAAGAGACAGGATTCAACAACAACAACAAAAAAGGGGGTTGGAATATCGCATTTAAGCTGTAGTATAACTGATCATTATTAAATATTCTCAGAGTGCACCATATATAGATATATATATATAAAAAGAAGTTTTAATCGAGTTTCTCAATAAATTCACCAGTTTTAGCTTGCATAACTCCTCACGTGCCTAAAGAAGACTCATGGGAGTCGAAAACGTTAGCAGTTTTGGCGAGTTCCTGTTCACACTCGAATAGAACATTAGATCATTAGTCCGTTAACATGAAAAAAACTAAACTAAACAAAAACCTAATAATTTAAAAATTTAAGCCTAAAATAGAAATACAAGGAAACACGTGTTAAAATAAATTCACCCATTATATTGATACAACAAAGGAAACAGGATATAGGCCAATCTATAGAAAACAGAACAATAGAACAGGATATAGGAAGTAACACTAACCACTCCTTTGTTCGTGGGAAGCGTAACGATTGGCTGAGAGAACAAAGAATCTGATTGGTTAACTAGCTAGCCGTGTATATAAAAACACCCAGCAAAAATAACTCCATGCATTTTAGCCTGAAGATTCAGGGGATGAAACGCGGAAGCCTGTGTAGCTTAATTGCCATAAATATATTTTCATAGCTTACTACCTAGCTCTACTTACGTATCGAGCACTGTTGAAGTAAATACTGAAAATTGATACATAAAAAATTATATCTCCTTATAAAATTTTATGTGGATACATGAAATATATATATATATATATATATATATATATATAGTAGAGAATGGTAGTTTGCTTGAAGCATTGCTGGGTATAGTAGTAGTAAGTTTTTGAAAGGCTGTGGGCAATGCAATTCCGGGTAAGATGCAAGTTGTAAGGAACAAAAACAATAACAATAAATCGGATACGATATAAGACTTACTATTTATTTTTCCTTTTTTTTTCTTACATAACAGCAAGAGTGTTTTTAGCTGTTCGTGTGATGTCCGGGTGATTAAAAATCACTATTTGATATTTCGGGAAAAGACATCCCTTTGTAAAAAATAATTAAACCAGAAGAAGAATATTTTTTTTCTTCTCCGACTGTGTAGAGAATACTACAAAACAAAATGGCTGCCAGATATAGACCGCAGCAAATAAAGCAGTTTCGCAGGGAATATAAATTAAATTAAGTTTTATTTTAATATTATGTTAAATATATGATTTGGTGTTTAAAAATATTTGTGTAATGTTGGTTAGGTGTATGGTGTTCGATAAACTGTTAGTTTTAATAATATATATATATAATTTTTTTTATTTTTTTTTAATTTTTTTTTTTTTATCAAGCTTATATTTGAATATTTACTTTGTTTTATCTTCATATTTTTATTTTGTTTATCTTTCTTTCGTATTTTAAGAATTTTAATATAGAGTAAAGTAATTAGTCTCATATTTTAAATATTCTAGATCTATCAAACTTATCGATTATCATCTATTAAAGAAGTGTTACTAATTGTGGGTTTCGTCAAATTAGATTAACGAATTAACTTATTAACTTGATATATTTACTATAAGATAAAGGGGAGTAACTCTGGATTTTTATTATTTTTTTATAATTAATTTTTTTTTTTTTTTATAGGTGGAGATCTGTATAACAATATTAGTGTATATATACAACATATATACACATACATGCATATATACATATATATACATATCTATGTATTATTGTTTTTTTAATTGTTTATCTATATATATTCTACACTTTCTTTACATATTTGTTTGTTTTTTTTAATTTATTTTTTTTATTTTTATTATTATTATTTACTTGTTTAATTTATTTTATGAATTATTTATTTAATATTTGCATGTTATTTGTATACATTCTATATGTGTTTGGATTAATTAATTAATAATGCTAGGTTACGGGGTGACTTATTTTGGTGGGTTAGAAGAGTATGTTGAATATGGTTTTTGGTTTGTGGTTGAAAGTGTGTAAGGATGGAAGTTCATATGGGGAGGGGCCTGTTTGATTGTGTGGTGAGTTTATTATAGGAGGTGAGTAATGAGTGAAGTGGTGGAAACGGAGTCTGTTAAGTGTTAGATATGGGGGTTGGTTGGTGGATGGGGGGTAGATATTATAGAATGAATGGTGAGTAGAGCTCGTGACGCTGATTGAGTGAGGGGTTTAATCTGGAGATGAGGATTGATTCTGTGATTCTAAGGTCACCAATGTTTCTGACAGACGCTAAGATGGAGACATGAATATCGCGCTGAGTGTTTGAGCAAATCTCTGTGTTTGTGGAAAGAGGATATACGGGTATTCAAGTGCTCCTTGATGCGTAAGTGTAGCGGTCTTGTAGTGTTGCCGATGTAAAATTTTTTGCATTTATTGCACTGTAGTTTGTAAACACAGTTAGTGCGATGGCACAGACCTGTGTTGGGGATAGGGCAATTGGCCAGGGAGCAGGGTTCGGGTGTGTGGTTAGTATGTTCATTAGATAGATGTTGGCGTAAGGAGGTGCCAGTGTGTGTTAGTTGTATGTTAAGGTTTTCCTTATGTATTGCCTTGCGGATGGAGGTGGTGATCTTATCGCTGAAGAAAGGGAGTTTTAAGAAGCATGTGTTAGTGAGGGTGCGGTGTCTACGTGTTTTGGACTTATTTAGGTGGGCTATGGTGGGGGCGGGGTAGCCATTAGTTTGGAGGGTTTGGTGGAAGTTTTTAGTGTGTGATATTTTGTCAGCAGCAGAAGAGCATTTATTTTGTATTCGGGTAATTTCATTATGGGCATAACTTAATTTGGCTTTTGTGGGCAGGGCAGACTTAAAGTGTATGAAAAGGTTTTTGCAGGCAGGTTTCCTATAGAAGTTAGTATGTATAGAGCCGTCATCGGTGATGTTAAGGTTGAAATCAAGGAGAGAGAGTGAGCCGGACTCGTTGGGGTGTTCTATGGTGAATTGTATGTGGGGGTCGGTGTTGTTGAAGGTGTTTAATATTTGTGTGGCTTCGTCTTGAGAGGATGTAAGGATTAGAATGTCATCTATATATCTGGAGAAGAATATATAGGAGAGGCAGGAGTTAAGTGCTCGTTGCTCTAACCGGTTCATGTAAGTGATGGCTAAGAGACCGGAAAGGCTAGAACCCATGGGGAGGCCGGAGATTTGTTTAAAAGTGTGCTGCTGAAAGGTAAAGTATGTGTTGTCGATGATGATGTATAAGAGATTGTGAATGTCAGTAGATGTTAGTCCGAAGAGCTCTAGGTTGTCAGAGGAAGATATGTGGTCGGTGATGAGGTCTATGGCTGGGTGTGCAGGTATTGAGGTGTAGAGGGAGATTACGTCTAGGCTAAATATATAGTTGTTTGTTTGTAGTTGTTGGTGTTGGAGTGAGTGTAGTCTGCTAATTACTTGGTCGGAGCTGCTGACATGTGCGGGGAAAGTGGAGAGTAGTGGTTTGAGTAGTTAAGAGAGAAGCCAAGAGATTTTATAGAGTGGTCCTTCAATACTAGAGACTATAGGTCTAATTTGTGTGTGTGTTGGTCTTGTGTGTTTTAATGAGGTGGTAGAAGGTGGGAAGTCTGCTGTTTTTGGTGGTGAAGTTGATTTTGTATTTTTTGGGGAGGTTACATGTGAGACAGATTTGGGACCAGGTGTTGTTAATGGAGTTTTGGACTAATGTGGCTGAAATGTTGGGGGCGGGGGTGTATAGGTTGTTGTTGTTAAGGTGTTCGAGAGCGAGTGTGTTGTATGAGTCTTGAGAGATGATACAGAATTCCTTACCTTTATCAGAGGGTAAGTAAACTAGGTCTTTATTTTTCAGGGTTTCTAGGGTAAGGCGTTGGGATCTGGTGATGTTAGGGGTGATGTGGGGTTGTTCTTGTTGGAGTATATCAAGGATCCTCTGTTTTAATCTAGAAAGTTTTTGATCAATTAGGTGGTTACTAGGTGGTGGGTGTAGTGGGTGGTCAAGCTGGTAGACAGGGAAGGAATTAGTAGCATTGGTTGTATTATTAGGGATGTCTTGAGTAGGTTGATTAAATGCTGTGAGCCATTTGAGGTGATAAGCTGTTCTACAGAATTGAGTCTCGATCTTAAGTTTTGTGTGGTCGTTTAGCTTTTGGGTGGTGATGAATTTGGGGCCAAGGCAGTAGTAAGGGAGCCGGTGAGGTCAGTGACCATGGGGGGGGGGGGGCCTAGTGAGGTGGTTGTTGGAGTTGTAGGTTCTGGTGGTACTAGTGTTCTTGGTGATGTGAGGTTGAGAATATTTCTGGGAAAGCCAAGTGAATTTCCGTTTAAGTCGGTTTTTCTCGAGGTTGAAGCAATGGTGATAGGCATCATTGACAGCCTTAGATATATATATATATTTCACACCTCACCACAACAAAAATCTCACCCACAGACCATTTCAATTATACCCCCCCCCCCATTTTCAAAGTTGTCTTTACCTTTTCGAATCTTTTTCTCATTAACCATAATACTACCCACATTTTGAACACAGTTTTCCCCTCCCTCCTCTTTCCCTTACCTCTCAAAATCCATCCCACACTTCATCACAACAAAAATATCAGCCCCCCCCCCCCCCTTCACCTCTCCCACCCTAAGGCCATTTCAATTATATTCTCACCCCTCCCCATTTCATAGCTGTCTCAATCTTGTCCACTTTAAATTTTTCATATTCATTTGAATTTTTCTCGACGACTAACTCTCACATCCTGTACTCTCTGGGTTTCATAGTAGATACGGCTGCTATATCCTTTCGTCTCACCACCATATCAACCCCAAAATTCTATGTACTTGCATGACATTTTTCTTCAACCTATCATCCTGAGGAAGTCTTACAATAGAGACGAAACGTTGATGAATACATAAACAACTATCTTTTGATTTTTCATTTCCCATATATATATATATATATATAAATGAAACAATAAAAATAAAAGTGTTATCTTTATCTTAGAGCCTACTGTGATAAGAGCATCCTTTTATATATATATATATATATATATATATATTAATTAATTTATAAATTAATTTTTGTATACAGATTTATTTAATTAATTTATAAATTAAATTTTGTGTGCACAAAAGGTAGACATGAACACGCCATCAGCATGACTTACCTGGGCAAAAGGTGAGAATCATCTCTCTCTATTTTTTAAAAACCCATAAATTGTTTCAATACTGCAGTTAGAGGTTATATCAATTAGAGCTTTCATTTATAAACAGGGTAAAATTAATATATATTCAAAACATGTTCAATAGAAAATTGGATTTGAAATTGTTTTGAATATTTTATCCTATTATTACATATACAATATTTTAGCAAAAGGGGTAAAATATACTAGAACTTAATTTGGCGAAATGTCCTAAAAAACAAGAGTTCAAATGTCGACTATGTTAAGGGTTCTAGACAGTAATAGATTTGGATTTGGTCAACATAAAAACAAAAAATAAATGTCTTTGAATGAAAAGATTTAAATTGAATATTTTTAGCGGGTATTTTCGTAAAACCAAAAACTTTGGACAAACTTATGTTTATTCCTCAAGTTACATCTCCAAACTGATTTTCAAATAATTCTATATCTTCTCAAAGAAGTGTGTGTGTGTGTGTGTGTGGGGGGGGGGTATCACGTGATCAGAATACTGAAATGTATACTTTTAAGAGAGAAGGAGAAAATGTTTCAACAAAGAACTTGACCCGAGTCAACCTGTTAGACGAATTTTGCACTTTTTGACTCATAGGTCAAGCCATCCAGAATATTTTGTAACACCAGACTTGGTGCCACCAGACTTCTTTGAGTCAAACTTTGAGAGGAAGAGGAGGGAGGGGGGGAGGTCAGGTGTAACATTCACAAAATCTTGCATGAAGTTATCTGACGATGTATGCAGAGAACTAAAAACTGGATGACAAAGCAAAATTTCTTTGAAATATCTGGTCTGTACCAAAAAAAGCTAAAATACCCCCAAAATGGCCAATGATGGCATTTGTTTTGTAAATATCTAAAATTTCCTTAATTTTTTGCTCAAAATTCACGAAAAGTTATGCTTAATAGTTATCTACAAGAAAAAAGATAAACTGATGACCTCAGGAAAACTGGCTTGCTCCAAAGAGAAAAAAAATATTAACACCCCCCACCAAATTGACAAAAATTGAAATGTTTCACTCATAGTAAATTTTTTTTTCACTCATATTTAAACGTACACATATTTTTTTTTTACTCATATTTAAACGTATACATATTTTTTTTTTACTCATATTTAAACGTACACATATTTTTTTTTTACTCATATTTAAACGTACACATATTTTTTTTTTACTCATATTTAAACGTACACATATTTTTTTTTTACTCATATTTAAACGTACACATATTTTTTTTTTACTCATATTTAAACGTACACATATTTTTTTTTTTTACTCATATTTAAACGTACACATATTTTTTTTTTACTCATATTTAAACGTACACATATTTTTTTTTTACTCATAGTTAAACGTACACATATTTTTTTTTTACTCATATTTAAACGTACACATATTTTTTTTTTACTCATATTTAAACGTACACATATTTTTTTTTTACTCATATTTAAACGTACACATATTTTTTTTTTACTCATATTTAAACGTACACATATTTTTTTTTACTCATATTTAAACGTACACATATTTTTTTTTTACTCATAGTTAAACGTACACATATTTTTTTTTTACTCATATTTAAACGTACACATATTTTTTTTTTACTCATATTTAAACGTACACATATTTTTTTTTTCACTCATATTTAAACATACACTTATTTTTTTCCCCAAAATTCAACTAAAGTTGTGATAATTGGTCGTTTACACGATTCAAGTAGTAGTGATCACAGGGGGAGATAATTCATGTTTTACTTGTTTTAGATTTTTAAAAGGTTTAAAATCTTCTCCAAATTACAACACACTTACTTGGTTGTACAGGAACAATTTTTGTTTTGCTATCTTGTGGTTTCATGCCAAGTGGCAAGCAAGAATCCGGTAATGTCGGACCTGGAATGAAAGAAAATGCGGAAGAATAGGAAAAAGAATAGGAAACTCAAGTGAGAAAAATTACATAACATTTTCTGGCGTAAAATAAATTTTGAATGAAAATTAACGACAGAACGGGAAGGAAGAGAATCATATTATGTACAAGTATTTTCAGAAATATTTAATTAAAAATCCCTCTAATTTGAAATGGCGCAACATTACAACTTAACTCAGTAAGGGTCTTCATCGCATCTTAAGAATACACGGCTTCCAACTTGTATCTAATGCTACTATAAGCACAAAATGCTAAATAATACAGTCAGCCGTCAAGACTTGTGCGTTGGTTTGGCCAAGTTCTACGTTACAGACAAATTTTTTTCCAGTCAATCAGTGGTGCTGAATTCAACTCGACATTAGTGAAAACAACGAGGATGGAGGCAGATCAAAATGCGGCTGACAATGGTGAAATCACTGTAGGCAACCACAGGCCCTCAGATTTCATTCTGATATCTTGGTGATACAACCTCTGCTGGTTGGGGATATGAATCAAGTTGATCTTGCATGGGGCAAGGGTTAGGGTTCATCTGTCATTCACTTTCACTTGTTAGCTGGGTTAGAGTTTACAACAGCTACGTTCGTAGTGCAACGTTGCATCGCAGTGCATGCTGGGATTGCACTAATTTTTGTCTTTTTTTTTTAATTCGGTCTTTCTGAGGATGCAGAGGAATGACACAACCATGATCGAGTCGATTTGCTGATAGAGTTCTGCTAGTTTATTTAAATATACATTCACAAGTTTTTTTGTTTTTTTTTAAACAAAAACAATAATCATAAAGTTCATCTTTTGCTTTAGGCATGAAGCCCGAATCGATACAGTTCTGTTATTAAAGCTGGAGGTTCCCAGACTGAAGTCATCACTGCATTGTAACCGCTTGTGGTGGTATGGATGGCTAATATGGAACATTTGTAAATAATCGCTTAAAAATAAAAATCAGCAAGCGGGGATACCTCATTTAAAATTGAAGAATGTAATCGGAGTTGTCTACCTTAAGATTAAAAATGTGCAAACAGATAGAAATTAAAAACTAAAATGACTTCATTGCATCCCGGGCAACGCCGGGTGGGTAGAGCTAGCAACCGATTATGGTTTGATGCAATCTGACAGAAAGGCGAAAGGCCGGATTGTGCTTAAAGCAGGATAGCAACTTAGAAATTTAAACCCGCAAAACAACAGCTGTTTCAAGCTGTGAATATCCGACAAAACAATCAATATTTTAAAAAGAAAAAAAAAAGAAAAAGTCAAACACATGTATTAGAATCTCTAAAAGTTTTAGAATTTAAAAAAAAAAAATGATAATTAAAAAAAAAAAAAATGATAATTTAAAACAACAAACAAAAAAAATGATAATTTAAAAAACAAATAAAAAAAATGATAATTTAAAAAAAAAACAATTTAAAAAAAACAAACAAAAAATGATGATTTAAAAAAAAAATGATAACTTTAAAAAAACAAACAAAAAATGATAATTTAAAAAAAAAAAAAATGAAAATTTAAAAAAAACACAAAAATCACTTGCAATGATAATTTAATTGTACAATTCTTTCAAATATTGCTGTTTGCCTTGTATGATTTTCTATCAAACTGTATTTTATTTACCGGTGACCATTTAATAATTTCAGAAACATGAGTATTAATTTACTCCTCTCCAGGAGTTAGGCACAAGGCCAGTTTTTATCTTACTCCCACAAGTAAGATGTGACCCAAGGTCGGATCGGGAAAGTGGGGTTTAAACATTGCCTGGGCAGCCCCGTCGGCATTTCCCGGATTTTGACCCAAAAGCAATTCAAACGAAAATCTGAATTTTCTGGATTAAAAAAAGAAGCAGAATTCCGCTAAAAAGCGGAACACTCACATCCCTGGAATTTCTACATATTACAAAACTGCTAGATCGGATTAAGTATTTGTAAAAATGAATTATAGCAAAGTATGTTAGTCTATTGCAAATAACACGGTAGAACAATAACAAATGAAAATTGGCTAATAAGAATCAAAGTTTGAGTTGTCAGCTTTAATGATACTTAGGTCCAACTGTGAAAATCCAGCTAACATTATTTTATGGATTAGAATATATATATATATATATATATATATATATATATATATATATATAAGAGATTTTTTAATTTTTAATTTTAATTTTTTAACGGCTTTAATTTTTGAAATGTTAAATTTCTTTCCTTCTTCTTCTCTTTCTCTATCCCTCCACTTCATTCTCTCCAAATATGATCTGAGGTTAAGATCGGATTCTAACTCTGCCTGATGAGATCTCAGTTTATAGTAACTGTTGATCGATAACATCGACATGCCAGTGTCGCAGATTTTGTACATGTCTGTGTAAATAAAATTATCATATATATATATATATATATATATATATATATATATATATATGACAAATTTCCTAGCTAAAATAGACAGAAACTAATAATTCGAAGCCATCAATTCCATTCATTTTGCGTCCTTTGAATGAGACAGGCCACTGCTGATAACGCTACAACCAAAATCATGATTTTCATTCCCTGTCTGTTCACATTAACAACCATGCCGAAGTCTGGACACTTTCTGACAAATCAAAATTAATATTCTGTATGATTTTTCTACATTGTTTTCTTCATCCTGAGAAAGTCTTTTAATAAAGACGAAACGTTGATAAATACATAAATAACAGTTTTTCGCTTTCCTTTTTTTTCATTTTACATTACGTCGGATCATTTTATCCCCACTTTTCTTCATATATATATATATATGTATATATATATATATATATATATATATATATATATATATAATGAATACCCCTCCTTTAGCTAAGGCCATCCCTACACGATTGCAATGTCCAGTTGTGGGCACACAGATAGCTCAGTACCCTGTAACTTATTATTTACAAATCTTGCTGCAGATACGACATACAAGACTATTGAGTTCTGTTTGTATATAGCTACATCCTACTTTTGTTTGAAACCCGCATTCTTGCAGACCATTCCTCGATAGACAAGCTCTGCCAAATGAAGCACACATGTTCGGGCTGAAATGTGGATGGGTCGTTCGGCACCGACCGCTTCCGCAAAGCACGTTTCAACATGGAGTGCACTATCTACTTTCCCTCAAATTTCCTGCATCCATCATAAATATGCTTGCATCAAACCGATGGCTTGTGTTGTGCACGTTTGCCATGTTGCAGTTCCTCATATAATAGTTTTTTAGGGACCCTATAATCATCTTTCATCCTAACCAGATATCCTGCCAAGCACATCTGATTACGCAGGACCGGCGGGACAGTTATAAAAGTGGGGGGACCGGTTAAACACATGCATATATAACTTTATTATTGATGACCGTAAAGTGTGTGTGTGGGTGGGTGTGGGGGTGTCAAATATCAATATCTTGAGCAAAAATGATCCCCTTACAATGGTTGCGGGCTCGTTGGAAGCGTATTACTGAGCTGATTACAGAAATCACAAAAAAATAAATTTTTTAAGTATTTTTGAGGGGTCTGGGGCCAAATAACCATATTTGGACATAATGGGCCAAAATCACGTTTTTGGATATATCATGGCTTTAAATAATCCCCTGATATTGGTTGAGGGCTCGTTGGAAGCATATTACTGAGCTGATTACAAATATGAAAGAAAAATTTCACAATATTGATTTTTGAGGGCTCTGGGACCGAAAAACCATATTTGGGCATATTGCGCCAAAATCACGATTGTAGATATATTATGGCTTAAAATAATCCTCGGAGAGTGATTGAGGGCTTGTTAGAAGCATATTACTAAGGTTATTACTATCTTGAACAGAAAATTCCTAAACGATAATTTCTGGGGGGGTAATGGGGTCAAAATAACGATAACCTGTTAGGGCATTAAAGGCAGAAAAGACGGGATCAGATATAATTTTCCCCTGAGAATGGATTGGAGCCCGTTGGATGCATATGATAAAACAGATTTAGTCACTGACATGATGATTTTCATAAATTTATCAAGCAGTAGGGATAAACTTTCAGCAACAGAGCTTCTCAAACAGAGCATCATCATTACTCAGAGGCCCAAAGAGTGAGTGGGCCATCTTGCAGTAACGTGTTGAATGCCCGTATTCAATGCAATGTTTACAGAACGGCTGTGCTTGTAGACGAATGATTTATCTTCGGATCCGAACTTAACCACAACTGGTTAATCACATCGTCCAAATTATCTGCTTGTGAGGTTTTGCGAGCCAACTTGAGACGGATGGATCGAAGAATTTTGTTGTTAGCCTCCAACCCAGATTCATCAAAACATTTAAGGCCACGACAATCATTCATCTCGATGAGCTCCCATGTGAGAGCCAGCAGTTTGTGTAGAGTGGGAGGAACACTGATCCACATCAGATCCATAGGCTGTGGGGATTTCTTCTTTGGTCTGGTGGGTGTGGGGAAGCTTTCCAGATACAATAAGTAAAGGGTGGTAGAAACCTTCTTGTATTCATGGACGTCAATGTTCTGAGAGGACGAAAAAAAACGAAGGATGACGGAGAGATACTGCCCGATCTGTGTCATAGTGTGTTGAAATCGAGCTGGTAGCATCTGGATGACAACGCCTCTACCACCATGACATAGAATAGTTCGTGCAGTGTTGCCAGTTGTCGACGTTCCACCGTTACCAGTTGTATCAGGGAAATCCCAGTGCTCACCTAAGACTTCATTCAGTTTAGTCTGAATTTCCTTTTTGGCAGCCACAAGGAATTGATGGTAGTGGGAGGTATCTGACTCTGTCCACTCAAAGACCTCGGTCTTCAGATGCATTGCTAGCTTCATGTAGTGGTCAAACGTTCGGAGCAGCGCATGCAGGACTTGAATGGGGATGACTTCATGGTTTGGTATTGGCTTGTTTGTCAAACCTTTACGTGTGTCATAGTCGTTACGCTGTTTGACAATCTCATTGCCATCATCAATCACATTCTCGAAAATGGAGTGCAAGTCAGCAACCGTTCGCGTGATCTCGAATCCTGCTCGCATAACATCTGGATCATGGCAGTCAGCTCTGGAATGGTCACACAAGTCACAATATGCCCCACCAAGACCCAAATACAAATTAGCAGCTTTCAAGTCCATCATGTGTGAGGCAACATTCACTTTCATCGACTTCTCCCCAACTACGGTCTGAAACCCAGAAGACTTCATTGTATTGATATCATCATCAAAGACTTGAAGTGATTGGAGTGTTTCTGTTGACTCCTTGCCCAGCTGAAGTGCTAACAGTCTATGCGTCAGGGCACTGTTAGGCGATTTCTGTGTCCAGATAATGCTCTGATGCTGAAATTTCCCATGAGAAATTTCAGCATCAGAGCATTATCTGATCTCAAAATATTTAAGAAATGGTCAAAATCTAAGTACTCAATCGCAACGGGCGTGCATCAGATTTCTGAGAATTGGCGTCTGTGGAGAATTGGCTTCTGTGGAGAATTCTCTTTATTTTGGATTGCCACAAGTCAGAATTCTCAATATATGGATTTTTAGAGACATATTTATCTATATTTTCAGAAAATGTACACTGGAGAAAATCTGGCTTGTGGCATTTTGAGATTTTCACCGTTATGTATCAAATTTTATAGCGAAAAATACGTAAATTTTAAGGATTTTGAACAAAAATTAGCAAAAAAAATTTACCAAAAACTAATTTTTCTTGTAATTGGGGACCTGACATTAAATGATTTTATTATATTCAGTTAATTTGGGCCAATACTGGATGAATGTGAAAAAATTACCTTATTTGGGTCACTTTTATTCATTTTACAAGCATATTTAGTAATTTGGTGGAAAAAAACACTTGTCTTGAAACCGATGAGATAATGATATTGTGAAATCGCAAAATCTGGAATGTTCAAATGTTCACCATTTTTCTTGTAGGATCCCGTTTGACTTACTTTTTTTGTTGTTAAACTGGAATTTTTCTCTACTTTTTGAAACATTTAGAGCCATAAATGCTTGAGTAAAGTTCATTTTTGGCAATTTCCATGTCCCAGCCACTGTATGGTGAGTCCAAAGGTTATATATATATATATAATCTAATTACTTTTCTGGTACCTAAGGTACTTAAGCTTTATTTTTTATTTATTTTTTGATGCAACTTTAATTCCTATATAATTTTATTGCTAGCTACCATATTGCAGAATGGTTCTTGGATATAGTGTTTAGATAGTATTATTATTATTTTTATTTTTTTTATTATTGTTATAATTAATGTTATTTGATATGCAAATTACTATATCATACGGTAGTCTTAAGGGTAATATATTATTATTATTATTATTATTATTTTATCATTACTATTATTTATTTATGTATATATTAGTGATATTTTAAGCTGAATTATTTCGACACTTGATTATTGGGGAAATGGTCATATAATCAGTACCATTGGAGAGCCATGAATATTATAACTGTCCTGTTTTTAAATCACCGAAACAGTTACATGGTAAACAGCTGATGATCCCCGTGTTAATATTAGACGCTGAAGGTCTCCTGTTTTTGTTTCACCTTTTTTTTTTTCCTTATATTTTTTCATTTATTAATTTTCCAACGAATGTTAAGTCTGCAATATCTTGGATTTAGTTAGTTTGTCTGGGAATTTAAACTGCATTTTACATATTTTCATTTTTTTTTTTTTTTTTTTAATGACTCAAAGCTTCTTTAGACTATATATATATATATATATATATATATATATATATATATATATATATATAGTGTCAGAGTGAAATAAATTCCAGAAGGAAATCCAAGTATGAGAGCTCAATGTAATAAACAGAGCAAAAATAAAATAAAATAAAGTAACACGGAATCATATATATATATATATATATATATATATATATATATATATATATATGTGTGTGTGTGTGTGAGAGGGAAGGAGAGAGTTATTTTGAAAATAAGATAAAACGATAAATAGATGAAACGTTTACTTACCTCCAATTTTATAAATTTTGATATCTGAAAATTTCACTTCAAACGAATGGGGAAAGAATGAGTTGCTGAGCCCATAGAAATATTCTCGGATTTTGCTGTCTCGGCTTTCATTTCGACTATGTGCATTTCTTTCGACCACCTAAGAACGACAAACATTTGGAAAATTATTTTTAAGCAAGATGAATTAGAACAAATACATAGAAAACATTGCCAAGTCTGCTGCACAGAAGGCGGGCTCCCTCTACCGTGCTAGAAAACTACTCACACCTGCCAGTACCTTATATATCTACAAAGCCACCATCCGCCAATGCATGAAGTATTGTTGCCACATCTGGGCTGGAGCACCAACCACTAGTCTCTCTCTATTAGACAGGGTTAAAAAATATGTCTATATTTTTTTAAATAGCCTATAATTATAACTTTTATCTAACCCATAACCACTAACGAAAAGAACAGACTTGGGAGTAATCGCGACTAATGAGAGACCCTAACTTAACCCCTAACCTTAACCCTAAATCTCTCAAATCAGAGTCTCAACATTAGATGTAGTTTCGGGTCACATCGAGAACACATCCTACTTAATGCATAGATGGGAGCCTGACAGCCTGCTGCTCTCACTTAAGAATGGACCTGGGAGTAATGGCATAATACAACAATGGAAACAATCTAAATAATACAGATTATCAATCATCAACTCAGAAATTCCAAAACATATCGGTACAAACCAAAAATAATAGAAACACATGGCGCAATGGATAAAGGTGTTGATTAGCAATCAATTCTAAGTGACAGTCTTCTGGAGGTTGAAGGTTCAATCCTTACTACAGGCGGTAATATTAACTAAGAAAAACATAGTAATTAACACTTCTATCCAGTCATGGCTGACGGAACAAGAACAATCTACGCCCATGGATTAAATAAAGAGTTCAGTTCGAAATTCTGTAGAGATTCTCAAGTTGACAAAGATTCCAACGTTCGAAATATTGAAAATAACAATCACGATGAGAATAGTAGTACAAATGATCAATCCTCATCTAAAAAATTCCGAAACGTAAGAAAAATATATGTTCATGTAAACTTATAGTCGTACAAACAAGTTTGAATATTTCAAAGAATTGTTTGAAGTGAATTTTTGGTGGTATCTTCTACTACATCTACTTTTAACTGATTGTTAATCAATGCCTTTATCTGTTGCGTCGGTTGTCCATAAAATTTGAAGAGTCAATACTTTCTAGGCGATAATAACTAAAAATAATATAATTAATTAACACTTCTACCCGGTCATGGCTGACGGAACAAGGACAATCTACCCCTGTGGATTAAATAAACAGTTCAATTTGAAATTCTGTATACGTTTCCGATTTTTACATAAATATTCCCATGTTTCAAAAGCTGCACCTGAAGAAGGTCAGAGTTTACGTTGGTCGAAACGTTGTGAAAATAACAAAAAAAATGAGAAAAATAGTCCGAATAATCAAATAGTACAAGGATAATCCAATTTACAGATACGGGGAGACAAAGAAAGAAAAGAAAATCATAATTACCCCTCCAGATTTCGGTATGACAATCACTTTGACAAAATCTGGCATGTCACGTACGAGTTCATTGTAGAGTCTTTCCTGATCCAAAACAACAATTATATCCACTGAAATCAAAGGAAGAGGAGGAAAAATTAAAAGACCCGCGGTGCAACGGATGATAGTGCTAAAGTAATAATCAGATCTAAGGGACAGTCTTCTGAAGGTTGAAGGTTCAATCCCCAGTACGGGCAGTACTAAGAATACAATTACAAATTATTTAAGACTTTTACCCGGTCATGGCTGATTAAATAAAGGATTTCTTTTGAAATGCAATACACATTTGCACATACGACAAAGATTTCAGAGTTCGACAAGACACACCTGAAGGAGGCCGGAGGTTACATTAGCTGAAACATTGTTAGCATAACATTCAAGATGAGAACAGTAGTCTGAATAATCCAAAAAGGCATAATCTCAAAATAAAGAGATACTACCACCAGCGGGTGCAGTGTAAACAAATAAATTGTTCGTGTGCTACATACACAGCTAGCTCTTGCCCGCCCCGTAAACTAGTCTGATGACAGCAGTTCCCTTTTGTGATTAAAAAAAAATGGCAGACCATCAGTTGCCAGAAAATTGGTGTTGCACGTGTAATAGTCATTTTTACCATAACATATTATTTACCTCCTTGCCAGGATGTTAGACACAAGGTCAAGTGTGATTTTGAGAAGCAAGCACACTAGGATGAGCGCACTCTAACCATAAAATAAATACCTGAGCAGCCCTGTCGCCATTCCCCAGTAAAGGTTCCTCAGACGATTATCAATAAACTAACCCCTTCTCAAAGAGAAGGTAAAGCCTGGGAGGGTGGACAGGTTAGGACTGAACAGAACCACACCCCAACCTGACAGCTACAAAGCCACTGTCGGATTACAGAACGTTGTATCATAATTCTGTGATACAACATTTTCATATAAAAACTTATGCGAATTCTATAGTGAAAATGTGCAATGGTTGTTTCAAAACAAGAATTTATCATTATTTGATAAACTTTTTTTTTTAAACATGTAGTGTAAATAATTTAAAAAAACTTTCTGAATAAAATTAGAATTTGACAAAAATGTCATGATGAAAAATCCAAGGGCAAGTAATCCAGTTTGAATATCCACAAAAATGATAAGCTTATATTTTGCTTACAAGTTTTTCAGGCAGCTATGACAGTGTGCCCAGCAGTGGAAAAAATAAATTTTTGACTATGCTCAGATGGCCGTGAAAATGTTTTAAAGTGAAACTAGAAAGCAAATGTGAATCAACAAAAAAAAATTAGCTCAAAAGGTCCACTTTTGGACTTTTTACAGCAAATTGAAATTGGTTGGTTTGCGGGTTGTTCAAAATCATCATTATTTTTTCTGCAAAAAAAGCTCAACAGACAAAAAAGGCATTTTGGGATGGAATGTCCTTAATATGGTACATTTTACAATCTTAAGTGTGACTTTTTCATAAAACATATACACTAATGTCTTAAATAAGCCACATATATATGTATATAAATGAAATTTAGAATTTCTGATACCAAAAATATGATTGCACCATTATAGAGTGGCCGCACAGTGTGAATTTTGCCTTTTTTTGTGAAAATAAAAAATGTTCATGTCAGAAGTTTTTTTTTTGCAAGAAGATGCAGGCCTGGGGTTTTCAGATGTTTAAAATACACCATCTTCGCTAACAGATGCACATAGCCTACTACCTGCCCCAAAAGTTTTATGGACAGATCAAAATTTCCATTATTATACAAAAAATCTGGCAAAATGGGCAGAACTCTAAAAAAAAAGCAGCTGAACTCTACGAAAGCCGTCGATCTGTTGTAAATCTGGTAAATCATACCTTTATGTAATTACCAATGATGTGGAACTAAAAATAAGGCTGAAAATTAATGGAATGATGTTATTTAATGAAGATCAGTTCAATAAATGGTAATGAATGACCATTATTTGTCAAAATGGCCGACACAGTGTGAATTTTGACTTTTCTTGTAAAGCTCAAAAATTTTGAGGTTAACTTTTTTTGCAAGGAGATGCAGACATGGGGTTTTCAGATGTTAAAAATACACCATTTTGGCAACAGATTTCTGTTACCTAATACCTGCCTAAACCTGCCTTTCCGAAGGTATGCAAAATTCTGGTAAAATGAACCAAAATCAGCAGAAATCGATGAAAATCACCAATCTGAAGTAAATATGGTAAATCGAACCTTAGTGCAATTACCAATATGGAACTATAAAATGATGTTGAAAATTGATCGAATAATGTCATATAAAGTAAATGACTTTGACATTGAAAGAAGTTTTAGGTATTCAACACAGCCACGTCCACACGATCATCACTTACAATATTATAGCATGACTCAATGAAACTTTGTTCAAGGTCCAACACAGAAGCCACATTCATTGGGCATGACCGAACAGTATGTCCATGTTTGTCGCACCGCTTGTATTGTGGAATCTTCCTTTTGGATGCGATGAGGGGATGGGATTAGACAAGTATTCTTGTGAAGATATCCCTAGTGTTCAGTTTGATAGAGCATTGTCGTGCTCGGGAAGCTGGACCGGACTTGTAGGCCCGGATATGCTTATTCCAGGCCTCGCCGGACTGTTCAGCATACACCGCAATAGGTTTTCCATCATTCATGGCGAACAACTCCCAGGAATGGCCAGCCATCTGGTGGACACTAGGTGAAATCATTGCCACGGAAAGGATCATTTGTAGTGGATCATTAGACTCAATTGTAAATACATAAATTGTATACTTTTATCTCAATTGCAAATGCATGCATTCTCTGCCATAATTTTATCACAGTCTGCCATAATTTTAGGTTTTCACCGGAAGCGCCTTGTTAATACGCTTCCAACTAGCTATCAGCCACTTTCTTATTTCGAGTTATGGCGAAGTTATACTCAAAAAGGGTGTTTATGAGAAAATGCCCAAATATGGTAATTAGGGTCCAGTCCTCCAAATTTCAGTTTTCTAAAAGAAATTGTTATTGCATCTGAAGCGCCTTGTTAATACGCTTCCAACGAGGTATCAGTCATTTTCTGATTTCGAGTTTTGGCGAAGTTATTAATTTTTTCCACTTTTTGGCTTTCTGGATGCACTGTGCGCTCCTATAACCAAAATGGTGGGCATGTTTGGGTGTTCTGGTCCTGATAGGGTTACGCATGTTTTTTTTTTAATCAAATAGATTTGAGGCACCCCAGATTGAGCAAACAACCAAAAGACAATATTTTGTCTTAACACTGATTTTTTTATTTTGACTTCCAGTTTTATTGTTTATAAAAAAAGAATAAAGATTTTTATAGTGAAAACTCTAATATTTAAAAAAAAATACTTCTTTAAAATTATTTTTGTAAAACATTTCTGCACAAACTCCTCATATTTAAATGTTTTTTTTTATATTTGTTTCTTTTGTTTATACATTTTGCTTAAATAAAAAGTTTTGTAAATAAAATTATGTATTTTTCTTAGTTTTTACAAATCTCCAAAGTTTACAAAACAAAACGTTTCATGAATTAAACTTTTTTTTTTATTAATTAGGTTTGGTTTTGTTGTTTTGTTTTACGGCATATCAACCGTTTTCGGCTTATTTAATGCCGAATTCAGTCATTTTGGCAAAAGTTTTTATGCTTCAAGTTTTTTATTTCTTCAAATATTTATTCGTAGTGTTTGGTTTAGTTGAGGAAAATTGTTGTTTTTGGCTTTGCAGAAAATGATTGAGTTTTGCAAAGGGAAAGGAAAAAAATGATAACATCAATGTTTGGTGCAACTTTTGCCAGGAAGCCGGTATCTTCAGACAGCTTGATCTGTTAGCACCAGATTTGATCAATTACTTAAATATGAGCATATAACAAAACTTTCATGTTAAATATTCTTTTATGAATAAAAACTGTTTTTTTTTGTGACGGTAAAATTATATACGATGTTCATATACAACGTTCATAATTTAATCGGAAGTAAAATATACTTTAAAAAGTGTGTCCTTTTGTTCGTTGCTCATTCTGGCGTGCCTTTTTTCTCGATGAATGTTAATTTTCCATATATGATTTCTTGGTTCTACTTACCTTCGAAAGCTCCTGCCGTATGTACTAAGGATTGGTAGCCTCCACCTCTCACCCAGCCACTGGTATTAATTACGACTCCACTGCAACTGACTGGAAAAAAAAACCCAAAACATTTTAAATCATTAAAATCTACAGTTAAAATATTACATTTTTCGACAAAAACCACAAACAGAATTTAACAACGCCACATTAGGTGTTTTAGACAGTGAGGGAAATAGACAAACGAGGGGAAAAGAGGGAGTAGTAGTAGTAGTACCATCAACGTAAGAGAAGGAGAGTAAAAGGATGATGTAAATAAATAAATGACATAAATAAAAAGGAAAGGGAGAGTAACAGCAGAAGCGTATGTTTGACAATGAAGGGCAAATGAGATGAAATATCTATTTACATTCAATTAGTTAAGGTCACTAAATGTATCAACTAATGTACAATATATCAACAGCGAATAACAAAAAATCTTAACACATACCAGACAATTATTTTTTTTCTGATGTTTCTTTATAAAATGTTTTTCAATGGAGTTGAAATTAATTATTACCTAAAAACTACCGTGTTTTTCTGTTATTTTAAAGTTTTTCTATGGATTCATTTGTCTCTCTCTACATATATAAATCTATTAAAGTTAGGTATGTTTATGTGTTTATATATTTTTATGCACAGAATTTAAATCTGAACTAATTAACCGATCATTATGAATTTTGGAACACAGCTTCTAAGCGTAAGGGGTTGCAATGTGAGCTATATTTAGTTCAATTCAGTTTTAAGAAAAGGGAGTAAAATCCAGATACTTCTGATTTTTCTAAAATTCTAACACTAGGTATTAGACATCAATTAATAAAAATTCCCCAAATTTCAATTTCTTTGGGGTACTTTAAAGGGTTTTTAGGGGCATAATATGGAAACAACCTTCGATTTGAAAATTAAAATATTTTAGATTTGCATTGAATTTGATCCATCGTCATTAGCACGATTCCCTGAATTTTAATTTCTTCTTAAGACTCTTTAAGCTTAAGCCTTAAGCTTTAGACATTTTCTAGAATGAAAATCATATAGTGGATTTTGATAAAAATTAGAATAAGGATTCTAGACATAAAGTTTAATATATCATTGTACCTTGATTTTAATCTTTGTAAAGGGACATAAAAGTGGTGCAAAACACTTTTTATTCACAGAATTAATTTTATCTGTCCCGGGACGGGTATTTTTCAAGTCTATTCATAAAGTTAGGTCATTTATCGCAATGACAGTGACATTAAAAACATTTTTTCATAAACAACAAATTCAGATTTCTTATATATTCAGTATGTCCACATGATACTGAGCCTACCTAATTTGCATATTGATTCACAAAATCACATCTCATTAATTAGTGTTTTCTAACTCAATGGCTGTTTTCATTTTATTATCACACACAGTGCTATTTACACATATTGTTTACATCATCAATAGAAAATTAGCATTTTGCGTAAGAAGCGTTTTTATAACTATTTTCAACAGCAGCAGTGGTTGTGTCTTGTCGTGCCTGGCGTACACAGATAGTAAAACCCTAAAATTCACAATCCTTTCTGCAATCCAACAGTATTTAATAACACTAAACTCCAGTCTATACCTGACTTCTCAAACAAGTTGCCACATCTGGGCTGGTACACCATCCACAAGTCTCTCCCTCTTAGACACGGTCCAAAAAAGAGTCGCTAACTTAATAGGTTCCTCACTATCCACCAAGCTCCAGCCGCTGTCCCATCGACGCAATGTTACACCCTTGTGCCTGTTTTACAAGTACTGCAATGGATTGTGCTCCGATAAACTTGTTGCTATGGTGCTCCCCTCGACGTAAATACACTTGACCAACCCGACAATCAGCTAAGTCCCATCCATTCACTGTGGCGATCCCCAGATGCCGAAGAGCCTTCTACTCCAATAGCTTCTTTCCTTGTGTTGCCGGCCTCTGGAACTCCCTCCCTGCTCTCTTTTCCCCCGATTGTACAGACATTTAGAAATTTAAAACTAATGTAAACAGACATCTCGCTGCACAGCTCCCAACTTAGGATGACCCCCAAAACTTTCACCCTAATTCTCAGTAGCCCCTTACGTCTACAGTGGCAGTCTGTTGTGTTTGGGGCGAACTATGAATGTCCAACATTCTTTGTTTTATCGCTGTTTAATGATACACTGCAAATGTGCACCTCCCCGTTACAAGAACACCTGAATAAGATGTGCAACAACTGGTAGTTTCCTCTCAGTCACCGCATCGGACACAACTCGGTGTCTCTACAAAGCCTGCTGCAAAAAGTTTGTTGCCGACCCAGAGAATATATCTGATTTAGGCCGTGATAGTGTTCTTCAGTTGAGGAATTGTCTAGGGATTGTTTTGAGATACACCGACAGACAAAAATTTGGGGAGCGGCGAGTTGTGATTCGGTGAGTGTGAAACCCATTCAGGATCACACTTCCTACTGATGAGACGATCATTAAAGTGGTCATTCATATCGTCAAACGGCGGTTCATTCGTGACTGAAACTTGAGGAACAAGTCAGGCATAAACGGAAGTTTATTTGTACCAAATATGATTAAATCAAAAATAAAATTTTTTTTATGGAAATCGCTCCAGACAAGGCTTGAAGCCACTTGATGTAAGGAGCTAACAAGAAGAAATATGATTGTCGCAAAGACAGGAGATGTCTATTGGCCTTAGTCTTGAAAAGACCAAGGCAATAGGTAGGAAGAAAACAGTCAGCAGGAAGAGAGTTCCACAAGTCTGCGGTTCTTGGAAAGAAGCTACTGGAATAGGAAGCTGTATTACAATAAAGTATCAAAACAGCGAATTGATGGAGACCACTAGACAAACGAGTCAAACAAGCTGTAATAAAAGAAGCAGGGAATAGATCACATAATTCTGAAGAACACATGCCATAATAGTATTTATAGAAAAGACTGAGACTAGCAACATCGCATCAGTGAGAGGGATGGTGCAGAGAAGAAGAGAAGGTGGGGGCCAATCAAATTAGACACGTTTCTGCACCTTATCAAGAACCCTCAAATGGGACAGAGATTCACCAGCCCAAATATGACAAACGAAAAGATTTTGTATTTTATTAACGATTCCTTCGATTTTCTTTTCTTTTGGGGAGAGGAGGGGAGCCTCTTGAGGGACTTTTTTTCACGGTGGGGTGATGATAACGAATCACCGATTCTTCATGTTCCGCCAAAAAGAAAGCAAAAAATCAATAAACTTACTTTTTTTGTTTGTTTCACATTTCGTTTGAATAACTTGTGCCATTCGACTGATGAGAAGGTTATACAAAGCCAGATTTTCATTGGGACTCGAATGTCCGAAATGATAGACCAATGGGGCTGCAATCTGTGAGAAACCATCTTCGATATCTGTTGGACGTTCAATCACTGCAGCAGCTACAATATTTATATTTTAAAAAAAACAAAACAACAACAAACTTTTAGTCATTTATACATAGAGCGCCCCTCCCCCCAAAAAATATATGTATTCAATATTAATAATACAATGCAAGCTAAAACCCTCCATTTATATAAGCCATCCACAGAAACAACCCCACTACTAACAATACAGAAGTATTCCTCTCTTCCATATTCCTAGTGACAGTGGTGCTATATATATATATATATATATATATATATATATATATATATATATATAGGATGTGGACGATATGCGGAAAAATTAACAGAGTAATTAAATTTTTTGAGATTAAACTCGGGTCAGTTTTCTCTTCATGACTTTTTCTGTCGATTTCATTTAAACCAAACTTTGGCTTTAATGGCAGCCTTGAGGAGGCCTCAAAATCAGCCACAGACCTTCGTCACTGTCTACCAACTTCGGCCCCCAAAGGTTCTAGTGATTCTGGCCATTAATCCGTCCTTCGTGCTGGATTTGTTAGCATCATGTTCGACCACGTCCCACATAAAGAAGTCAAGAGGGAGGGTTGCAGTCAGGCCTGCTGGGAGACCAAACGTCAGGTGAAGTGTGGTCGAGAAAAGTTCTGACAGCCAAGCCTGAGTTTTCTAGCTGGTATGGCAGGGCACTGCGTCTTGCTACCACACATATAGCCTACCTGCAGCTACCTGGTCAATCCAGGGTTTCCCTACATCGCTCAGAATGCAGATGTGTAAACATGAATCTGTGTGTGTTCACTGCGCAAACAATGATCGTCCACTTGTTATCGTCATCTGAAGTCCGTGCGTTATTCCGACTGGTCACAGTGTCAATCGTGTGGGTTCGGTCAGTGCTGCAACTGAAGGATTCTCCCTCCAAACAAAACTACAGCTCCAGTTTAAAACAAGTAAAATTGTTTATATTTTTCGAGTTTACGACGATACTTTTCCATCGAACGACAGACCTGCAATCGGAACATTTAGCCTGACCAAATCAAAACACAAGTCCAACCGAACAAAGTCTATCAGCTTAGGGGCTCAAAGGGCCATCTGTCTCCGAGAACCACAGAAACCCAATGGAATATATATATATATATATATATATATATATATATAAATGAGAGAGAGAGAGAGAGAGATATTGGTGTCATTTGTGGTAGACACCCAGCCACCTAGTTGAAAATCATTGGCCAGTTTATCTATGGACATAAAAAAAACTTACTAGCCAAGAGCGGGTTGTATCTAAAAGGGCATTAATTTTTCCAAGACTCAAGTGGTTCACAGACACAGCATGGAACCTCGTATCCAAAAAGACATTACTATTTCAAAGATCATCCCATTTCTTGGGTGGTCTCTCTTCTCTTAGATGAATATTTCTCCCACTGCAAGTCTGTCGTTCACATGCATTGCAACTATGCAACCCATTAAACATGCAGCATTGCAACCCATTAAACATACATTGCAACTATGCAACCCATTAAACATGCAGCATTGCATCCAATTAAACAGGCATTGCAACTATGCAACCCATTAAATAGGCATTGCAACTATGCAACCCATTAAACATGCATTGCAACTATGCAACCCATTAAACATGCAGCATTGCATCCAATTAAACATGCATTGCAACTATGCAATCCATTAAACATGCAGCATTGCATCCAATTAAACATGCATTGCAACTATGCACTCCATTAAACATGCATTGCAACTATGCACCCCATTAAACATGCATTGCAACTATGCACCCCATTAAACATGCATTGCAACTATGCACCCCATTAAACATGCATTGCAACTATGCACCCCATTAAACATGCATTGCAACTATGCACCCCATTAAACATGCATTGCAACTATGCACCCCATTAAACATGCATTGCAACTATGCACCCCATTAAACATGCATTGCAACTATGCACCCCATTAAACATGCATCGCAACTATGCAACCCATTAAACATGCATTGCAACTATGCAACCCATTAAACATGCAGCATTGCACAGGTTTACAGATGGAGCAATCAATGTTCAACCTGAGGCCCTTGCATTAGCAACATGGTGGCTTTATAGACAGAATCACTCACTCACTACCCAGGTTTATCATCTATGTTTCCTTTGACAAAAGGTTCGACGTTGTCTGGCTGTCTTTATGCTAAGGCTCCAGTGATCACGATTGTGAGGATTGACTGTGTCCATTTGCCACTGTTTACAGTCTTGCCTGATGGTTTCTTTCCATGTGTTCCTAGGGCGCCCAGCTTTCTTTTTGCTGTCCAGCCTTAGGTCTCTGCAAATGCTGATATACCCCTTGCTTCTTTCAACATGCCCGAACCAGTGGAGACGGTTTGCCCTTATTAGGATATCAAGTTTTGGAATGGCTAATTTCTCAAGTAGAGTGTCTGACCTAATGTTCCTAATGTTAACATATATATATATATATATATATTAGATGTGATCAGTCTCTAACATACATCCCCCATTGTACATATACCATAACGCTGTTTTATTTACTTTTTCTCTCTATTCCCTTTTCTCGCCCCCATTTTTTTAAATCACTTGTTTTTTTCTAAATCTCTCGATACAGCCTTTGTTAAGAGAGAGCGAAACCAGTCGGCTGGCATTTTTTGTTCATGTTAACTTTTAATCATAAACGATAAAACTCGTCTTCCCTTCAAGTTTACGATAATAAAATTTAGCACTCCCCAAAAAATCACAATATATATATATATATATATATATATATTTTTTGATGGTTTAAATCAATTTAAAATCATATTGCAAATAAAGAGTATACATAAAGGTATTGAAGGTGTTTACAGCGGTTTCAAGACAATGTTTATTGAAGAACATTTTTTTGTAGATTAAATCTGCGTCAAATGCTGACATTTGCTCACGGGACAAAGGTTGCTAACCCTTGATTTTATAACTGACTGATTTCATTAACAAATTTCATTGTAATGATATTGAAACGGAGAAGGAGTTACCGTCACACAGACAAAATAAAGTAAATTAGAATTGGTTATCGAAAGAGATTAAATTCTTCTTACCAATTGTGCCTGGGATGGAGATCATGCTCTGAAAAAATAAAAAAAAATATATATATATTAGAGTTGGGCGGTTTTGAAATTTTGGTTTCGGTATCGGTTTTTTTCCCTTAAAACCTCGGTTTACGGTTCGGTTTTTCGTTTTTTTTGAAAAAAATTTTTTTACTATGGAAGCTATTCATTCTCTTGTGTGATGATTAGTTATTATTCAACGTTTAGTTGAATTATGCCACTGTTTCGATAATTTTGTGACTGAATCATTCTCCATGATATGAATCATATAAGTTTTAAGGTGTTGACTGTTGTAATCAAAGTTCTGATACCTTTTCAACAGTTAACTCGTTAAAACAGTGACCAAAGATTCATGAAGAATAAAACTGAGTTTGAATATACATTCTATCTAATTCTTTAACCCATCAGAAGCTAAAATATAACTCAGAAATGCAAGAAATTAAAAAAACGAAAATTTATTTAAACAAACAAAATAATTTTACAAATAAAATTAAGCAAAAATGATGATGAAAATGAAATATTGTCAAAATTATTTGACAGATAAAAATTTTAATTTTTTAATTTAAGGTGAAAATGTTTGCAAGACGTTGTGTCTTGTCGCATAAAATAAACACACCATATACTTCTCGAATTGCCGGTGTTGACTGTTGGGATGTCTGTCATTTTGTGTGCTCGAAGTTCTGTCAACTGGTGCGTGTTGGGGTTAATATTTGTTTTTAAGACAGGGTAATAAAACTTTATAGACATGCGTAAAAGACTAGTAGTACACCCGAAAACCGCGCCAAAGGAAAAGGAAGGATGGTTAAAAAAAAGTAGAGATTATTAATTCACCTAAAGTCATTTTTTAAGCTTTAAGGTAATTTTAGTCATAGAATTCATGACTTGGATTAAAGTTTAATAATTAAACTTTCGAATAAATTGTCAACTCTAAATAAATACCATATTAACAATTTAGTAAAATATAAATCGTTGCATAGTCTACTTTTTGAATAACCCATTTTTGGGAGAGAAAACGGTATAGTTGAGAGATAGTTCTCTAGAAATGACAATTTATGTATGAAGTGGCTTTTCAAAAGTAAATAATGAAATGCCTAATATTTAAAATAATTTTAAAAATCCGAATAAAGTGATACTAGCATTGGCAACTACTTTTTTTCTTTTTAAATGTTTATACTCGCTCACTACTTTTCGTTTATTTACTTTTACAAGTATTTTTTTTTAATTTCATTTTAATAACTTATTTTTTTAGATAACTCTGAAACAAACAAATAATTATTTTACAATTTTGAGTTGAATCAAATAGATTTTCGACATCATACGGAATGCGTTTGATTTTTTCTTTTTCATTTGAAAATAGTTTATGCTAAAAATACGATGTCATGTTGTCTGTCGTATTTCTCTTTTTTTCATTTGAAAATTCAAAATGTTAATGATAAACAAACTGTAAACAAAGATTTCTTCCTACAAGTAGCAATACACATGAAAAAATTTAAATTGCTTAAAATATCTCAATAATGGCATATATAGAAAGAGCTTGATGATCTAAGAAAGAATCTTTTTAATTTTTTTAAATCTGACTAAAAATAAGGAAGTTATGACTATTTTTGTGCCTCACACAATTGGATATTTTCCCCTCTTTAAGACCATATGCGTTTCGTCACATTTTTTACACTAATTTTTCAGTAAAAATGTTATATCTTTGTTAAAACACAAGATTAAGCAATGAAATTTACCATATAAGTGTATTTTTGTACAAGGAATCAGAATATGCCACTGAAAATCTCCAGAAATTAATGGTTTCCAAGTAATCTGCACTAAGTGCACATAAATATGCTGCAATACCTTAAAAATACCATGAATCCATTAAAAGAAAGAAGTTAGAAAACTCAAAGTTGAATTGTAATACATTTTATGTACAAGAAACTAAAATCTAATACTAGGACTGTTTAAAAATGAATATATTGCAAGATTTCTTTAGCATTATTGTAGATTTACACCTTCTGCTAACTCACCCCCTTACCTCCCCAAAATATGAGATTCTACTTTTTTTATTTAGGCAATTACATGTTAACACCCTGAAAAACTTGGCAGAAAGAAAGAAACAAAAACAATTATTTTAGAATTTAAAGTGGGGATCAGTTTCACATAAAATAATCCCCCATTTCAAGGCCATTCTAGCGTTTTAGGACATTAATTATTTTTTCTATGGGAGATAAATCTTGTGCGTTTTTCTTGTTTTGTTTTTTTCTTTTTTTTTAGACGATTATGAGGGTATTTGTGGGAGGAGGGGGGCTTACCACTTGAACTTCAGGTTAGTGGTAGGGCTAGGGGCAATTAAGTCTGAAAACTTAGCAGAAGGAAAAAAAAACAATCTATTTAGAATTTCGAGTGGGGGATTAGTTTCACATATATTTAATGTAGAATAATTCACAATTTCCGGGCCATTCTAGCATTTTAGGACATTAATCAATTTTTTTCTATGTGCGTTTTTTTTATGGGCGTCTGCTTTTTCTTTTTTTTTTTTTTTTTTAAGATGATTATGTGTGGTTTTAATGCGCTTTTTTGTAGGATTAGGGCTTCCTACTCGGACTTAGCGTTAGTGATAAGGTTAAGGAAGGAGTTTTGTTTTGGATGGAGGTTGCCATTCGGACTTAGTGTTAGGGTTAAGGGAGTTTTTTAGGGGTGGCTTGCCACTCATATTTAAGGTTAATGGTACGATACGTTCAAGAAGACATTTTTAGGAGGTGGGCTTGTTAGTCGTACCTAGAGTTAATGGTAGAGTAATTATTTATTTTATAAATTTCACTAAAAGGCAAGAATGGCCGGGAAATCGGAGATCATTTTACATTAAATTTATATGCGAAACTGATCCCCCACTCTAAATTCTAAACTATTTTTTGTTGTTTTGTTTTTTCTTTTTTTCGCCAAGACTTTAAGACGTAATCGCCTAAAAAAGTAGAATCTTAATTTTTTTTTAAATTGGCGACTAGAAAGTCATTACTACTAGAAGTTCGAAAGTTGAGTGAAAACCAGTATTTTTTAAAGTATTTTTTAAGCACAAAAAGTATTTTTATCTTACTTTTAAAGAAGTTTATAAACAAATTTTACAAAGCTTTACAAGACGCTGCTGCTGATTGATTGTTATATCAGCAATACTAGCAGCCATTGTTGACTTTCGCTCAAAAAAAGGACAATATTTTTTAGGATAAGATAATTTAAAATTACTATTACCGAAAGACAAAACAACGTACAATTATAATTTTAATGCATAAAAAAAGATGAAAGATTAATTTATTTACTAGTTGGGTACGAAAAATGTAAGGATATTCATTTCCTAACAAAATGATGGTATTTTGAGATCTTAAAGTGCTTTAGTTTTTAAGATATGACTATTTTAATAGAACTACCCTCAAATATGTTATTATCCAAACAGTTTTCTGGTCGATGTGTATTGCTAAGTACATTAAATGTGTTTATCATATATTTGTTCAATCTGTCCTCTTACTAATATAACATTTTTTGGTAATATTCAATTTTATTCAAATCGGAAAATCTTTTCAACCGTGTTTCCTTGTATATGGTGGCTTACTGTAGTAAAAGCACAATACCGAACGGTTACGGTTTTAAAAAAAAAAAACGATTCGGTATTCGGTATGGAGACGAAACCGAAAAACCGCGGTTTTTCGGTAAAACCGCCCATCTCTAATATATATATATATATATATATATATATATATAAAGAGGGAGAGAGAGGGAGAGAGAGGGAGAGAAAGTTAGGTATGTCTATATGTTTATATATGTCTATGTATAGGATTCACTCCTAAACTAACCGATCTTTATGAATTTTGGAACACAGCTGCTAGGCAAAATGATGGATAATGTGGACTATATTTAGTTTAGTTTAATGTAAAGGAGGCAAACAGGACACGGAAGCCTTTTGTGAAAATTCAGATGCCTCTGATTTTTGTGAGATTTTAACAATAGGTATTAGACATCGATTAATAAATATTGTCGAAATTTCAGTTTCTTTGGAGAATTTTAAAGGGATTTTAGGAGACATGATATGGGCACAACCTCTCATTTGAAAATGCAAATATTTCAGATTGCCACTGAATTTGATCCAGAGTCATTAGACACCAATTAAGCAAGATTCTCTGAATTTCATTTTCTTATTAAGACCCTATAAGCCTTAACTTTTAGACATTTTTTAGAATCAAGATCATGTAATGGATTTTGATCAAAATTGGAATACGGATTCTAGACATAAGGTTTAGTATCATTATATTTTGCTTTAAATCTTCTTAAGGTGACATAAAAATGGTGCAAAACGTTTCTGTTAGTAGAATTAATTTTACCTGTCCTGGGACAGGTATTCTTCTAGTCTATATATGATGAGAGAAAGCGAGAAATAAAAACAAAACAAAAGGATGGCAGACTAACAAACAAAAGGATGGCAGACTAACAAACAGATTGAAATAATAAATGAGACACGCAAACGCACCAGATGGTGCCGAAAACAATTTTGAATGGATTTACTAATTTCATGCTCATTAACTTTCAAGGTTATGACATAATTTTGGAAACATTTTTTTGTTTGAGAAAACTCAGGTAATAACATTTTCTTTGAGAAAAAAAAAAAGAATAAAAATAGAAAGCAAAACAAAAAGGTAAAAAAAAAAAAAATTCAATAGAATAAAAAGAAAAACAAAAATGAAAAGAAAAAAAAGAAAAAAAGTAGAAATGAAGCAAAAAAATTTTTTAAAAAGACATTTAAATAAAATAAAAAATAAATGAACGAAAAAGAAAAAAGTCAAGAAAACGAAAATTAAGTAAAAAGAGATAGAAAAAAAAATTAAAAATAAAGAGATAAAAGGTTGAAAAAAGGGAAAAGAAAAAGAGAGAAAAGGAAAAAAAAGAAAAAGAAAAAAAAAGAAAATTCAGAAAAAAATGGAATGGAAACGAAAAAGGAAAAGAAAGGAAAAGAAAGGAAAAGAAAGAAAAAAAAAACGGTGTGTGAAAGTAAACTCACCTGCCCGACATCAATATCGACAAACAATGGTGCTCGACCAATACGAACAGCATAATTGAGTAATAATTGGCAAAGTGTACTTTTCCCAACATCTGTAGGTCCGACTACCATTATCTGGGAAGAAATAAATGAATAAATGAAAGACTAACTGAAATTCAGCCTTTATTTTTACTAACATTATCTGGGAAGAAATAAATGAATAAATGAAAGACTAACTGAAATTCAGCCTTTATTTTTACTAACAATAACTTCAGTTTAACTTAAAGTTGGAATCCTTAGGTTTAACTACTTTACTATAGAGAAGAATGCTGGGTGACTTAAGGTAACTTAATCGTAGGCATGCCCCTTTTCTTCCTGAGATTCTCATGGATGCCTCTGCTCTTGAGGAGAAATCGATTCTGAAACTTCTTGGTTTTTCTCTCTCATCAAATCTTTTTTGGAGTTCATACATTAGATCCATTGCTCTTTCTGCTTCTCGTAAAGTCGCTTCTCTCTATCGCTCCAAACACTTTCTCACACCTGAGGCTATTCTCTATCTCTACAAATCTACAATCAGACCATGTATGGAGCAATGTTGTCATATTTGGGCTGGTGAATCTCTGTCTCATTTGCGGGTTCTTGATAAGGTGCAGAAACGTGTCTGTAATTGGCTTGTCCCGACCCTTTCTTCTTCTCTGCACCCTCTCTCTCACAGACGTGATGTTGCTAGTCTCAATCTTTTCTATAAATACTATTATAGCATGTGTTTTTCAGAATTATGTGATCTATTCCCCGCTTCTTTTGTTTCAGCTTGTTGGTCTAGTGGTCTCCATAAATTCACTGTTTTGATACCTCATTGTAATACAGCTTCCTATTCCAGTAGCTTCTTTCCAAGAACCACAGGCTTGTGGAACTCTCTTCCTGCTGACTGTTTTCCTCCTACCTATAACCTTGGTCTTTTCAAGGAATCTCCTGTCTTTGCGATAATCATCTTTCGTTCTCGTTAGCTCCTTACATCAAGTGGTTTCATGCCTTGTCTGGAGCGATTTTCATTAACAAACAAAAAAAAAATTGATACCTTCAAAATAATTAATGGATTTCTAAATATAGAACACAGTATTTTTTTAATATCTCTCCTTGCACAGGAACTGTATTGGAAAGAAAGATTAAAAAAACAAATTTACCACATTTCGGATTTTTTGAGATGAGGATCCATAATTTGGATTATTCAGACTACTGTCCTCGTCCAAGATGAGGTCAGTAGTCCGAATAATCCAAATAATATGAATCTACATTTTTTTTTATTAAATAGATCTAAATTGGCGAATAGTAAATTACATTTTTATCCGGTCTTTTCATCAAGATCAAAGTGTAGTATCACACTCAGTTTTCAGGCGAAAAACTGATTGACACGGTTCTGCTTGGTCTCAGGAGATCATCTTTCCAGGCATTATCTCCTCCTTCAGCTGTCCGTACTAAGAAATGCTGACGGGTTCAATCCAGGTTATTTTTATAACTTTCCAGAGTGTCCCACCCCTCAGGGGAGGTGGATTACTCACGCTAAAGAACTGACCTTTTACCCTTTTAGGAGAAGAAGGGTACATATCAAGTATCATATCTGTTCTATGTGCAAATAGAAGAAATCCTCCTTGACGAAAGGTAGACAAAAGAAAAGATGGATAGACACCGTTTGTGAATGGACGAACACGAACATAAACCAAGATTTCGGCACAAGATTGTATGACTTGGGGGAAAATAAGCGATGTTAGTGCGTATTCTGCAGCTAGCGAAGAAAACGTTTAATAATAATAATGTATAAAAATAGTGAGTAAAAATATGTGCCAGACAAAACTATTTCAAGTGTTGAGGGGGAAGGGAGAAAGTAAATAGCAAGTCAGACAAGCCCGCTCTCTGAAATGAATTCGGAAAAAATCATCCACTTTAAATAAAAAGTCGACCGTTGATGTTTATTTTTCTTTAGGTCATCAGAAATGATAATTTATATATGAAAAATTGGTGATTCTGTATTACAGGGTCAAAAAAATAATTCTATATTTAATTTGAAGAGTCAAATGACGGGGGAGATAATTCAATGTTTTCCCCCAGGATTTATCTAAAAATGGATTTTAACGCTGAACTTGAAGATATTTTATATTTAACCAGAGATAATGCCAAAATAATAGACTTCTTGGAAATGCACAATTAATTTCAGGTGCAGAATTTTTTTTCAATAAATCTTTTTGATTTTTATTGGTGCCGAATACCATAAAGCTTTGTGATTCATAAATAATCCTTTTACGTATATATATATTTTTTTTCACTTTACTTAAAGTTAATCAAAAATGCGTAACGATAAAACCCCTTTGATAATAAATCCTGGGGGAACACTTTGAATTATCTCCCCCTGTCATTTGACTCTTCAAAATTAAAGATAGAAATTTTTTTTGTTTGGCCCTGTAATACAGAAGCACCGAAAAATTAAATTACTGACATTATTCTAGGATTTCATATGAATACTAGTGCAGACACTGGCAAAGCATAATCTCCCCCCCCCCCTCCCCAGTCATTTTTAACGGAGAGTAAACACCAGTTAAAGAATAAACTGGATGAAATCAGAAATTACGGTAAAAGAATGGATTTACAAAGACATTTTTTAGGTCTATCTGATGAAATATTTAGGAGGTTTTGACCTGTATATACTATAAATGTTGTGTCTCTGTGCTTCTGTCTGCCTGGCCAGGGATGCAATTGAAAACAAGCCCTATAACAAGATCAAGCCACTTTTCTCAAGTAAACTTTTATGAATTTAGAAACCAAGTGATTAAGTGTTCGGTAACCAAATCTACTTCAAGAAGAATAGTGGCAGAAGTTGAAGAATACAATGTTGTTGGAGGTAACAAGATTCAGCAAAAGTTGAGATTGATGGTTGTCTACATTTATTCAAGTGGTAGGAATAGCAGGGGGAGATAAATCAAGCTATACTTGTTTCATTTTTTTTTGTTATTTGTTTTTCCTTTTTAATCAGTTTATTAATGGAGACAGAAAGAGCAGAAAATTGAAGAAACTGCCATTATGGATTAAGACAAATTCTTTGCCGACCTTTGCATTAATAGATAATTTTTTTTTTTTTTTAAACTCACCCGAGGACCTCTCGATATGTCTAACTCTGCTCTCTGTCTCATTTGCTCCAGGGCACCATGAAGATTCAGGTACATCACCATGGGGGTTTCTTTCGCAACGTAGGACATCTCTGTCTTCCCGGTTGTGTAGAAAAGGTTAAGGCTAAAAGGGGTCACGTTTCTATGAAACTTAAAACCACTAAAATATTACAAAATAGATAAAAGCAGCAAAACTATTCACTCAGCATTTTTTTTAAATTGTTTACTTTAAGATGTTTTTTATTAACTCAATTATTAGTTGATATTAATAAACAGAATATACAGTTGTCATAATATAAAAAATTCCATATATTACAAGAATATTGTTAAATGTTCTGAAAATAAATTATTAGGCAATTTATTAAGAACAGGAAGACGTCTTAACAGTTTTTTTGAAAAAGAAAATTACTAAGTTTATTTGTGACAAACAGTATCTACCTGGCTTTGTACAGAAGATTTTTGCAGTCAGAACGTATAACCTGGCTTTGCAGAGTCAGAACGTATAAGGTTTGACCCCGACTCCGAAAATTCCAAAATATCCGACCCCCGACTCCGAAAATTCCAAAATATCCGACCCCCGACTCCGAAAATTCCAAAATATCCGACCCCCGACTCCGAAAATTCCAAAATATCCGACCCCCGACTCCGAAAATTCCAAAATATCTGACCCCCGACTCCTAAAATTCCAAAATATCCGACCCCCGACTCCTAAAATTCCAAAATATCCGACCCCCGACTCCTAAAATTCCAAAATATCCGACCCCCGACTTCTAAAATTCCAAAATATCCGACCCCCGACTCCTAAAATTCCAAAATATCCAACCCCCGACTCCTAAAATTCCAAAATATCCGACCCCGACTCCTAAAATTCCAAAATATCCGACCCCGACTCCTAAAATTCCAAAATATCCGACCCCGACTCCTAAAATTCCAAAATATCCGACCCCGACTCCTAAAATTCCAAAATATCCGACCCCGATTCCTAAAATTCCAAAATATCCGACCACGACTCCTAAAATTCCAAAATATCCGACCACGACTCCTAAAATTCCAAAATATCTGACCACGACTCCTAAAATTCCAAAATATCCGACCACGACTCCTAAAATTCCAAAATATCCGACCACGACTCCTAAAATTTCAAAATATCTGACCACGATTCCTAAAATTCCCCTCTAATGAATGTTAATTGAAAGAATTTTTTTTTTAGAAGATAAGTTACTAAAGATGAACCCACTTTAACGAGTTACTAACTATACCTATCCGGCATTGCCCCAGGCGATGTACTGAAGTTATTTTAGCTTTTAATTTCTATTTAGTTGCATATTTTCTAAACTTATGCAGAAAAAGAAAGTTGTAAGGGAGACAACTCTTTTTATATTCTTCAACTAAAAATGTTAGTTATTCCCCTTGTTGATTGTGGTTTTTTGGTCATATCTGAAAAATGTTTCTATATTGCCAGTGGTCGAGGCAGGACGGCATAATTTTAAAAATAAACTGTAACAAAGTATGTTATTGAAGTGCCAATAGCGTGGTACAATAATAACAAATGAGAATTGGCTAGTCAGAATCAAAGTGTGATATGTCAGCTTAAATGCTATTTAAGCCCAACTTTTAAAATTTCATAAGATAACTTTATATCTTAGAAATTTTGTAAAATACATACTTTTCACAAAATCCCTCCTGACGCAATCCTCTATGTGTATACGAGTGAAATACATCCTAAGATGGGGAGGTACTGTTGCCACATCTGGGGAGGTGACGCTCAGAGCATCCTTTCCTGCCTTGACAGAGTACAAAACAGACTTCGAAATCTAGTAAGTGATGTCCTCTTCTCTTCCTTTACTACAGCCTCTTTCCCACAGAAGAGACATTGCTAGTCTTTCTCTACTCTATCGTTATTTTCATTGTAGGTGTTTGACTGAACTCCAATCTATGGTTCCCACTGTAAAAAAATTTACAAGTACTCGTCTAGCTACAACAACTGTAAATAATTTTCCTTTCTTCCTTTGTGTACCCAAAACTAAACGGAACTTCCATGAGCAAAGTTTCTTTCCAAGAATTATCCATCTGTGCAACACAATACCACGAGGCTGCTTCCTAACTAACTATAGCATGGTCGTTTTCAAGTCCAATGTTAACAAATTCTTGTTGAGCCATCCTCTTAAATAATCTCATTTCTGACAAGTCTTAACTATTGTTACCAATCCTCACATGATTGTTTCACTGTCCTCCTGATAAACTCATCGACCCTTGATAAGTGGTGACTCGTTAGTACATAAAACAAAAGCAACATTAAATAATAAATGTTAAAATGTGAAAAAGACAAAAAGTAGTGTAAAAGGATATCTTCACTCCACAGCCCTGCCATGAAAATACGGCCAATTTGGAACTCGGTACAAAGGTGTATTTCTTCCCTTTCACCAGTTCGGTACCAAAAACTTCAGCTTTGCCATCTAAAAGCTGGAATTAAAACAAAACAACAAAAAAAGAAATTAATAATAAATGGTCACTCTAAAAAAAATTTTTTTTTTAATGAATTAAGATGAACAGAAAACTTACAAGTATTAAAACAATTCAATGAAAAAATAAAAAGCAAAATATCATTTCAACAGAGGAAAAAAAAGAAATGAAAAAAGGATAAAAAGAAAAAAAGGGAAAAAAAGAAAACAAAAAAGAAAAGAAAAATGGGGGGGAAAAAAGTAGAAATCCATTTGACAAAAAAAATTTTTAAATTAAGATGAACAGAAAACTTTTAAATATTAAAACAATTCAATTAAAAAAATAAAAAGCAAAATATCATTTCAACAGAGGAAAAAAAATGAAATGAAAAAAAGGATAAAAAGAAAAAAGGGAAAAAAAGAAAACAAAAAAGAAAAGAAAAAATGGGGAAAAAAGAAAAGTAAAAAAGAAAAAGAAAAAAAAGAAATCCATTTGACAAAAACTGAGTTCATTGAAGCTATTGGAGTAGAAGGCTCTTCGGCATCTGGGTACTTCCACAGTGAATGGATGGGATTTAGCTGATTGTCGGGTTGGTCACGTGTATTTATGTCAAGGGGGCACCAGAGCAGCAAAGTTCATCAGAGCACATTCCATTGGAATATAGTAGGATGCAACATTGCGGCGATGGAACAGGGGCTGAAGCTTGGTGCGTAGTGAGGGACCTATCAGATTTTCTAGCACGGTAGAGGGAGCCCAGTTGAGACAGTATTTAAAAACAGTTACTTTGAAATATCTATTTTGGTTATGCCTCTCTTCACGCAGTGTGCCTATAATAATCGTCAATAATGAAAAAGATTTCATATCTCAGCTAAAATTTATCACTTGAGAGTGGTTGAGTACTCAATTGGAATTATCGTCCTAGTGTAATATCTGTTCCGATGGATACTGCACCCCATAGACTGGTATTGTCTTGGCCTTCGGGGCTTGATTTACGCCGGTCTATTGGTCAGTCCTGTGCAGTTCTAGGAGGTCCACCCTCCCGGCTTCTCTTCCCCTCTTTGGGGACGAATAAGTTTATTGCTTACTGCCTGAGACGCCCCTACCGGGGAATGCCGACGGGGCTGCCCAGGCAATTTTTAATGGCCAGAGTGCTCACTTTCTCGGGCGCTGGCTTTTCAAACCCACTTTCTCGACCCGAACTTGGGTCACATCTTACTTGTGGGAGTAAGATAAAACTGGCCTTGTGCCTAACCTCCTGGAGAGGAGGTAAATAAATACTCAATTGGAATTATCACTTTATTCTCTACATAATGGAAAATATTTTGTTTCAAAAGTATAATTTTCAGGGGTGTGGGGCCGAATTTCACTAGTTGGATATATTCGGTAATATCATTGCTTTGACCATAATTTGGCCAAAGATTATGCCCGACAGTGGTTGGGTGCTCGTTAGAATCATCATTTAATTATCCATATAATGAAAAAAAAAAACAACTTCTCAAAAATTCAATTTTGTAAATATTTTGTAAAAAATTGACATTTTCTTTTGAAATTTGGCTATTTTATAGACATTTATGGAAAATATGGGTCTAACTTTTAGGAACAATTGACGCCCAAGCTTGCAACTTCATGTGGTGCTTCTTTCATTTCACAATGACATGAAAATATTTAAAGAAATGTATAAACTTTGTTATGTACTTAAGTGTTAGCTGAAAATATGATTGTACAGAAAAAATGACGCAAATTCATCAAGTATTTATTAAATTATAAGAAAAAGAAAAAAAAAAAAGGATCTTACGTATCGCTAGACATTTTTACCCAGTTCAGCTTACTGTTAGGCAAGGGAGATAAGTCAGATATTTTTTCTCTTGGAAAAAACTCAAAGTTTAACAAAAATGGCGACGATAGCCAGAATCACTTCTAATTTTAAATTTAATAAATACTAGATGAAATTGCATAATTTTTGATGTACAGTCTTCTTTTCAGCTACCACGTAAGTACATAAGAAAGTTTATACATTTCTTTAGCTATTTTTTTTTTTAAAGAGAGGCCTAACATGTCGTTGTGAAACGAAAGAAGCACCCTTCATGTCATATGTTTTACATTTATAGAAAGAGTCACCAATGTTAAAAAATCATCGATTTTACTGTATTTTCCTTCAAAAATGTCCACTGCACTTCTTGTGTAGCCAATGCTTACAAGTACCACAATAAAAATTTGAGTTGCACCCAACTTTCTTTCCACAAACTGAGCAGCGGCACTTTCCTCTTTCTGGGGCCTTTCCAACACTAAAACCGTTGATCATCACTTTGATCTTGGTAACATTCACTCTCGGACCTTTACTTTCCATAGCATTCCTCCAAGTTTTTAACTTAACAAGTAGACCATCAATTGCTTCACAGACAACTACAAAATCATCAGCATACAACATCTCTTCCAGACAACCCGTACAAAACTCCCTAGAGAATAATTCTAAAAAAGCAATGGATTCAGTACAGAACTCCGATATACTCCCACTTTTACATTAAAGCTGTCACTATATGTGCTGTTAATTCTAACACGACTTTGAGCCTTTCTGTACATTGCTTAAACAACCATCACCAAACAAAATACAGGTTCTTCTTTTTATTAAGATACTTCTGTTGCATTTTTCCCAGTATAAATATGGCATCAGTGGTACTTTGCCTAGGCATAAAACCAAATTGCATTTCATCTTTGCTTATCTGACTTCTTATTTGCTGCTCAATTATTCTCTCACTCACTTTGAGGATCTGATCCATCAACTTGATCCATCAATTTTAAGCCTCTGTAATTAACTATCTAAAGCTCCTCCTTTACCATTGTAATAATTCACAGTTGTACTAAGTTCCCAGTCTTTTGGGACAACCTCTTCTTTTATGATCTGATTTGTCAACTCTGCGGTCATTTCAAGCCCGTTTCACCCACAGCCTTTAACATTTATGCAAGAACACCTGAGAAACCTTCAACCTTACCGTTCTGCATCCTACAGCTTTCATACCATTTCTTTCTAAATTCTTATAGCTGAACAAGATACTGTTTATGCAACTTCGAGATTTTCTCGATTCCATAAAAATTCAGTATTCACCAATCTCACATACCATTTCCAAGCATCCTTCTTGTCCTGTTCATATGTGTTGCTGGCACTCCATTGCGATCTTGAATGCACTTCTCTCCACACAATATCCACATTTGTCTTTGCCATCTGTTTAGCTATCCTGAATACTTCATTCGTCTGGTCGGATACCTTCACAATTTCACAGTAGCTTATTCAGTATCCACCTTAGTTTTGTATATTGCTCTTCTTGTTGTCCTCTTCGCCACCATCCGCATATCCTTATTCACTAAACTTTTTCTCCACTGAGCCCATCCGCTTTTCTTTGGTACACTTCTCAACTTCCTCATTCTACTACCATGCCACCCTATGTCTTGGGGGCCTTTCCGTCCACTCACAAGTCTGGTTTATCCTTCAGCGTCTTCCACACTTCCCGTAGTGGATTTAGTAGCTGAACGCATCACTTAGTCTCTAACCCAAAAATTCAAATTCAAAGCAAAGATAATATTTCACTTCCTTTTATCTATATTAAGCTCGATTCATTATGAATACAGCAAAAAGTATAACCAAATTTGAAAATACATCAACATTTTTATTTTTATCAATTTTGTAAAGTAAAAAAAATAAAAAATAAAATAGTATCAACACTGCCATGCCTCAACGATCTATTCTCGGTCCAAGCCTATTCCTGCGCTTCATCAATGATTTTCCAAATCATATCCTGGGATCATTTCTGGACATCTATGCAGACGTCACAACTGTCTATGGCAGCACTTTGAAGAGCATTGGTGATCAAGATCCTGCTGATTCTCTCTCTCTCTCTCTCTCTTCCAATATGGAGTATGTGGTGAAATGGGAGAGATATGGCTTGTTACTTTTAACACGTCTAAAAACCAATCTCATCTCATCTCATCAACAATGTTCAGATACTTGTTTTGTCAACAGTCGAAATGAATGGCTCTATCCTTGAGGAAGCCCCTTATTTTGATAAGCTCCTAGAACTGGATTGTGTTCCGATGAACTTGCTGCTCTACTGGCTCCTCGACGTAAATTCACTAGAACAACCAGACAATCACTTAAATCCCATCTATTCACTGTGGAGGTACCCAGATGCCAAAGAACCTTCTACTCCAATAGCTTCTTTCCTCATGCTGCCAGCCTCTGGAACTCTCTCCCTGTTCCCTGTTCCCCCCCCCCCCCCAACTGTACCGACATGCAGAAATTTACAACTAATGTAAACAGACATCTTGCTGCACAGCTCCCAATTGAGGATGACCCCCTAAACTTTACGTCTACAGTGGCGACCTGCCTTGTTTGGGACGAACTATGTTAAAAAATATTTTTTAAAAAAAGGACTGGCTTTCACTCCAGATCTAAAATTGAAGACTTACATCTAATCTGTTGCCAAAAAAATGGAAAAATGGTTGGATCATTCTACCGCTCCAGAAATCCCCCCCCCCCCCCGACGCAATCCTCAATCTGTATAAAAGTCATCTACGTCCTAAGATGGGGAGGTACTGTTGCTATACTCGTTCTTGTATGAACATAGTACAAAATTGACTTTGCAATCTAGTAGGGGATAGTCTTATCTGTTCTCTACAGCCTCTTTCTCACAGTAAAGATGTTGCTAGTCTCTCTCTACTCTATCGATATTTTCATGGAAGGTGCTCGACTGAGCTCCATCTCTGGTTCCTCTTGTAAGACATTTGCAGCAAGTACTCGTCTTTCTACCAACACCGAAAAGAACTTTCCTTTCTTCCTCCGTGGTCTTAAACATCAGGCAGAATTTCCATGAACAGAGTTTCTTTTCAATAATATCCCATCTGCTTCCCTGTAGACTCCAATATGGTTATCCAATGTCAACAAATACTTGTCTCTCATAATATTCTTCATCATTCAACTGACAATCCATCCATCCATCACATCAACTCTTACCCATGAGTGGCTTTTGACCTTGATAAGTGGTGACTATTGAAAAACAGGAAAAGGGAAAATAATGAAGATTTTATAATAGTTTACTTTTTAACCCCCCCCCCTCCCCCCCTGTACACATCCACAGAGGATTGTCTCCGAAAAATCATGTTAATTTAATAATTCTTAATGTCTTCAAATACTCATTCTTTTGAATAAGGAACCTGTTGGTAATATCCGGTTATTAGTTAATTACCAACCAGATCTGTGATACGGAAGCATCGTACGACGACAAGAATTATTGACTTATTTCAATAAATGCAAATGGGCAAACAGGATTGTGGTGTCAGTAGATCAAATTATCAACTCGGACTCTTGACATTTTTAAAGGCCACACTCAGACTCTTGGAGCAATGAATTTGATTCTAATTCCACAGCCCTGCACGTACAGGAACTTGGTTTGATTTCACAGGCCAAGACAACACTTATTTCACATTGATACTATGATAATCATGCAAGTTCACAGTTGTGGAATTTAGTTGCACAGTTGCCAGGCCTGTTATAGACATTGCCTTGATTGTATATAAGCATGTCAGCTTTCTTAAACATAGTAGGTGTCTATGTAGGATTTTTTCTGAATCAGAAAAAATGTGATCAAAGAGAACAGAAGAATCGGGTGTGTTATTGAATTAATACGGACTCAAAATAATGAATTCTATCAAAAGTCGCTTATCCGAAAACGCTTTGAAAGGAAGACTCCAAAGAAATTGAATGGATATACAATGTGTGAAATTATGCACTGTGAGGGGAGAAACTCTACATATCTTTCCCAACACACTCGATAAACCAGTTTAACGTATATAGAAACAGGCTAAATAAACACTGTGCAGCTTTGTAACACGCACAGTATGTCTTCCTTTCGTTCACATCTAAATATAAACCAAATATATTTATACTATATTTGTGCTCTGCCTGTGTTTTGGGATACAATTGAAAAGAAAGCCTTACACAAAGATCAAACACAACTTTACGAGTAAAATTTTATGAGCACTCCTATGGTAATATTAATTTTGTATTAGTTTTTCTTAATAATAACACTAGTTGTCTCTATCTGGCGGTGTTGGAAGTCTTCTTACTTTATTGTTTTTTCCTCGACAAAAATCGATTTCATAAGTTTTTATTTTCCCAAATTTATAATTACTACAATGGATTCCCAAAAGCTTCCAATAAATAACAACTTCGCATCCCAAAAATTCAGACAAAAATGTTTTAATTTCTCCGATAGTTTAAGGAACTAAAATTTTAATCCGATGAGTCACATCCAACCGAAAACGCAACAAAGACATTTCTAGAGAGTTCTGATGGCGATTATCAATCTACTGATTTTTTTTTGAAGCCGTCATCTTTGCGTTTAGGTTTATGCGTAAATAAAAGTCACAGCAAACAGTTAATTATGAGGACAAACAATTGACATCGGAGATCACACTGTAATCAGCAGTAGGAGAAGGGTGTAGTGAGAGAAGTGGTGTTGGAAATGACGGCACGGGGAGGGACAGAACAACTCAACATCTCGTGGCATATCTCTTACTAGTTGAACGACCCGTTTACAGCAGATTTATCAAATGTTCTTCAGCGCGTTCAATGTTTTATGGTAGCAAAGTAGATACCGACACGGACTGACGACTTGCCGTACCAGGTTCGAATCCTATCAGATCCTTTTTTAATCTTATCCGAAAGTATTTAATAACTCGAACAGTCAACATACAAATATAAAAGCGTTTATTATTGCAAGTGAACAACGCAATAGGTAGTTACAAGTAATGTATACGGGGAACGACCCGGCTATACTCATACTCCATCATACTCTTCAAGGTTAGCCCCATCGTTGCCAATATTCTTGTGGAAATTGTGGAAAGACAGTTGTGTGCAATTAAATTTTTTGTGGTACTTGTAAGCATTGGGTACACAAGAAGTGCAGTGGAATTACAGGTAGGTTGAGAGAGATAACGAGTTTGTATGCAAGAGAGGGACGAGAAGAAAGTATATTTGGATGGCAAAGCTATTGAGGCTGTTCAGAAGGCTTTGTTACCTTGGTGATATCATAGGAGCACAGGATGGAGCAGGTGTTAGTGTAATTGCAAGAGTTAAAAGTGGATGGAGTAAGTTCAACCAACTTTTACTAACCAGCAGAGCGTTACAAGTGTCGACCAAGGGAAGAGTCTATCAGGCATGTGTACGCAGTGTGATGATATATGGAAGTGAAACCGGGCTAGTGAGGGTTGAGGACATGCGTTGCATGGAAAAAAAATTATATGAGAATGATACGATGGATGTGTAATGCGAGTCTTAAAGACAGGCTTAGATCTGATGACCTCAGAGGAAAGTTAAATCTGGGCAGTATAGGAAGATGTGTGCAGAACAGGAGACTGAATAAGGGTTTGTGGGTTAGTAGATGTAGAACAGTTGAGGTAGCAGTGTCAGTTGACAGAGAAAGACCAAGGAAAACATGGAAGAAAGTGATAAGGATGGACTTCAGAAAGAAGGATGAATAAAGACCTGGTCAGAGATGGGTTAGTTAATATTCAATTATTATTGGTCAGACCTTCTGACGATACAAGCGTTATCTTTGAAAAGTCATGGTTTAAAGGTCTTTTTGTATGTGTATTCTGTTTGAACACTTGATGAATTAATAAATTTGTAAACTATACAAATTTTATTCACTTTATCACTTCATTATTCATATATATATAAATGGGTTCTTACAAGAAAAATATATTTAAGTATATACTCTTTATAATATCCAAAAATGTTTCAAATTGCAAGCTCAATGAAGTTGTATTACAAGCTTCAGAGCATATATATATATATTATGGGTGCATTCCAATGACCAAAGGAAGAATCAATCCATAATCATAACTTTCATTATTTTTTTCACTTTCTTAATCTTCATATATCGTCAAACGACTACAACCATACTAAGCATTGAATTTGGAAAAAATAAACATAGATAAATCAAAAAATACAATATAAACATATTAAAAAAAATTTGTTTGTATGTGAGACAAAGAGGAATTACAGGTATTCACTGATATATGAAAGTAAAGAGATTGAAAGAACAGAAGAAAAGTAAGGTTTTTGTTGTTCGACGATATACGAAGATTATGAAATTGAAAAAACAGATGAAAGGTATGGTTATGGATTGATTGTTCCTTTGGTCATTGGAATGCACCTATGATATATATATATAAATAATATTTATAAATAAATATTAAATTATTAATACCTACAGACATTAGCATTTTAAGCTTATTGCTCTCATCATTGCAGGAAAGTAACCATTTCAGGCGGTCGGGAGGCGTGAACCTGGTTCACAGAGTCAGCCTAGAATCTGCAAGCAATCGCCATATTTACTCAATCACATGACAGTTTACAGTGACCAAGGGAAATTAAGATCTATATGTGCCTAGTAGTGGGTACAGATAGAAGACTATCCGAGAGTGTTCGACGAACGTATTTGGAACTTTGCATTAGAGCTTTTTGACAGTCTATTTTTAACATTCCCAAGAGTGCTTAACTTTAATTTCTTAAAGGGGCTTTATATATATATATATATATATATATATATATATATAATGAGACGTCTATATGTATGTATGTAAAGCCAGCTAGGCAGCTTCAGAATTGCAATCTGGTTTACAGATACATGTCGATACGGTGCACAAATTGATGTAGATGGGGGCGCCGGCAGTGAGTACGAGAAGAGCATGCTGCGAATTGAAACTTCAGACAGCAAGATGTGTTTAACGCTTTGTGTTTGTGACTTTAATAACTTTATTTTGCGTGAGTTTTCTAAACGTTTGTTGAAGTTCTTCTACCGACAGGATCTACTTCATACGGCATTGTGGTCAATGCAAGTTGCTTAGTGTTGGAACTGACTACCAACTTTTGATGGTTCAATTTGGAGTGATGCCATCAATATCACACTGATAACACTGGTATTTTACCCCTCCACCGGAGCAATGCTGGGTAGCTACACTAGTATATAACGTGTGCGTGTGTCTGAGAAAGTTCGTCCTGCTTTTATAAATAAATGGCATTGACTCCTTTTATCGAGTTTCAGGTTTTTTTTTCTATGAATATATAAATAAAATTAGGAAATTCGCATATACATATAACCTGTAGTCTTTTCACACCATTGGGAATGCACGCATGTTTCGGCTACCAGATTTTCAGTAGCTTTACAATTCACGTCTGGCAATATATAAGGGTATAAGGCAACTAGGAGAATTTGAATTACTTACACCGTCCTCGAGTGTCTTCGGTCTCTCTGTAAAAGGGTTTGTCAGGACAACCTGACATGAGCATACTTCCTCCTACTAGTAAACCCTGACCAAATATTCAAAATAACATAGTATTCGAAACCCAAATAAGATCCCCTCGGTATGGCTAAACAACACCGACTTATATGAGGAATGGTGCACCTAACTCAAGTAATGTTACGTCAAGTAACAACACTTAGCTGGATACTCCACCAGACTAGATGAATTCTTGTCCTGGAATCCGGTACGACCAAGAGACTACAAGAAAGATATACTATGACATAGTAAACTGGTCAATTGGGGAGAGGAAAATTAATGTTCTTAACTTCTTTACTAACTTAACGATTGAGAGGTAAAGAAATTTAATTGAATATTCGAATATCTATGTATCTCATATAGAGATCAAGTGTTAGCCCCAAGAAAGGGCCCCTTGATTTTTAAGAACTTCGACTGAAGTAAAATGAAACAAAAAAGGGAGTGTATACTATTCTAGTTAAGAGTAGGATCGACATTTTTGACCAAGAATGACCAATGGCCCCCATCTTCCTCACACTTTTGATGAATTTATGCCTAATTTGTTCCAAATGTTAATTTTTTTATATTTTTTACAAATAAATATTTCAAAGTGTAGTATCTGTTCTCAGCATCTCAGCAACATCAGACGTTTTGCTAATGACGCAAATTTAAACCGGAAGTTTTCTAAGAAAGTTTTTGAAATGCTATCTTTTTTTTTATTAAACCGTTTTAGTACATATTAATAATTATATTACCATCGACAAAAAATTATTGCATATATATATATATATATATATATATATATATATGAAAATATGACAATACAAATTAAAAATGTATATTGCAGAATATTAATTTATTAAAAACTGTTTATAAAATAAGTAAGCAAATTAACAATACCGATAGCTGTTTTTGAATGCTTGCAGATTACTATATGTACAGTATTTCAAAATGTTATGTTGTATCATAGAATTAAATAAGCATAAGCCGTTTTGATGTTTAAATAGTTACGATAGATGGAAAAAACTTTTGCACTTATTCATTTACATTATATATATATATATATATATATATATATAATTATTATTTCATGTATCCACATAAAATGTTATAAGGAGATATAATATTTTATATATTGATTTTCAGTATTTACTTCAACAGTGCTCAATACGTGAGTAGAGCTAGGTAGTAAAGTATGAGAATATATTTATGACAATGATGAAACGTGGAAGCCTCTGTGTAGCTTAATTGCCATAAATTTATTTTCATAACTTACTATATATATATATATATATATATATAAATATATATATATATATATATATATAGGTTGGAAACTAAAATTTGTATAGATAGCTCAAAGTAAGTTTTCCTAGGCAAATTTTGAATTAAGTTATTTTATCTAGATAACTCACTATGTATCACTTATTTTAATTGAATGCTATACATTTTGTTCAATAAAAACAAAGAAAAAACATTGAATTTAGAGCCTCCCCCCTAAAAAATGTCCATCCTCGTTAAAATCTAAATGCCATATCTAATATCTAATATATAGTCTATATAAATAATTACGAGCGTCTAAATCAGCCGGAGCATTTGAGATAGAGACGCTTGTAAACTAAGAAGAAAATGTAGTAACGGTTGATTATCTGCCCCGTATTACTGCCATATGTAGTGCCACAGTTTTTGTTTTTGGCCCGTTGATGGATTGCCCTTTTCTGAAAATCCTGACTAAGATTAATTGCAGCTGGAGGTGAGCAGCCAGCTCAAGAAATCTGACCCAGGAGTCAGTTTGAAAAATAAACTTGACTCCTGTAAAAATATTCAATTACTGACCCCGAATCTGGGGAAAAAAAAATCCAACTTCGACATTGCACCTCTGATTGCAGAAGGTAGACTAAGCCCATTGGAACACATTCTACCTTTGCGAAGAAATGACAGTAAAGTAAAATGATTCTCAGTACGATTGGTGATCTGCAGGGAGTGTTACATTCATGCCTTTTAAACTCTTAACCAACATTAAGTTTTATTTTTGCATCTTACTTGAAAGACATGGCAGATTAGTTTTGCAAACCCGTTTTTCTAACAAAACCACAAAGTCTATAAAATTATACGAAAAAGGGAATATTTTAAATATCCGCCATTCAAGTTAGGCAGAAAACCATGGAGGAGGCAGAGAAAGAACAAAAAAAAAGACGTAATGACACTGAGCAGCACTGGAAAGGCAACTGTGTGGTTAGTGAAGAAAATAAATATATTTAAAAAAAAAACTTAGTTCACCCCAAACAAGGCAAGTTGTCACTGTAGACGTAAGGGGCTACTGAGAATTAGGGTGAAAGTTTAGGGGGTCATCCTAAGTTGGGAGCTGTGCAGCGAGATGTTTGTTGACATTAGTTTTAAATTTCTGCATGTCGGTACAGTCAGGGAAACAGGGAGCATGGAGAGTTCCAAAGGCCGGCAGCACGAGGAAAGAAACTATTGGAGTAGAAGGCTCATCGGCATCTGGGGACCTCCACTGTGAATGGATGGGATTTAGCTGATTGTCGGGTTGGTCGGGTGTATTTACGCCGAGGGGGCACCTGATGTGTTTATTCCATACTTCACCAGACTGTTCAGCATTAATAGCTAAGGGCTATACAAATTTTGTCACCATTTTTAATTTTTGACGATTATGTGCAATTTAGGTCAATTTCACATGTGAAAAAGTAAAGTAAAATGTCCGATATATAATCATGTACTTGTTAGAAGATATTAACTGCTTTTTAGCTAATTTAGAATCAAAATATTTAGGAGTCTTCACTTTGTGGCTCAAATGAACTCGATGGAGAAAAACATTCATTCTAAAGACATTATTATTCAAGGATTCACAATTACATATAGCAAGAGTCAATAAATGATTTCTCTTCATTCAGAACTGATTGATCATTTGTAGGACATGATCTAATCGTATAGCCATACTTTTCACATCTACTGCACTGATTAAGTTTCTTTTTCGATGCGATAAGAGGGTGACTTTGAACCAACATTCGAGTGAAGATATCTTGTATGTTCGAGCGGATAGAACACTGGCGAGCATGTGTTGCTAGCCGAGATTTGTAAGCCCTGATGTGTTTATTCCATGCTTCACCGGACTGCTCAGCATAAGTAGCTACGCGTTTCCCATTAGTCATCTCAAAAAGTTCCCAAGAATGACTGCACATCTGGTGGACGCTCGATGAGATCATTGCAAAAAGAAAAAGCTTGGTTTGTAGTGAATCATGAGACTTTGTCCAAGATCTTTTACAGATTCAGGTTTCACAACTTTAGCGGTACCATTTTGTTGTAGAATAAACAATATTATATTGGAATAAAAAAGAAGCCTTTTCAAAGCTTCTTCCCTATCAGATGATTGGAGAATCACACTGCAAATGGCGTCACGATGTTGGGGACCAAAAAAATCCATCAGCAATAGGACCAGTATTCCCTTAACTTACTCCATCCACTCCAAACTGTCCCAAAGTATGACAGCTCTCTTTCGAGGTTTGGGAAAATAAGGAGAAGGATTTTCTCAGCATATCTCGTACGTACCTCTGGTGACTTCCTGTCTATAACACAATATCCTGACATGTAGTCGTAACTAGAGTTTTTAACTTCTAATGGAATTTTTCACTTATCTGCTTACTACTCTAACCTTATGTGGAAAATACCGTTTTTGACATCATTTTTACACACGGTGCATCCATCTGGGAACACCTGTATACAGATGACAATTTGATTTTCGATAATTGGATTGATTTGTAAATGTTCCCATATGTTGTTGTGTCCCTTTTCTTCCTGAGATTCTCATGGATGACTCTGAGGAGAAATCGACTCTGAAACTTCTTGGTCTTTTTCTCTCATCAAATCTTTCTTGAAGTTCATACATTAGATCCTCTTTCTGCTTCTCGTAAAGTCGCTTCTCTCTATCGCTCCAGACACTTTCTCACACCTGAGGCTATTCTCTATCTCTACAAATCCACAATCAGACCATGTATGGAGTACTGTTGTCATATTTGGGCTCGTGAATCTCTGTCCCATTTGAGGGTTCTTGATAAGGTTCAGAAACGTATCAAATTTGATTGATCCTACCCTTTCTTCTTTGCACAGACGTGATGTTGCTAGTCTCAGTCTTTTCTATAAATACTATTATGGCATATGTTCTTCGGAATTATGTGATCTATTCCCTGCTTCTTTTGTTCCAGCTCGTTTGACTCGTTGGTCTAGTGGTCTCCATCAATTTGCTGTCTTGTACCTCATTGTAATACAGCTTCCTATTCCAGTAGTTTCTTTCCAAGAACTGCAGGTTTGTGGAACTCTCTTCCTACTGACTGTTTTCATCCCTCCTTGGTCTTTTCAAGACTAAGACCAATAGGCATCACCTGTGTTTGCGATAATCATATTCGTTCTTGTTAGCTCCTTACATCAAGTGGTTTCATGCCTTGTCTGGAGTGATTTTCATACAAAAACAAAAAAAATATGTCATATTTTGAATTCAGCTTACAAAAACTGCAGGCGGATCCAAGTCTCTGCGGAGGGGGAGGAAAACATATATATACAGATGACAATTTGATTTTCGATAATTGGATTGATTTGTAAATGTTCCCATATGTTGTTGTGTCTCTTTTCTTCCTGAGATTCCCATGGATGGCTCTGCTCTTGAGGAGAAATCGACTCTGAAACTTCTTGGTCTTTTTCTCTCATAAAATCTTTCTTGAAGTTCATACATTAGATCCTCTTTCTGCTTCTCGTAAAGTCGGTTTTCTCTATCGCTCCAAACACTTTCTCACACCTGAGGCTATTCTCTATCTCTACAACTCTACAATCAGACCATGTATGGAGTATTGTTGTCATATTTGGGCTGGTGAATCCGTCCCATTTGAGGGTTCTTGATAAGGTGCAGAAACGTATCTAATCTGATTGCCCACACCCTTTCTTCTTCTCTGCACCTCTCTCCCAGACGTGATGTTGCTAGTCTCAGTCTTTACTATAAATACTATTATAGCATGTGTTCTTCAGAATTATGTGATCTATTCCCTGCTTCTTTTGTTCCAGCTGTTTGACTCGTTGGTCTTCATCAATTTGCTGTTTTGATACCTGATTGTAATACATCTTCCTATTCCAGTAGCTTCTTTCCAAGAACAGCAGACTTGTGGAACTCTCTTCCTGCTACCTGTTTTCCTGCTACCTATAGCCTTTGTCTTTTCAAGACTAAGGTCAATAGGTATCTCCTGTATTTTCGATAACATCGGTTTACAAAAAAACTTTTTGGTCTGAGGCAAGAATGGTGATAGGTGTTTTTTGCTAATTTGGGTGTGCCGAATTAAAATTTATAAATAGTTTTGCTCTATCACCTCTAGTTTTCTGACTTTTAAATAGTCTCATTTTAGTATAAACAGAAAATAAATGTGCATATTTCAAGAGTTGCAGCAGCTTATAACAGATAAAACAGGATCGATAAAGAACACTGATTGAATAAATATACTTGGATGACACAATTACACAATTCATAGTACCACAGACAGTCAAACGTGTGTTTTTTTTAGAAGATCTGGTGTATTTTGCCTCCGGGATGTCACGTAAGAGCATCAAGCAGAAGTCTCCTATCATGCCAGGGTTCCATTTGCCTTGATAGTTGCTCTTCATCTTCGTTATGTCTTGGTGGAATCTTTCTCCATGCTCATCACTCACTGCTCCAAGGTTTGGCGGGAAGAAGTTGAGGTGGGAATGGAGAAAATGAATCTTGAGTGACATTCGGCACCCCATATCCTCGTAAGACTGTAGGAACTTCTTAACTGCCAAAATCCATCTTGATATATAACTATATATATAATGTAATGCTATCACTTACATTTAGTGCATAATAATTAAAAATAAAGCCGTAAGTCTCACAATATTAGAATTAGCCCTGAATGGATATACGCTTTTATGTACCGTATATGCACAAAATGCACACTATGCATATCTAAAAAACTAGAGGTGATGAGTAAAAACGGATTTCAAATTTGAATTCAGCACCCCCAAATTAGGTAAAAACGGGTGTTTTTGTGCTTGTCTCAATTTCTTTGTAAATCAGTGTAATCATATTTCGTTCTTGTAAGCTCCTTACATCAAATAGCTTCATGCCTTGTTTGGAGCAATTTGCATTCAAAAAAATGTTTACGATTAGAATACGACAATTTATTTTTTGTTATCGGAAATTGTTTCGAAATAAATTGTGCGTTTAATTCTTTTCTCTATTTTTTTGCTTAACTGAAAAGTTTTTTTTGTGTTTTTTCTGTCACCTATTTCTATTGGACACTTTACACCTGACTCACCTGGTTATCAGCCCGGACGCTCATCAGCATTTCTTCTTGATCTACCTGTAATTAGTTACCTTTTACTCTGACACCTGTCCGTTGGCTTCTCACCTCGTCTGCGACCAAAATAAAAATACTATTTCGAATGAATCATTTGTTTGACACATACACCCACTTCAGACGGTAACCATCTCTTTCGAGAAAAGAAAACAGCAGGATAACCCAACAACCTCCAGGACAAAATTAATTTCACACTCACACCTATGGACACTCTCTTTTGCGTATCATTACGATAATAAGTTGATATATATTTAGGGACGGGGAATGACAATAAAAGTAATTTGTTTTTCAACCAAGATATGAAAAGCCCAAATTGAAAAAAAAAAAGCCACCAGAAAACAGAGTTATTCAATCTCAAAGAAATTTGAAGAATTTATTTACGAATAAATGACTGTTAATAATATACATTATTTAGTATATATTAAAAAAAAAAAAAAAAAAAGAAAAAAAAAAAAAAAAAAGGGATTTTTTTAGATCACTTAAATTATTTTACCCAGGACGAAATACATCTTATACCTACAATTGGAAGTCAGTGACCAGCATTACAAAACGATAACACACTGAAGGTGCTAATGAAAAAAAAAAAAAAACAACAAAAAAAGGCAGCTAATATTTAAAGCTCTCAGAACATTTAAATTTTCGATTTTTCAGTATCATTTTCTACCGAGAGTGAACTAAAAAACATTTTTTTTTAATTTTGTTTGCACATTCAAGGTGTTATCTCTTTGCAAAAGTGGTCACAGAGTTTCGACTATGGGTATAATAAGATGTATTTCATCCTTGAAATGAGGAGGGTAATTTAAGTGACCTAAAAGAATTTATAAGTTTGTATGTTTTTGATGACATAAATACTTCATATAAACATTCATTTATTAATGAAAAGATGCTGAAAAAATTCATTAAGATTGAATAATTCTTTGATTTTTTATGGATTTTTTCTTCTTCTTTAAAATCAAGGTTTATTCATTTTTTATTTAAAAAAAGTTACTTTCACTTTCATTGCCTGTCCCTATATACATTTAATAGCTGCTTTTGCCCATTCACTATCGCTTCTTGGTGCTATCAGATCAGGCTGTCTGAAGACATCGGTTTCCTGACCCAAAATGCACCAAACGTTTTATTGTTTTTGCAAAACTCAATCATGTTCTGCAAAATCCAAAACAAAAAACAACAATTTCCCTCCGTCCTTTCCCTCAACCAAACACCACTAATAAATACTTGAACTTATAAAGAAGTTGAAGCATCAAAAACTTTTACCAAAATGACCGGATTTGGCATTAAATAACCCGAAAAGGGTTGATATGCCGTAAAACAAAACAATGGCTTAAAACTCCACCGGTAAATCTATGTTTACGTTATCCGAAACAGTATATTTTTTTTTTTTTAGAACAAAATACTGTTTCAAATAACGTAAACATAGATTTACAGGCGGAGTTTTAGAAGCCAATCTTAACATGGAGAAGGAGAGGGGGGGGGGTTCGGTAACATTCGGAACGGCATAACTTTCTTCGTCTTTCTCCGTTCACATCCGTAGTACATACGTCACACGTGTAAATTTTTGGTTGCCTTTTCTGAAACAGTACCCAAATTTCTACAGTAAATGGTAATTTAATGGCTACAACGATCATAAGAATGTTTGATGATTAAACAAACATGCCAGTTACCGTAAAAATTTGATCCCGTATCTACATTGTTCATATATCATAAATACATGTTTGACCTAAATTTTTATTTATAACAAAACATTTTTGTGAAAGATGCAACACGTTTGACTTTCGGTTCTTTTTAAAAACTTCTTCGACTCGTATACTTCTGATACTTTTTGTTTTTACGGCTTCATCATTTTCTTTTTCATCTTTTGAGCTAGTTGGTGAATTGTTATTCCAGTTGACTTTGTGGAGGTCTCTTTTATCTTCTGCTTTCTTCAGCTTCTTTTCGCTTTCAATTTGAAGCCTTCGATTATATCTCCCATATAATAAAAGCTAAAATCCCTAAATTCCAGGAAAACCCAGAATACATCAACGATGTATGTTTATAATTGAATGGATGTTTGTCAATGTTACTCAGTGGTCAGATTTTTATAATTGAATGGATGTTTGTCAATGTGACTCAGTGGTCAGATTTTTATAATTGAATGGATGTTTGTCAATGTGACTCAGTGGTCAGATTTTTATAATTGAATGGATATTTGTCAATGTGACTCAGTGGTCAGATTTTTATAATTGAATGGATGTTTGTCAATGTGACTCAGTGGTCAGATTTTTATAATTGAATGGATGTTTGTCAATGTGACTCAGTGGTCAGATTTTTATAATTGAATGGATATTTGTCAATGTGACTCAGTGGTCAGATTTTTATAATTGAATGGATGTTTGTCAATGTGACTCAGTGGTCAGATTTTTATAATTGAATGGATATTTGTCAATGTGACTCAGTGGTCAGATTTTTATAATTGAATGGATGTTTGTCAATGTGACTCAGTGGTCAGATTTTTATAATTGAATGGATGTTTGTCAATGTGACTCAGTGGTCAGATTTTTATAATTGAATGGATGTTTGTCAATGTGACTCAGTGGTCAGATTTTTATAATTGAATGGATGTTTGTCAATGTGATTCAGTGGTCAGATTTTTATAATTGAATGGATGTTTGTCAATGTAACTCAGTGGTCAGATTTTTATAATTGAATGGATGTTTGTCAATGCGACTCAGTGGTCAGATTTTTATAATTGAATGGATGTTTGTCAATGTGACTCAGTGGTCAGATTTTTATAATTGAATGGATGTTTGTCAATGTGACTCAGTGGTCAGATTTTTATAATTGAATGGATGTTTGTCAATGTAACTCAGTGGTCAGATTTTTATAATTGAATGGATGTTTGTCAATGCGACTCAGTGGTCAGATTTTTATAATTGAATGGATGTTTGTCAATGTGACTCAGTGGTCAGATTTTTATAATTGAATGGATGTTTGTCAATGTGATTCAGTGGTCAGATTTTTATAATTGAATGGATGTTTGTCAATGTGATTCAGTGGTCAGATTTTTATAATTGAATGGATGTTTGTCAATGTGACTCAGTGGTCAGATTTTTATAATTGAATGGATGTTTGTCAATGTGACTCAGTGGTTAGATTTTTATAATTGAATGGATGTTTGTCAATGTGACTCAGTGATCAGATTTTTATAATTGAATGGATGTTTGTCAATGTGACTCAGTGGTCAGATTTTTATAATTGAATGGATGTTTGTCAATGTGACTCAGTGGTCAGATTTTTATAATTGAATGGATGTTTGTCAATGTGACTCAGTGGTCAGATTTTTATAATTGAATGGATGTTTGTCAATGTAACTCAGTGGTCAGATTTTTATAATTGAATGGATGTTTGTCAATGCGACTCAGTGGTCAGATTTTTATAATTGAATGGATGTTTGTCAATGTGACTCAGTGGTCAGATTTTTATAATTGAATGGATGTTTGTCAATGTGACTCAGTGGTCAGATTTTTATAATTGAATGGATGTTTGTCAATGTAACTCAGTGGTCAGATTTTTATAATTGAATGGATGTTTGTCAATGCGACTCAGTGGTCAGATTTTTATAATTGAATGGATGTTTGTCAATGTGACTCAGTGGTCAGATTTTTATAATTGAATGGATGTTTGTCAATGTGATTCAGTGGTCAGATTTTTATAATTGAATGGATGTTTGTCAATGTGATTCAGTGGTCAGATTTTTATAATTGAATGGATGTTTGTCAATGTGACTCAGTGGTAAGATTTTTATAATTGAATGGATGTTTGTCAATGTGACTCAGTGGTTAGATTTTTATAATTGAATGGATGTTTGTCAATGTGACTCAGTGATCAGATTTTTATAATTGAATGGATGTTTGTCAATGTGACTCAGTGGTCAGATTTTTATAATTGAATGGATGTTTGTCAATGTGACTCAGTGGTCAGATTTTTATAATTGAATGGATGTTTGTCAATGTGACTCAGTGGTCAGATTTTTATAATTGAATGGATGTTTGTCAATGTAACTCAGTGGTCAGATTTTTATAATTGAATGGATGTTTGTCAATGCGACTCAGTGGTCAGATTTTTATAATTGAATGGATGTTTGTCAATGTGACTCAGTGGTCAGATTTTTATAATTGAATGGATGTTTGTCAATGTGATTCAGTGGTCAGATTTTTATAATTGAATGGATGTTTGTCAATGTGATTCAGTGGTCAGATTTTTATAATTGAATGGATGTTTGTCAATGTGATTCAGTGGTCAGATTTTTATAATTGAATGGATGTTTGTCAATGCGACTCAGTGGTCAGATTTTTATAATTGAATGGATGTTTGTCAATGTGACTCAGTGGTCAGATTTTTATAATTGAATGGATGTTTGTCAATGTGATTCAGTGGTCAGATTTTTATAATTGAATGGATGTTTGTCAATGCGACTCAGTGGTCAGATTTTTATAATTGAATGGATGTTTGTCAATGTGACTCAGTGGTCAGATTTTTATAATTGAATGGATGTTTGTCAATGTGATTCAGTGGTCAGATTTTTATAATTGAATGGATGTTTGTCAATGTGACTCAGTGGTCAGATTTTTATAATTGAATGGATGTTTGTCAATGTGACTCAGTGGTCAGATTTTTATAATTGAATGGATGTTTGTCAATGTGATTCAGTGGTCAGATTTTTATAATTGAATGGATGTTTGTCAATGTGATTCAGTGGTCAGATTTTTATAATTGAATGGATGTTTGTCAATGTGATTCAGTGGTCAGATTTTTATAATTGAATGGATGTTTGTCAATGCGACTCAGTGGTCAGATTTTTATAATTGAATGGATGTTTGTCAATGTGACTCAGTGGTCAGATTTTTATAATTGAATGGATGTTTGTCAATGTGATTCAGTGGTCAGATTTTTATAATTGAATGGATGTTTGTCAATGTGATTCAGTGGTCAGATTTTTATAATTGAATGGATGTTTGTCAATGTGACTCAGTGGTCAGATTTTTATAATTGAATGGATGTTTGTCAATGTGATTCAGTGGTCAGATTTTTATAATTGAATGGATGTTTGTCAATGTGACTCAGTGGTCAGATTTTTATAATTGAATGGATGTTTGTCAATGTGATTCAGTGGTCAGATTTTTATAATTGAATGGATGTTTGTCAATGTGACTCAGTGGTCAGATTTTTATAATTGAATGGATGTTTGTCAATGCGACTCAGTGGTCAGATTTTTATAATTGAATGGATGTTTGTCAATGTGATTCAGTGGTCAGATTTTTATAATTGAATGGATGTTTGTCAATGTGATTCAGTGGTCAGATTTTTATAATTGAATGGATGTTTGTCAATGTGATTCAGTGGTCAGATTTTTATAATTGAATGGATGTTTGTCAATGCGACTCAGTGGTCAGATTTTTATAATTGAATGGATGTTTGTCAATGTGACTCAGTGGTCAGACTTTTATAATTGAATGGATGTTTGTCAATGTGATTCAGTGGTCAGATTTTTATAATTGAATGGATGTTTGTCAATGTGATTCAGTGGTCAGATTTTTATAATTGAATGGATGTTTGTCAATGTGACTCAGTGGTCAGATTTTTATAATTGAATGGATGTTTGTCAATGTGACTCAGTGATCAGATTTTTATAATTGAATGGATGTTTGTCAATGTGACTCAGTGGTCAGATTTTTATAATTGAATGGATGTTTGTCAATGTGACTCAGTGGTCAGATTTTTATAATTGAATGGATGTTTGTCAATGTGACTCAGTGGTCAGATTTTTATAATTGAATGGATGTTTGTCAATGTGATTCAGTGGTCAGATTTTTATAATTGAATGGATGTTTGTCAATGTGACTCAGTGGTCAGATTTTTATAATTGAATGGATGTTTGTCAATGTGATTCAGTGGTCAGATTTTTATAATTGAATGGATGTTTGTCAATGTGACTCAGTGGTCAGATTTTTATAATTGAATGGATGTTTGTCAATGTGATTCAGTGGTCAGATTTTTATAATTGAATGGATGTTTGTCAATGTGACTCAGTGGTCAGATTTTTATAATTGAATGGATGTTTGTCAATGTGACTCAGTGGTCAGATTTTTATAATGGAACGGATGTTTGTCAATGTGACTCAGTGGTCAGATTTTTATAATTGAATGGATGTTTGTCAATGTGACTCAGTGGTCAGATTTTTATAATTGAATGGATGTTTGTCAATGTGATTCAGTGGTCAGATTTTTATAATTGAATGGATGTTTGTCAATGTGACTCAGTGGTCAGATGTTTATAATTGAACGGATGTTTGTCAATGTGACTCAGTGGTCAGATTTTTATAATTGAATGGATGTTTGTCAATGTGACTCAGTGGTCAGATTTTTATAATTGAATGGATGTTTGTCAATGTGATTCAGTGGTCAGATTTTTATAATTGAATGGATGTTTGTCAATGTGATTCAGTGGTCAGATTTTTATAATTGAATGGATGTTTGTCAATGTGATTCAGTGGTCAGATTTTTATAATTGAATGGATGTTTGTCAATGCGACTCAGTGGTCAGATTTTTATAATTGAATGGATGTTTGTCAATGTGACTCAGTGGTCAGATTTTTATAATTGAATGGATGTTTGTCAATGTGATTCAGTGGTCAGATTTTTATAATTGAATGGATGTTTGTCAATGTGATTCAGTGGTCAGATTTTTATAATTGAATGGATGTTTGTCAATGTGACTCAGTGGTCAGATTTTTATAATTGAATGGATGTTTGTCAATGTGACTCAGTGGTCAGATTTTTATAATTGAATGGATGTTTGTCAATGTGATTCAGTGGTCAGATTTTTATAATTGAATGGATGTTGGTCAATGTGACTCAGTGGTCAGATTTTTATAATTGAATGGATGTTTGTCAATGTGATTCAGTGGTCAGATTTTTATAATTGAATGGATGTTTGTCAATGTGACTCAGTGGTCAGATTTTTATAATTGAATGGATGTTTGTCAATGTGACTCAGTGGTCAGATTTTTATAATTGAACGGATGTTTGTCAATGCGACTCAGTGGTCAGATTTTTATAATTGAATGGATATTTGTCAATGTGACTCAGTGGTCAGATTTTTATAATTGAATGGATGTTTGTCAATGCGACTCAGTGGTCAGATTTTTATAATTGAATGGATGTTTGTCAATGTGACTCAGTGGTCAGATTTTTATAATTGAATGGATGTTTGTCAATGTGATTCAGTGGTCAGATTTTTATAATTGAATGGATGTTTGTCAATGTGATTCAGTAGTCAGATTTTTATAATTGAATGGATGTTTGTCAATGTGATTCAGTGGTCAGATTTTTATAATTGAATGGATGTTTGTCAATGTGACTCAGTGGTCAGATTTTTATAATTGAATGGATGTTTGTCAATGTGACTCAGTGGTCAGATTTTTATAATTGAATGGATGTTTGTCAATGTGATTCAGTGGTCAGATTTTTATAATTGAATGGATGTTTGTCAATGTGACTCAGTGGTCAGATTTTTATAATTGAATGGATGTTTGTCAATGTGATTCAGTGGTCAGATTTTTATAATTGAATGGATGTTTGTCAATGTGACTCAGTGGTCAGATTTTTATAATTGAATGGATGTTTGTCAATGTGATTCAGTGGTCAGATTTTTATAATTGAATGGATGTTTGTCAATGTGACTCAGTGGTCAGATTTTTATAATTGAATGGATGTTTGTCAATGTGACTCAGTGGTCAGATTTTTATAATTGAACGGATGTTTGTCAATGTGACTCAGTGGTCAGATTTTTATAATTGAATGGATGTTTGTCAATGTGACTCAGTGGTCAGATTTTTATAATTGAATGGATGTTTGTCAATGTGATTCAGTGGTCAGATTTTTATAATTGAATGGATGTTTGTCAATGTGACTCAGTGGTCAGATGTTTATAATTGAACGGATGTTTGTCAATGTGACTCAGTGGTCAGATTTTTATAATTGAATGGATGTTTGTCAATGTGACTCAGTGGTCAGATTTTTATAATTGAATGGATGTTTGTCAATGTGATCCAGTGGTCAGATTTTTATAATTGAATGGATATTTGTCAATGTGACTCAGTGGTCAGATTTTTATAATTGAATGGATGTTTGTCAATGTGACTCAGTGGTCAGATTTTTATAATTGAATGGATGTTTGTCAATGTGACTCAGTGGTCAGATTTTTATAATTGAATGGATGTTTGTCAATGTGATTCAGTGGTCAGATTTTTATAATTGAATGGATGTTTGTCAATGTGACTCAGTGGTCAGATTTTTATAATTGAATGGATGTTTGTCAATGTGACTCAGTGGTCAGATTTTTATAATTGAATGGATATTTGTCAATGTGACTCAGTGGTCAGATTTTTATAATTGAATGGATGTTTGTCAATGTGACTCAGTCGTCAGATTTTTATAATTGAATGGATATTTGTCAATGTGACTCAGTGGTCAGATTTTTATAATTGAATGGATGTTTGTCAATGTGATTCAGTGGTCAGATTTTTATAATTGAATGGATGTTTGTCAATGTGACTCAGTGGTCAGATTTTTATAATTGAATGGATGTTTGTCAATGTGACTCAGTGGTCAGATTTTTATAATTGAATGGATGTTTGTCAATGTGACTCAGTGGTCAGATTTTTATAATTGAATGGATGTTTGTCAATGTGACTCAGTGGTCAGATTTTTATAATTGAATGGATGTTTGTCAATGTGACTCAGTGGTCAGATTTTTATAATTGAATGGATGTTTGTCAATGTGATTCAGTGGTCAGATTTTTATAATTGAATGGATGTTTGTCAATGTGACTCAGTGGTCAGATGTTTATAATTGAACGGATGTTTGTCAATGTGACTCAGTGGTCAGATTTTTATAATTGAATGGATGTTTGTCAATGTGACTCAGTGGTCAGATTTTTATAATTGAATGAGTATTTCAATTTGAAGCCTTGGATCAAGAGAAGAATAGGGACCCCAGATCATTAACACAAGACGCGGGACATATTTTAGAATCACCGGTTGACCTCGCAATACACGTGGTCTCTATTTACAAAACACTTGTAAATAGATCTTTTATTTATGTTAATAAATGCAGTATATTTCGGAATTTTCTTTTTCTTTTAACATGTTAATATTTATTTTAAGGCAGAGAGTTCATAAATAAAACAAATAAATATTAACATGTTTTCTTTTAAAACATGTTTTTGTGTCACTATTTACAAAACAACTCCGGTTTTTTTTCTTTTAACATGTATACGCTTTTTTAAAAATCGGCTGACTTGTAATCTGTCGTTTTGCAATAAACAAAACAAGTTATCATTTTTTTTTTACTTTTATTTACTAAATAAAAAACAAATTTTAAGCGCAATTCTATATTTCGTGTTGTGTATTTTAAGAAAAAGTGGATACTTTTTTTTCTTTTCGTAGGGAGGCGAGTAACTAGCGAAGTTTTATTTATTTGTTTATAATTGTTGCTTACAGAAAAAAAAAAGGAAAAAACTTCATAAATTTTAAATTGCTTCCGTTTAGAAACTGATTTTTGAAGTCTAACTCCGCCCTCGTGGGGAGGCAAAACGAAAGATTACAAGTCAGCCGATTTTTTAAAAAGCGTATATATTTCGTTTATTTATTAAAATAACTTGCGTAATCATCCGTTTTGCCTCCTCAGGCTAGGAGCAACGTGTAGTATGGAAAAATCCTTCTAAACTGAGGTAAGATCCAGAGTGCCCCTTTTTGGGAAGCTTGATTTTTCCCTACAAAACGAAAGATTACTTAAGTACGGTGATAAATATTTCATACCCCCCCCCCCATTTCTGCCCTCGTGAAGTTTTTTCCTTTTTTTTCTGTAAGCAACAATTATAAACAAATAAATAAAACTTCGCTAGTTACTCGCCTCCCTACGAAAAGAAAAAAAAGTATCCACTTTTTCTTAAAATACACAACACGAAATATAGAATTGCGTTTAAAATTTGTTTTTTATTTAGTAAATAAAAGTAAAAAAAAAAATGATAAATTGTTTTGTTTATTGCAAAACGACAGATTACAAGTCAGCCGATTTTTAAAAAAGCGTATACATGTTAAAAGAAAAAAAACCCGAGTTGTTTTGTAAATAGTGACACAAAAACATGTTTTAAAAGAAAACATGTTAATATTTATTTGTTTTATTTATGAACTCTCTGCCTTAAAATAAATATTAACATGTTAAAAGAAAAAAAAAATCCGAAATATACTGCATTTATTAACATAAATAAAAGATCTATTTACAAGTGTTTTGTAAATAGAGACCACGTGTATTGCGAGGTCAACCGGTGATTCTAAAATATGTCCCGCGTCTTGTGTTAATGATCTGGGGTCCCTATTCTTCTCTTGATCCGAAGCCTTCGATTACATTTCCCATATGCTAAAAGCTGAAATCACGGAACACTTTCATCACTGATATATGAACGTTACGATACAGCCCACCCCCTCCTCCCCAACATTAATTAGTCATTTCTGTACAAGCATTCTACATTAGAGGAAAAACCTACACCTTGACTGAAACGGTTCCGATTCAGAGTAAATGGTTTCATGGTGCGATGATTCCTTTAAATGTTTGACGGTGCCAAATTATTTGATTACCCCAAAGAAGTGAGATAAGTGACCCACAAAATTATCTTAATGATCAACTAGATAATGATATAGTTTTATCTAATCGTTTAAGAGTGAAGTGCTTCCTATCTTCTAGGAGTTTCGTTCCACAATCTTCTTGTAGATAAGTTCCTTCCTCGTGTTTTAAAATTGGTTCTTGCTGGTTGGGTGTTGAGTTTTACGGCATGTCAACCCTTGTTAGGTAATTTTATACTGAAACCACAAATATATGAACATTGTGTAAACTTGCTGCTGTGGTGTGCCCCCTCGACGTAAATACACCCGACCAACCCGACAATCAGCTGGATCCCATCCATTCACTGTGGAGGTACACAGATGCCGGAGAGCCTTCTACTCCAATAGTTTCTTTCCTCGAGCTGCCGGCCTTTGGAACTCCCTCCCTGCTCCGTTTTCCCAACTGTACAGACATGCAGAAATTTAAAACTAATGTGAACAAACATCTCGCTGCACAAGTCCCAATTTAGAATGATCCCCAAAACTTTCACCCTAATTCTCAGTAGCCCTTACGTCTACAGTGGCAGCTTGCCTTGTTTGGGGCGAACTATGTTAAAAAAAACCCAAAAAAAACACAGGCTTAGATCTGATGATCTTAGAGAAAGATTAAATTTGGACAGTATAGAGAGACGTGTGCAAAACAGGAGACTTTGTTGGTTTGGTCACATTCAAAGAATGGATGGGAGTTCTTAGTAGATGTAGAACAGTTGGCCAAGGAAAACATGGGAGGAAGAGATAAGGATGGATTTCTATTAAAACTTCTATCTTTCCCCCTTCCTCTCCCCAACTCCCTCTTTCACCGTTGCCCAGTCCATTCCACTCTAGCTGAACATACAGACAACTTTCCTTTATCTAGACTCCTCAAGGAATGAGTCGGTATAAGAGGGAATTAACTCTTTAATAAAAAATCAGAGTTACCCCCCTTTAGTAAATAGAAAATGAAATGGCTGAATAAAATAACTGGAAAATCAAGCCCTCCTAACAAAACCTGGGTCAGTTGATACCCCCAAAGAATGAATTTTTTTTTTTAAATTTTAGATATTATTCATCCAGGGCAATGCTGATCAAGAATATACCAACTTTGTGGGTGTTTGTTTTGTAGTTTTTGACTTTTAGCTGGACATACACACATACAAACAGCCTTTTAATAGAAGATGTCTCACAACTATAGATGAGGATCGACCAGACGACATATTGGTAGACACATCTCTTGGTTGATATTGAAATCTCCCAACACCCCCACAAAGACTGTTGAAGGCACCTGAAAGCAGATCTAGCGACCACGACTCAACAATCAACTTCTGCAGCACCCTGCTCAAATGGAACAACGGTGGACCTGAAGTACACGAACGACTTTGTGTCTTCTAAAACAGCGGCATTCAAAAGACAGCGGTCTACAGATCTCCGGCGAGATCAAGGAGTAGAGAACTTTGATGTGCTGATGCCGATTCGCATGCAGAGGTAGATCTATCGGTTCCAAAGAATTTTTTTAAAAAAGGAGGATAATTAATTACTTGCTTGTAAATGAGTATCTATTGATTTGTTGAGATGACAATTTGTTTGAATTGTCTGCAACAGCTGCCAGTTGCTACGAATATTCGCCATAGCATTTTCAGCTGAAAGTATTGCCCATGCACACAGGCCATTGATTAGTTAAGTAATGGATCGATGTGCTTCAAATATTTAAGTTGATAGCAATTCAACTGGGATCTTCGACACTGTACATATAGAATATGGAGTTACATCAAGCCGCAAGAGTGGCCTCCCATTGATATAACAAGATATAAAAAAACGAGCCGATGTGATTACGTGTTACTTAGCAGTCGGTACTGATTGAAGCCACAACCATATCTCTTTGTTTCTTTCTTTGTTTTACTTTGCCCTTCGTTTCAGCCTCACGAGCCGAGTCTACGATATCACAGGTACCATTACAGTTTTTTACAATATGCATAAAGGATGATTTTGATTATTCGGACTATACACACAAAATTTGTTATCCGTCACCCATCACAATCCAACCATATTTGGTACAAATAAACTTCAGTCGATGCCTCACTTGTACTTGTATCGGCTATCAATCTGGTCAGTTTGAGTCGGTTTCCTCCCGTGCAAGTACAGCATTTCTGACCATCGCAGGCGATCCTGAACTAACTCACACTATATGGTTAGCCAATCCCGCTTCCATAGTCCAAAACCAACTACGTGTTTCTAGGTTGCCTTTGATTGTCGCCGCACAAGCACATTTGTGCTAACCAGGTAGAGAAGGGGGGAGAATAACCTCGTGGATGAGCTCTCCTTTCAGGATGGTATACCTGTGGAAGTTTATAAAACCGTGCCAGAGGGTTTTACCCCTTGGGTACATCACGTCTTCAATGCGATGGTGTTCAGAGACCTTCTCCACTAATTGGAGTGAGGCGATCCTTCTTTTATTCTTCAAAAAGGGTGACAAGAAACTTTGCTCAAACAACAGGGGAATCAGCCTCCTCGACGTAGTAGCCAAGGCGTCTGCAGTTTTTCTCTCGCACAGGAGCGAGTATGTTTCTGATATTATGGACGTCACAAGATCCGAGACCCCGGACAAGGACAGGAAGTGACACAAAAGAAAGTATGGGAGTGGTCGGGTTGTATTGTTCAGAGGGCAGGGGCTTGTCAGTGACTGACAAAAGAGCGGAGTTGACGAGTTAGGACTCAGAGGTAAAACATTCAATTTGAAGTCAACTTCTTTCGAGAGCAGATCGCAGGCAGAGCTCAGCTAAGATTTAGCAAGTGATGTGATGAGCTGACAACTTGAGTAACGACAATGTGAGTCTCGACAGTCTGAGAAAGTGTCACACACACACATAGTTTCGACTAACTTATATACAGTGTATATGAGTTTGTGTTCTTTCTTGTGAGTTGTTTGTTTTTCTAAATTTGTAAACCAGTGCTGTGCCTTCGATGATTCGTCAGTGGAATAGACGACATGGCCAGAACAAGAAGAAAACCACAGACACACAACGTTGGGCTTGGCGGTCGTCGAGAGGACACACGTGGTCTTACATGTTCATGATTCGCGAACATATCTGTCTTAGGGTAGCTTCCGTCCGGGTAGAGGTTGTACTGAGCAAATCTTTAACTTGAGGCACACCCTCAAGCAGCATAAGGCATACCAACAACCCAGGGTCCTTTGTTTCGTCAACTTTGCAGCTGTTTTTGACTCCGTTGATAGGGGATTACTTTAGTGTATCATGCAAGTTGATGGCATGTCAGCAAAACTTCTTCGATTCGTCAATGGCTTTGTGCATGCTTATGCTGAGGAGTATACGTTGAAGACTGATGTTCGACAAGGGTGTACCTTTTTCTTCTCACTTGTCCACCAAGTTTTAGTCATAAATGTCCAACAGTCTTTGTTTTATTATCATTTAATAATATGCAAGGACATCTTCATGATCGTCTCATCAGTAGAAGGTGTGATTCTGAATGGGCTTCACACTCACTGGACCATAATCTCCCCAGATTTGTATCTGTTAAGTTATCTCACAGATAATGTCTACTAAAACAATCCACAGACGATTTCTCACTTGAAGAGATCCATCACAGCCGAAATCAGTTGTATTCAGGTGTGCTTGCAACAGAGATGCACATTTGTAGTAGCGAATTAATGAGATGTCCTTTTGCAAAACAATATGCAAATTAGTTAACCATAGTACATTGAGCACATACACATGATCAGTATAGTAATATCCACCAACCATAAAACGCTTTGGATAATCACAAATTTCAAATGGGTTTGATTAAAATAGTAATATCTTAAAAACCAAAGCACTTCAAGTCCTCAAAATACCACCATTTTGTTCGAAAATGAATATACTTTCACATGGATTCATAAATAATAATCTAAATTATATATTTGAAGAGTTTTGAGCAAATAAAGTGATAAAAATGTCAACGCCAATAGACAACCATTTTCGTAACTTTTTTTAAGAATCCCACCGTTCTTTTAAAAGTTTGTTACCACTCCTCTATGGGGAATTTCGTCATGAAATTTGGAAACCAATCATAGCTCTTAATCTTTTGGGGGGGTACGAAATGAAATGGCACATTCCTTTATTTTGTATTCAAAATAAAACTTCAACATGACGACTATCGAACATTTTTATTTTTTCAAGCTGAAAAGATAGTATGAAAAAATTTATAATTAATTACCTTACCCTAAGTCTGAGTGACAAGCCAACCGCCTAAAAATGTCTTCCTTTGATTATACCACTAACCCTAAATCTGAGTGACAATCCTTCCTCTAAAAAAAAAATCTCTCTAACTCTAGGCAATCCCTCCCCCCACTAAAAAACTCCCTTAACTCTAACACTAACCCTAAGTCTCAGTTCTTTTTTGCTTTTTTCTGCCAAGTTTTTCAGGGTGTTCACACGCAATTGTCTAAAAAAGAGGTAGAATCTCATATTTTGGGGTTGATCTACAGCAATACCAAAGAAATCTTTGTTGACCTACAATAATACTAAGGAAATTTTGCAGTCTATTCATTTTAAGACAGACCTAGTATTAGATTTCAGTTTATTGTACATAAAATGCATAACAATCTAACTTTAAGTTCTCTAACTTCTTTTTAAAAATGGGTACATGGTATTTTTAAGATATTGTAGCATATTTATGTGCATTTACTGCAGATTATTTAGAAACTTAACTTCTGGAGATTTTCACTGGCATATTCTGTTTCCTTGTACAAAAATACACTTATATGGCAAATTTCATTGCTTAATCTTGTGTTTTAACAAAGATATAAAATTTTTACTGAAAATTGAGTGTAAAATATGTGACAAAACGCATATGGTCTGAAAGAGGGGAAAATATCCAATCATGCGAGGCACAAAAATAGTCATAACTTCCTTATTTTTAGTTAGATTTTAAAAAATTCAAAAAGATTCTTCCTTAGATCATCGAGCTTTTTCTATATATATTGAGATATTTTAAGCAATTTCAATATGTATTGCTATCTGCAGCATATCCGCCGATGCATGGAGTATTGTCATATCTAGGCTGGTGCACCATCCACTAGTCTCACCCTCTAAGACAAGGTCCAAAAAAGAATCTCTAATCTAATAGGTCCCTCACTATCCACCAAGCTCCAGCCCCTGTCCCATCGCCGCAATGTTGCATCCTTGTGCTTGTTTTACAAGTACTTCAATGGAATGTGCTCCAATCAACTTGCTGCTCTACTCCCCCCCCGATGTAAATACACTCGACCAACCTGACAACTAAATATCATCCATTCACTGTGGAGGTCCCCAGATGCCGGGGAGCTTTCTACTCCAATAGCTTATTTCCTCGTGCTGCTGAACTCTGGAACTCCCTCCATGCTCCCTGTTTCCTTGACTGTACCGACATGCAGAAATTTAAAACTAATGTGAACAAGCATCTCACTACACAGCTCCCAATAGGATGGCAACCCCCCCCCCCCCGCCCCCCAAATCTTTCACCCTAATTCTCAGTAGCCCCTTACGTCTACAGTGGAAACTTGCCTTGTTTGGGGTGAACTAAGTTAAAAAACAAAACAAAATTTTTTTAAATAATTGAACACATATATATTATTATACGATAGAACGATACTACACTACCCCTCCCCCCATATTAAAAGATAATACAATAATAGATTAAATAATTTTTTTTTTTCATTCATTTAAAAATACCTAGCCATAAAAAACATTATTTTTATGGTTACTTGACCTTTTGGCTGAGATCAAAGTGTAATATCTGTTTTCAGTATTCCAGCGACCTCGGACGTTTTACTATCGACAAAAAGATTGCGTATATATAAGAAAATATGGCAATGCAAAATGACAACTGTATAATACAGAATATTAATTTATTAGAAGTTGTTTATGAAATAAATATGCAAATTAAGAAGATTTAATGTGTTTGTGGGTGTTTGTAGTTTCCTTTTACCAAGGGGCATAACTCTGGCCCGGAAAACAGTTTCTCTCCAAGGAAGATAACTCCAGGATAGAACACAAACTTTCTCAAGTCAAAGTTTACGAGAAATCCAGTGTTGGCATTACCAATGCATTTTTTACGATAATATTGTTGGGTATGTTTTGCTTCATTTTATTCCATTTATAACTTGAAAATTATAGAAATTAAAAAATAATAAACAACAGTCATATAGGAGTTCACACGGGGTTCTTATTCATTCCCAGACAACACCAGGGGAGCTTGCTAGTATGGTAATAAAAAATAAATTATTGGATGAAAAAATGATGACATAAGATAGGTTACTTACCTCAACTTCTAATTCAGCTCCGCTGTCCACTTCAATACGAAGTTCACAGAATGGGTCCAACTTATATTCTTCTGTGTGCGCAGACTGCTAAGCAAAGAAAAGTATATTTAATCACCTGCCAACAGTAAAGAAATAGCTTATATTGCAAATTCATAAGAATCAAGGAAATACCTATACCAGGCCTAGCAGCCATGCAGCTACAGCCCACGACTGGGGGATGTAATGTGAATTATTATTAAGGAAAATTACTGAGAAGATTCTTAGTATGGTATTTTAAACCAAAATGTTATTTTCATTATATATAAAAGTGTTTAATGTAGACACAGATATTTGCGAAACATACAAAAAATATTTAATGTAGACACAGATATTTGCGAAACATACAAAAAATGTTTAATGTAGACACAGATATTTGCGAAACATACAAAAAATATTTAATGTAGACACAGATATTTGCGAAACATACAAAAAGTGTTTAATGTAGACACAGATATTTGCGAAACATACAAAAAATGTTTAATGTAGACAGATATTTGTGTGAAACAGTGATTTCATCCGACGTATCTGCCCCCTTTATGGCGCACCAATATGCATCAGAGAGATCAGGCCCCACGTAGAGAAAGGTGACGGTCTGGGAGATGTCAATTTCAACCAATTGACACGAAATAAGGATTGGGCGGATGTGAAACAGTGATTTCAGCCGACGCAATCTGTCCTTTTAGGGTGCACCAGTGTGCATCTCAGCGAGGATGCTGGATCCTACGTAGAAATGAGGTAGAGTTACCACTAGTATATGTTCGGCCCAGATCGGTTGTTTTGGCGAAGAGGGAGAACGGCGCCAGCCCGGCGGGAGAGAGCGTGTAGGTTGTCTGTAGCAATTATCCAGATACAATGGATGAGTTTGACCAGCTGAACAATTTGGTCATGGGTCTTTTAGATACGATGGATGTCAACACTTGGAGGACAGAGGGAGAGGGAATAATTGGTCTCTAGGGAGATAAAGACTAAGAGATAAATTCCAAATTGTCCGTTGAGAAGCGTACCACCCCACTCCGGGAGAGGAGGAAGGACACAGAAGAAGGGATGGGGGAAAGAAAGAGAGTAAGTCAGCATCGCGCGTACCACACGACGAGAAGAGAGAGAGAGTATGAGTTATACGCTTTTCGTCTTTGTGATTTTGAGGCGAAAAGGCGATCACAAAGAGTTAGAACCGAGATCCCGGCCGAGCTGGTCGTGATTCCCTCGGATCCCAAGGGAGCCGTTGCCCCGGGCTCCACCATCGTTTTCCAACAGAGATTAACGTCTCAATTAATACCAACAGTCGTAAGAGTCCACACACACCGTTTTGAGTAGACAAGTTATATCTCGATTAAGGATTTGCAGTCGTAAAGAGATTCACACACGCACACAGAGAGATAAGATAGTTAGTAAAAAAACCATTATCGCAAAACAGACTTTGGGTTAAAGTTAAAAACCCACCGTTCATTTTTGTTAAATAATTATTGCTATGAAAAGACCTAACCGTTTGTTGAGTTATTCTGTTATCGAATTGTCCTGCTAAGTAATCTTGCCTTCACAGAATCACGAAGTCGTCATTCATCAGACCCGGAGGAGATTCAACGCCACCACAGACGACATCACGAGCCAAAGAAAAGGTGTTCACAGTCAGGAAGGATTCCTGCACCGGGACGGCTCTCATTACATTTGATGCCGTCACAAGGAAGAAGAGTGTGGGGTACCTGTTTGTAGGTGGCGCCGCGACCAGGATATCAAACACCTGTGCGCGAGTGGCCGACTACGATACCCACGGAGGAAGAAGAGTAAAAGGGTGTGGGGTCCCCGCTATATTTGCGAAACATACAAAAAATGTTTAATGTAGACACAGATATTTGCGAAACATACAAAAAATGTTTCATGTAGACACAGATATTTGCGAAACATACAAAAAGTGTTTAATGTAGACACAGATATTTGCGAAACATACAAAAAATATTTAATGTAGACACAGATATTTGCGAAACATACAAAAAGTGTTTAATGTAGACACAGATATTTGCGAAACATACAAAAAATATTTAATGTAGACACAGATATTTGCGAAACATACAAAAAGTGTTTAATGTAGACACAGATATTTGCGAAACATACAAAAAATGTTTAATGTAGACACAGATATTTGCGAAACATACAAAAAGTGTTTAATGTAGACACAGATATTTGCGAAACATACAAAAAGTGTTTAATGTAGACACAGATATTTGCGAAACATACAAAAAGTGTTTAATGTAGACACAGATATTTGCGAAACATACAAAAAATATTTAATGTAGACACAGATATTTGCGAAACATACAAAAAGTGTTTAATGTAGACACAGATATTTGCGAAACATACAAAAAATATTTAATGTAGACACAGATATTTGCGAAACATACAAAAAATGTTTCATGTAGACACAGATATTTGCGAAACATACAAAAAATGTTTAATGTAGACACAGATATTTGCGAAACATACAAAAAATATTTAATGTAGACACAGATATTTGCGAAACATACAAAAAGTGTTTAATGTAGACACAGATATTTGCGAAACATACAAAAAGTGTTTAATGTAGACACAGATATTTGCGAAACATACAAAAAATGTTTAATGTAGACACAGATATTTGCGAAACATACAAAAAATATTTAATGTAGACACAGATATTTGCGAAACATACAAAAAATGTTTCATGTAGACACAGATATTTGCGAAACATACAAAAAGTGTTTAATGTAGACACAGATATTTGCGAAACATACAAAAAATGTTTCATGTAGACACAGATATTTGCGAAACATACAAAAAATGTTTAATGTAGACACAGATATTTGCGAAACATACAAAAAATGTTTCATGTAGACACAGATATTTGCGAAACATACAAAAATGGTACCAAATTAATTTTTGGTAGCTCAGTAAGTCACCGAATTATGACTTCAAAATTCATTGGAGATTAGAAAATTTGCAGTCTTATGTGCCATTGGTTCAAAAGCCAAATCTCATGCCGTATAACTAAAAATGCAGGCTTTGAACAAGTGAAAAATCTTTACAAATATAATGTCATCTTGAGATAAATGGAAATTAATCATAATGGAAACAATAATTACTAGATCAAACCAGCCTTAACATTGGGCAAAATCCAAATACCCCTTAAAAAACAAAAAAAAAACAACTTTGTTCATATAAGATTAATTTCAACAGCTAACACATTGAATCTTCTTATTATGATTCATAGCACATTAGAGATCCACTAGATTTTTCTTTTTAATAGTAAATCATTAAAAATATTCAAACAAACAGATTTAGACCATGTAAAAACAGATGGAAACCATTTGTTAATAGGGCAAACATTTCTTACGTATTAAATTCACTAAAGTTTTCAACTTGGATTATTTTTTGTGAAAGACAACTTAAAACCCTTAAAAGCCCACCATATTTCCAAGTGGCCCCTTTTCTTTAAGATGGGACCATCTTTATATGTATAGAGATAAACAATAGCGTGCACACCAAATTTGAAAAACACCCAAATTTTTTTTTTCACATAAAAAATAAATAATCTATCACCAAAAATAGTAACCTACCTTAAAGTAACCTAGAAAAAAAACTATTAATACTTATTTTACCAATTTTCATGATCAAATCATGTTATGATATTGTATAGGTTTAATATGACAACTGACAGAAAGTACTCAAGCCAAATTATGTTTATAATTTGAAGTTATGTTCAGATTAAAATCGACAACTAGAAAAAATCATTTTTTTAAATTTTAAACTGAATTATCAAGAAATTATTTTCACAAAAACAATTTATGTTGTCACGTTAAAAAGGTCACGAAAGAATACTTACTATATTTGATGAATATAATTACCTGTCAACAAGTACTAAGGTGTACTAATTTTTTAGATAAGATCCAGCCCCATATTGTGGCTTAAATTAAAACTCACATTTTTATGTGAAACAAAGGCTTTCATTGACCGACTAATCATAAGAAAACAGAAAATGCAGCACAAATTGATTGGATAGTAAATCATAAAACTTGTCTCAAGTTCCCAATAAAAGAAGTGACATGTAGAGAATTCACCTGTCAGCTCAGTAGAAGACAACCAATCAGTCTGTCACTCAGACTAACCGATTGTCTTAGAGAGGAACCAAAGTTGACAGATGATCAAAGACAGAAATTCAGAAGATTACAAAGAATTATTTTCCAAATTTGACCTCCTCTCTAAGGAACAAAACTACGAAGCAAATTCCAAAGTTCCATAACCAAAATAAAGAACACTTTTGAAGGAATGACAATTTTCTGTTCTTAACGTCATGTCACACCAATCAGCGAGACTAACCGAGGAATCAGAATAAAATATACTTTTTAGCTTTTAAACTATCGATGACAAAAGTCGAGAATCCAACAAGATAATTTTATATATTAAATAAAAAACATAATGAATCTGAGATAAAGAATAAATTTGATAATCTTTGCAAATTATATTCTTATCACATGTACAGACGTTTTGTCTTTGTTTCACAAAAGATAAAGAAAATACTCATTTCATGCTTGATCCTAATTTCTCAAAATTACTTTTCGACTTATTTTTCAGCTTTACAATAAAATGTTAACCCAAACTAGGAATTAAACTTAAAATAAACTAGATAATAATCAGTGCCATCAAAAAGACACCCACCCGGCTATGACAGGGACAGGACTTTCTAAAAGACACCCACCCGGCTATGACTGGGACAGGACCCTCTAAAAGGAACCCACCTAGCTATGATTGGGTCTGGACCATCTAAAAGAGACCAACCCGGCTATGACAGGAACAGGACTTTCTAAAAGACACCCACCCGGCTATGACAGGGACAGGACCCTCTAAAAAAACCCACCTAGCTATGACTGGGTCCGGACCATCTAAAAGAGACCAACCCAGCTATGACAGGGACCGGACCATCTAAAAGGAACCCACCCGGCTATGACAGGAGCAGACCATCTAAAAGAAACCTACCTGGCTATGTTTGGGACCAGACCATCTAAAAGAGACCTACCCGGCTATGACAGGGATCAGACCATCTAAAAGGTTTGGTTTGTTTTACAGCATAGCAACCAACTATGGGTTATGTAATGCCGAATAAAAATGCAATTCAAATTATTTCGCATTGTCTTCAGAGACAATAAAACGTAAAAAGATAAACTTGCAATTAAATTTTTTGGTATAGTCCAACTTCCTTGATGAAGTCTAGAATTTGAGTCACATTTATATTTTCCAACAAGTGTTTTAAATTTCGGGAGTCGTAATACTTGTTACGGGTTTGCTGCAGATCTTGACAGTCTATTAATATGTGTTTGACTGTGTATGTTTGTTGACATGCTATGCACATTGGAGACCCCTCTCCTTCCAATAAGTGCTTATGAGTGATATGCGTGTGTCCTATTCGAAGTCTGATTATTATAACCTCTTCTCTTCTTACTTTTCTAGATTCCAGCGACCACTCATCTATAGTTGGCCAAATCTGATACAATTTGTTGGTTTGACACTCATCACAACATTCCTGACATTTTTGTTTGGTGATCTTGTTAATATTAGGCCGAAGATCAGTGTATGGGATCCTAGTATTTGTTGGTGTCATATTTAAGGAGTCTTTTGCGGCTTTATCTGCTCTTTCATTTCCACGAATGCCGACATGGCTCGGTATCCAGCATAACTTAATTTTACATTTCTTTTTGTTGTAAAGATTAGTGATCTTATTTAAGATTAATGGGTTGTCTAAATTTTTATTCTTCATTGCTGTGATTACAGATAGGGAGTCAGAGAAGATGATAAATCTATCAGTGCTACTACCTTCTATTATCTTTAAAGCCAAGTATATGGCTGCAGCTTCTGCGCTGAAAATTGACGCACTGTCAGTTATTCGGTATTGCATTTCTGTCTTATTTAAGACAGCCGCACACCCAATTCTATTTGATTCTTTAGATCCATCTGTATAGATGGATTTGTAGTCAGAATGTTGGTGTTTGATATATTCATATTCCTCTTGAAATATAATGGGATTCATTTGGCTCTTTGAAGCTGTTGCTAAATCGAGGATGTAGGTGGGTTGTTTTGATTCCCATGGTGGAATTTTTGAAATTATGGTTCGTGGATGAGACTTGAGTCCACTTCCAGTTTCATTCTTAACTCCTCGATGTGGTAACTGAAGGGTCTGATGCCACTGATTTTTCTCTCAAACAGAGTCTTATATTGAGAAGAAAATGTGCAGTCGTAGGCAGGATTTGCTGGACATGACAATAATTTGGTCACATATTGTAGTGCCAATTTCTCTCGCCTTAGATGTAAAGGACCTTCATTAGCTTCAATATATAGGCTTTCCACTGGAGACGTGCGAAATGACCCCAATGCAAGTCTTAGTCCCTGGTGATGGATAGTATCTAATTCTTTTAGATATGAATGTCTTGCTGCACCGTAAATGAAACTTCCATAGTCAAGTTTCGACCTTACAATTGTTTGGTACAATTTAAGTAGGGATTTTTTGTCTGCTCCCCAGTCAGTGTGAGCTATCACTTTCAATAGATTCATTGCCTTGTTACATTTTTGCCGGAGATACTTTATGTGGGGAATAAATGACAGCTTTTTGTCAAAAATAAGACCAAGGAACTTATATTCATCTGCCATTTGTATCTCCTTGCCAGCCAGTTTAAGGCATGGATCGTTATGCATTTTGTGTAAGTTGCAAAAATGGACACGCCTCGTCTTTGATTCAGAGAATCTGAAACCGTTCTCTTCAGTCCATTTGCTGATTTTATTTAATGTGGGTTGCAACTTACGTTCTACCAGATGCATATGTTTTGCCCGGCAGCAAATAAAAAAAATCGTCCACGTACAGTGAGCCTTTAACTGTAGTGTCAAGGTTTTTCACGATATTATTCATCTTGACATTAAAGAGTGTCACTGATAGGATACTTCCTTGGGGTACCCCATTCTCCTGCTCTTTTACGTCGGAGAGTGTAGTTCCGACTCTCACTCGGAAGTTTCGGTTTTTCAAGAAGTTTTTTTATAAAGAGAGCCATTCTGCCTTTTAGCCCAAGATCACAAATGTCTTTTAATATGCCGTACTTCCAGGTGGTATCGTACGCCTTCTCTATGTCAAAGAAGATGGCAATCAGATGGTTTTTTTTGATGAAGTCTTCTCTAATAAAGGTTTCCAGTCTGATCAGATGGTCAGTGGTACTTCTTTTCTTTCTGAAACCGGATTGTAGATTTGATATGAGATTGTTCGATTCCAGGTACCATGTCAATCTGTCGTTAATCATTCTCTCCATTACCTTACAGAGACAACTGGTTAAGGTAATTGGTCGATGACCTGAAGACCTATCAGAATTTTTTCCCGTCTTGGGTATGGGAATTACCGTGGCTTGTCTCCAGAGATCTGGGATTTTCCCGCTCATCCACACCTCGTTATATATGTTTAGAAGGTATCTGGTGGACACCTGTGGTAAGTTTTTGAGAAATTCGTTGCATATATCGTCTGGACCGACCGCTGTATTGTGGGTTTTAGCAAGTGATTCACTGAGCTCCGATGCCGAAGGGTTGATTATAATTTTCAGTGTTTTTGGAACTGAAATTGAGAATTTTCTTTTCTTCAGTTTTCTTAATTCTTTTGAACTTCTCAGTTTGACCCTTGGAGCCAGAAATTTCTGAAAAGTTATTTGCCAAGGCGTTAGAAATGTCTTTTTTGTCTGTGATCTTTACACCACCTGATATCAGGTGTTTAATTGGCAGACTGCTATTTTTCCCCGCTATTTTTCGCATCATGGTCCATATTGTTTTTGAGTTGATGTTTGAATTGATTTTCGATATATACTGTCTTCACGAATTTCTCTTGGACTCTTTAATCGTCCACCGAGCTTTGGCTCTTTTGATTTTAAACAAGTCTAAATTCTCCCGAGTAGGATTTGACTTGAACCATCTCAGGACAGAACGGCGTGCCGAACAGCCTTTTGGCATTCTTTGTTGAACCAAGGTTTTTGTTTATTGTGGTTTGCTGATAATTTTGGTATACAATCCTCGGCTATTTCTATCAGTGTCTCTGTAAAGTAGATGGCGTAATCCGTTTGATTGACATTAGTATTAGTTGTCAGTCTTTCTTGGCATTTTTCTTGGAATCTCTTCCAGTCTGCTTTCTGCAGATTCCATCTTGGTAGTCTATCTTCCAGTTGAGGACCTGTGCTTTCCAAAATAATTGGAAAGTGGTCGCTACTACATGTCTCTTCATGCACTTTCCATGTATAGTCCATGAAAATTGTTGGATCACACATAGTTAAATCCAGTCCTGAATATGTTCCCGTTGCTGGGTGTAAATACGTGCTGGTTTTATTATTGTAGAGGCAAAGGCCATTTTGATCCAGAATTTTCCCAACAATTCGGCCTTTTTTATCGGTGGTTTTACTGCCCCACATTTCATTGTGACTATTAAAATCACCCAACAGTATTAATGGTTTGGGCAATTGGTGTATTAACTCATTCAGCCTGGATTCAACTATGTTTTCACCTGGTGGCAGATAAATGGAACAAATTGTAACTGTTTTATGTAAAGTTACTGATACAGCAACCGCCTGCATGTTTGTGTCAAGCAGCACCTGACTCTGCGGAACTGTATTTTTTACAATTATAGTTGCCCCGCCAGAGGCTCTATCAGTTTCTTCTTTTATATAATTGTAGACATTGTAGTTTTTAATTTTAAATGCACTATCTTGCCTGAGGAATGTTTCCTGTAGGCAAACAACTGCTGGGCACATTCTCATAAGAAGAACCAGCTCTTCATAATTAGCTTTAACCCCTCTTACATTCCATTGTATTATTTTATCTCCCATGGTTTAGATTTTGATTGGGGGGGGGGGGCTTTTTGTTTAGTTTTTGGTTTGGTTTTTTTTCGTGTTTTCCTCCTCTGTCTCCATCATGTTGTCCAGAGCCTTGAATCGGTTTTGAGTCAAATTGACTCGGATTTTTGGTGATTTTTCCTTTTATTTCTCAGGTTCAGGATTTTTATCTGGAAACTTTTTTTGAGGATCTTTTTGGATCCCTTTCTCTTTCATCGTAGGTTCAGGTGTTTGGTTTGGTTTGATCTGTGGTGGGTCATCTGGAATGAGGTAACCCAGTTGAGAAGGTAGAAACCAGATGTTTTCTTCACTCAATTCCACCTGTTGAATAGGAGTTTTACTCCAAATATTTCCTTCACTGGGTTCTGCCTGTTTATGAACGGCAACCGCAATCGGTTGAGTAGGAGGTTTGAGTTCTGCCTGTTGTTTTTTAGCAACAACCAGTTGAGGAGGGGGTCTGGGTTCCACTTGTTTTTAAGCTCTAAATTTAGGTTCTTCGTACTCTTTCCTGAGTGTATTTTGAAAAGCTGGCCAGTCTCCCGGTCCAAGCTGAAGTAACCGTTCTATCAGTTGTTTATATTTGTTTTCCTCTTTATTTATTACTGGAGACACAACCTGAGAATATGTCTTCCCTCTAGTTATGTCAACCATCTTCCTTGCTTCCTGAAAAGAAATGCCTCTTGTATACTTGACAGTTAATAATTCATTTTCTCTTTTCCACTTTTCGCAGATCTTTGCATAAACTGGGTGGTCATCACCACAGTTTGCACATGTGTGAGTTCCCTTACATTCCTCCATAGAGTGGTCAGGGTCTTTCTCTCCACATTTCCCACATGTTTGCCTGCCGTTGCATTTTGTTTCATGGTGTCCATACTTCTGGCACCTGTAGCACCGAAGAGGATTTGGGATGTACTGCTCGACCTTTTCGATAGTATACCCTATCTTTATTTTTTGAAGGATTGTTGGTGTGTCAAATGTCATCACATAGGTATTCGTTTGTATAGTTTGGTTATCTCTTTTTATAGAGATTCTTTTAGCTTCGGTTACCCCCTGGGACTTCAGCTCATCTTTTATTTCATCTAAAGTGCATAAGGAGAGTTCTTGGCTCCTTACCACTCCTTTTGAAACATTCAGGTACTGGTGTGCATAGGCTTTTATTTTTTGGTTATGGAACATTTTCATGCCCAGCAAAAAATCTGCATATCTTTTTTTCTCTACCTCGACCAGGATATTTCCGTTGGCCAGTTTTTTTACATTCTTTTTACATTTTTTGGCGTCATATGAGACGCAATTATTTTTTCGATTATGAATGGAGACACTGTTGAGAGTTTTGGTTCATCCAAAGCTTCCAGGACAATAAATCGCGGGAATTTATTCTGGTCTCTTCTTTATTCTTCTCTTTCTGAACTAGAGTCTCTATGGACTCGTTTTGTGGTTCTGTTAGGAGCCATATGTTTGTTTGGTTTTGATTCACCATTCCTGCTCCCCACCCATTACGGAGCCCACTATGGGAATTGCCAAGGGGGAAACCCAATCGCCTTGACAAGACAGGGCTACAGGAATGGTATACTCAACCCGATCGTGATCACAAGCACCCGTGTTCCATCGATCTCTCTACCCACTAATAGCGAAACGTCCGGGGCACACAGCCATGTTGCGGTCATGTCTCTCACAAGTTGATTGACCCTTGCCACCGCCTTCTAGCACTTATAAACTGGAATGGGTATTGATAACTTATGTAGTTGATCAATTTTATTATTGGAAACGATCGGGTAAGTTGGAAAAAAATAATAAGTGCTAGGGCAAGACGTAACTAGCCGATTGATCAGATCAGGCCTCTCCGCCCTCTCGTCTAGCCGAAGTAAGGGCCGAAGTGGAGTGTTGCAGGTAACGTGACCATTTATGCAACAAGGCCACAGACCGCTCAGCCACCAGGATCCCGTCACGGGTCGTCACCCACGGCAAACAGGTAGCCCCGTTTTCGGGGGCATCTAAAAGGAACTCACCCAACTATGAAAGAGACCAACCCGGCAATTACACGGACCGGACCATCTAAAAGAGACCAACCCGGCTATTACACGGACCGGACCATCTAAAAGGGACAAACCCGGCAATTACACGGACCGGACCATCTAAAAGAGACCAACCCGGCAATTACACAGACAGGACCATCTAAAAGAGACCAACCCGGCTATTACACAGACAGGACTATCTAAAAGAGACCCACCCAACTATAACAGGGACCGGACCATCTAAAAGGAACCCACCCGGCAATGATTGGGACCAGACCATTTAAAAGAGACCCACCCGGCTATGACAAGAAACAGACCATTTAAAAGAACCAAAAGAACCCACCCGGCTATGACTGGGACCAGACCATCCAGAAACCAACCCAAATATATCTATCAGCTTGTTTGCTTTCATTTGAAGTTAAACTTGTTTGTTCTATGCAAAAAAAAAAGATAAATAGCAATTACTATCTATAATATATAAAATGCAGTTATGTGTGTGTGTCTTTACCTAAACGTCAGTAACTACACAAGACACACCCACAAAGCTAAGATATTTTTTTCACCATTGCTACAGACAGAATAGTGACACAATTTTGTTTTCTAATATACATTCATTCCTTCTGAGGAACAACAAGAACAAAACTAGTAAGGCAAGGGGTGGGGAGACTCAACATTCAGAGCGATTTTTTTTCCACCGACCTTTGGTGTGAAATGGTACTTGTGATGGGGAGAAAGATGGGGGATAAATAGAGAATGAGAAAGAAGTTTTTAACCAGCAGGTACGCTAGTAAAGAATAAATGATAGTTGCCAAAGCTGTGAATGTGTATGTTTTTTTTTTATGGAAATCGCTCCAGACAAGGCATGAAGCCACTTGATGTACGGAGCTAAAAAAAAAAAATGTCAAAAACTAGGCAACAATAAGTGTTATGGATAGATTCTGACCCAGAAAACAGCAATTCTTCCCCCTTTGTCAGTAACATCGCTCATGGAATGTGAGGACTAAAGGACAAAATAAGGGAAGCAAGAGTTATGAGGATGCAAAAAAAAAAAAAAAAATTTTTTTTTTTTACTCCGTGTTTTCATAAAAAAAACTTATAGCAGACAGGTGCTATTTAAAAAAAAATATCTTTTTATGGTACTTTTATAGAGAACGCACCGCGTCTCCGTGACGCCAACGCCCGCGCAGGTCCGTTTGCTTGAAAGCAGCAACAGCAGCCGTAACTGCTGGCTGCTTTATCACAGTGGACTACGTCATCATTTATGACATCATCCATTGTACACTGTTATACCTCATCTGTTTCAATGGATGACGTCATCCTATGTGACGTCATCCAGTCTGCAAACAAACTCACAAAGAAGATACAGAGGTTTAGTAGTGTACAGATAGATATAACAAATACTGACCCAACGGGTTAGGGATGATCTATAAATTGACTGAGTTTTTTTTTTTTATCATAGTTCACCCCAAACAAGGCAGGACACCACTGTAGACATAAGAGGCTACTGAGAATTTGGGGGGGGGGGGGGGGGGTCATCCTAAATTGGCAGCTGTGCAACGAGATGCTTGTTCACATTAGTTTTAAATTTCTGCATGTCGGTATAGTCGAGGAAACAGGGAGCATGGAGAGAGTTCCAGAGGCTGGTAGCACAAGGAAAGAAGCTATTAGAGTAGAAGGCTCACCGGCATCTGGGGACCTCCACAGTGAATGGATGGGATTTAGTTGATTGTCGGGTTATTCGCATGTATTTACGTCGAGGGGGCACTAGAGCAGCAAGTTCATCGGAGCACAATCCATTGAAGTACTTGTAAAACGATGGGACAGGGGCTGGAACTTGGTGAATAGTAAGGGACCTATTAAATTGGCGACTCTTTTTTGGACCTTGTCTAAGAGGGAGAGACTAGTGGGTGATGCATCAACCCAGATGTGGCAACAATACTCAATGCTAATGGTATTATAGGGAGCTTTCAAGTGAGATATCTAAAAAAAGGAAAGGGAATTTGATCGCTCACCTCAATTGGCGTTAAATGTTCGGATTTCTTTACTAAGTAGTAATCAATTATATCCATTATTCTTGTGATGGGATACCGGACTCCCCTCAGTCACTAAATAAGTGAACTAGTCTGGACAATAAATACGACTACGAACAGTAGTTATGGCACATTCGATTGTATTCTGTTAAATCCTATTGGATTACGTGTCGTTACTATGGTTTGTAAAAGATATATACGTTGGAATAAACCGAATATTTTAAGATCTTTACACTCTGGGTTATTTTGTTATTCATAACTACTTCCCAAGTTATATCGATAATCTAAGCCCTTGTCGCATCGCAAAGTGTTAGTTGTTTTACTAACACTTCCATGGATATGGTCAAATGATCTGTCTGCACTTGTATCCTCAAACGTAAATGCTATCGACTCAACTGACTAGCAACAAAATCACACCCCTTCATTGTAGAGGTCCCAAGATGTCGGAAGATTTTTTACTTTCTACTCTAATAGCTTCTTTCCTTGGACCGCTTGCCTTTGGAATTCCTTCCCTGCTTCCTGTTTCCCCCGACCGTACCAACATGCAGAAATTTAAATGTAACGTGAACAAACATCTTGCTACCTAACCCTAACACCCAGATTGAATTCCTATAACAGTAACGCTTTACGCGTCCTGTGGCAATATGCCGCGTTTGGAGCGAACAAAACGAAAAAAATTAAAAAGCATGTATGAATGTTCGAGTAAAAATTGAAAGAAATAAGTTGTTTTTTTTTCATGACAAGGCGATTGTAAAGAAGCGCACCCCCCCCCCAAAATGAATGGAGCTTTAGTTGTAGCATGGTACCAAATTGAAAGGTGAATTTGAGACGCTGAAAACCTACACAATCGAAAAATGGTCTCAAATCCACGGTCTCCCTTTTCTTTCTTCATGTACATTAATTAATAATTAATTTTGTTTAGTTATTGTTTAACTCCTTAACATTAAAAAAATTAAGTTAAAGATGATTATATCATTAGAATTAAATTATATTAATTACTACAATGCACACATCTTTAAAAAAAAAGAAAAGATAAAATTAATCTAGTCGAATTTATATGTCATTTTAAATCCACGGTCGACCGGGTACTTTTTACTGAAGTGAACAACAAAACAAACAATTATGCAACAAATAATTGTTACCAAAGGCAAGATGAGTTGCTCTTCTACCTACCTGGATGAATTTATTTGTGTTTTAACTTATTTTAAAGAGTTTGTTTTTTTTTTGTAAAAAAAAACAAAACAAACCTCGTGTCGACTCTGTTCAGTTAGAACAAAAAAAAAAAAAAAGATGGCGCCGATAAGGCCTGCACGAGGACTCATGATAATCGCTCACAATTCGAAAATTAAACAAAATACTGGTAAAAATACATACAACAAATATCACCAATCGTGCGAAAATCTAATGTTCTACCAGTATTTTGTTTAATTTTCAAGTTTTCAACGATTATCAGGGGTCCTCGTGCAGGCCTTATCGGCGCCATTTTTTTTTTTTTTCGTTCTAACTGAACAAAATCGACACTAGATTTGTTTTTTTAACAAAAAAAAAAAACAAAGCTTTAAAATAAGTTGAAACACAAATAAACTTATCCAGGTAGGTAGAAGAGTAACTTATCTTGTCTTTGGTAACAATTATTTGTTGCATATTTGTTTTCTAAACTCCTTTTTTGTTGACTTCTGTAAAAAAAATCCCCGGCTTTTCTTCAACCATCTAACCCTAACAAGAATTAGAAGAATTACTGTTACAAATTCAGAATTGCCGCCACCGTAAATATTTTTTCATTTTAACCGGCTTATAACTAAATTAAATATTACCAGGTACGTGCAAAATCAATGGCCGATTCCCAAAATGTAAACACATTTTGACCCCCCCCCCCCTTCACTTAAAAATTCAGGAAATTCAATCAATTTTAATGAAATTTTCAATATTTATTAATCAACAATCACAGAATATAATGAAACCATTATTTTTTTTTTTTTAAATCTTAGTGAAAATGTATTATTTTTTTAAAACAAAATACACCTTTACTAAAGTTATATTTTTATATATTAATTTTTAAAAATGCATTAATTTTTTTTGTTTTTTATGAAAATAAAGCATTGTAGATGTTAACAATTAAAAAAAATTTTTTTTTAATTTTTTAAAAAGGCATAAATTCGTAAAATCTGACATCACTTAATCGGTGAAGGACTTTGTTTACCAATTGACTATTGCTATGCAAAATATATGGAAGACAAAAATGTCATAATTTATCATTTTTAACTTTATATATAAAAATGGTTTTGTAATAGTTTATAGAAGTTGAAAAATTATTATCCATTAATTTCTTTATTCTTTTTAAGGTTATAAACAAATTTAAGTACCCTTATTTTGTTATAATAAAAAAGGAAATGCTTATTTAATTAAAATATTTGTTAGTGTACGCAATTAAGATCTTATTTTATATTTAACTAAAAAGGTTCATATTTAACTTGGTATTAGTTTTTAATTTAGTAATATTCTGAAATTATTGATGACGTTTGTTTACCAATGTTTTTCCTTAGAATTTGAAATAAAAGTTTTTTTAAATGTTAAAAATTATTTTTACGTTACGAACTGCGTCAATTTTATCAATTTTTTTACATTATTTAAAACTTTAGTTACTCGATTTATTCTTAACGTGTCATAACGATAAATTACAAGTGTGTTTTTATTTTATTTCAAGTGTGAAAAAGTAAATTAAAGTCAATGACTACACTGACAATTTATTCATTGAAAAAAAAAAGTTAAAACAGTTATTTATTGATAAACAGAATTCAATTTTGAAAGAAAATGTCATGTTTGAATTCTCTTTATTTATTAATAAATAATTGTTTTTAACTTAAATATTTATTAATGAAAAAAAGACAAAACAAATACAAATCTTTCCAAATAATTGACGATGAATTGTGAAATTAACGAAATAATTGAATCTCTAAAAGTTTGAGGGCGGTGTAAAAGTGAGTGGTTGCTGGTTATTACAGAACGGGGCTACCATACCAACTAAAGTTGATCGTTAGTAGAAATTATCCAAATTTTAAAATTCTTTTTTTAGTTAAGTTCCTGGGTCTCAAATTTGTCAATTTTTGGTTTATTTTCAAGATTATAAAAAAAATTTCTTGCGCTATGAAAGAGAAATATAATTATGTCGCATTTATTATTTTTCCAGAAACTCTAATCATTAAAATCACATGAAATATTTTTTGCAATTATATTATTTTTTTGGTGAAAATATTGATTAAACAATGCTTTATTCAATAATAATATCGCTAATTCAAAAAATTAATTTTTCTTCGAGTTATAGTGATTTTGTTAACATGGTATTTAGGGGCCTTTTACGTAATATATAAAAAATATTAAAAAAATTTTTTTTTTAATTGTTAACATCTACAATGCTTTATTTTCATAAAAAAACAAAAAAAAATTAATGCATTTTTAAAAATTAATATATAAAAATATAACTTTAGTAAAGGTGCATTTTGTTTTAAAAAAATAATACATTTTCACTAAGATTTTAAAAAAAAATGGTTTCATTATATTCTGTGATTGTTGATTAATAAATATTGAAAATTTCATTAAAATTGATTGATTTCCTGAATTTTAGTGAATTTTTAAGTGAAGGGGGGGGGGGTCAAAATGTTTTTTACATTTTGGGAATCGGCCATTGATTTTGCACGTACCTAATGACATTTTGTTATTAATTTGAGTTTTTGAAATAAATAGAAAGAAACATATGCTATAATAATATAACATTTTATTGAATTAATTTTAACTTATTTTTTTACATTGAAAAAAAAAAAGAAAAATAATTTTATTGAATTAATTTTAACAAACAAATTACCAACTGAAAATTTTTTTTTTCTTAATAACGTTAACCAATTAATTGAACTCGTATTAATTAAAAAAGGAATTAGATGTGAAACTAACTTCTCCATTACTTTAATTTTAACCTTATCTTATGGGAAGGTAATTAGTAATTAAAAAAGGAATTAGATGTGAAACTAACTTCTCCATTAGTTTAATTTTAACCTTATCTTATGGGAAGGTAATTAGTAATTAAAAAAGGAATTAGATGTGAAACTAACTTCTCCATTACTTTAATTTTAACCTTATCTTATGGGAAGGTAATTAGTAATTAAAAAAGGAATTAGATGTGAAACTAACTTCTCCATTACTTTAATTTTAACCTTATCTTATGGGAAGGTAATTAGTAATTAAAAAAGGAATTAGATGTGAAACTAACTTCTCCATTACTTTAATTTCAACCTTATCTTATGGGAAGGTAATTAGTAATTAAAAAAGGAATTAGATGTGAAACTAACTTCTCCATTAGTTTAATTTTAACCTTATCTTATGGGAAGGTAATTAGTAATTAAAAAAGGAATTAGATGTGAAACTAACTTCTTCATTACTTTAATTTTAACCTTATCTTATGGGAAGGTAATTAGTAATTAAAAAAGGAATTAGATGTGAAACTAACTTCTCCATTACTTTAATTTTAACCTTATCTTATGGGAAGGTAATTAGTAATTAAAAAAGGAATTAGATGTGAAACTAACTTCTCCATTACTTTAATTTTAACCTTATCTTATGGGAAGGTAATTAGTAATTAAAAAAGGAATTAGATGTGAAACTAACTTCTCCATTACTTTAATTTTAACCTTATCTTATGGGAAGGTAATTAGTAATTAAAAAAGGAATTAGATGTGAAACTAACTTCTCCATTACTTTAATTTTAACCTTATCTTATGGGAAGGTAATTAGTAATTAAAAAAGGAATTAGATGTGAAACTAACTTCTCCATTACTTTAATTTCAACCTTATCTTATGGGAAGGTAATTAGTAATTAAAAAAGGAATTAGATGTGAAACTAACTTCTCCATTAGTTTAATTTTAACCTTATCTTATGGGAAAGTAATCAATAATTAGTAATTAAAAAAAAAACGGAATTGAAATTTTAAAAGTTTTATAAATGTGAAAGTGTAAATAGTAATTTTTGTTATTCAGAAATGCTAACAAAAAGGTTTTATTTTTAATTTCTGGTCATCCGTACATCAAATGACGCGCACGATTAAACAGGAAAAAAAAGTGACAAAAAACATACAAATCTTCGATTTAACCTTAGAACTTATTTATATGAACAAGTAAAAAAATACGGCACTTCTGCGGAATAGGGACAAGCCGAAATTTATTTGTTTTCATTTTAGAAGAGCTCCAATGGTGTAAGGGACCGACAACTCTTTTTTTCTTTTCTTTAACTTTTAAGTACGTAATTTCTCCGAAAATGGAAAATATGAATTTTTTAAAATAAGAATTAATGCAAATTCAATTAATTAATAGAACATTTATCGAAGAAAAGAAAAATTGGAAAAATCAACAGTTCATTTATTTATTTTTTCAAAACGAACAGTCATCTTGTTTGGTATAACACCTTTTTGACTTTTTTTTTACGGTTTAAAAGTTAATTTGCCTCTTGTTTTTTTTCTCTTGTTTTTGTTTTTAAAACGAGATATAATTCAGAAATAAATCGCGCATATTCAGGGCATTCACGTTTATTTTCGGAGAAATGAGAAATTATGTACTAAAAAGAGAGTTGTCGGCCCCTTACACTATATTGGAGCTCTTCTAAAATGAAAACAAATAAATTTCGGCTCGTCCCTATTCTGCAGAAGTGCAAAAAAGGCACTTCTGTAGTATATATGAAGCAGCTGCCGATTAAGAAATCGAAATTGAAGAGTTCCGTTTTTTTTCTCCAAGTACCATTCATTCAGAATTCACCGGAAGTTGAATTTAGTATTTAGAAAATGGAGTTAAATGAGATTAATCTTCGAGACATTGGTAATTTAATGAACCAGCCGCAAAAAACAATAGATTTTTTACAGGCACACCGCCTGATTTCTTAATGTTAGGGTTTAGGGTTAGGTTTTTTTATTTAAAATTATTTTACTTCATATAATAAAAAAAAGAAATTGTTAATTGTTACCCAAAAATAAATCAGTCTTGCATTTTTTTTAATGTTGTAAAAAAATCACTTCCGGTTGAATTACCTCCCTTTATTATCAGTAGAAGGACAGAAAATCTGCTGCTTCATATATACTACAGAAGTGCCGTTTTGGACCCTAAAATATACTTCAGCCTAGTAACGATTACCTAGAGGTGACGTATTTACCAAATGTAATTCTATTTTATTTATGTTTCCTATTAAAAAAATAAAATAATAATACATTGGTAAACAAACGGCTTGGTTTTTGTGTCTTCATATGGTGTTTAAAACTACGGTAGCACAAAACGCTCACTTTATAAAAATGTTTGTGCGTTTCGCGAACCTTATTTTCGATGCTTTGTGCACCTAAGCATAAAAAGATAGTGACAGTTTTGTGCTGCCGTAGTTCCATACCGATAGACAAACGGCATGGCGACACTCGTAATGTTTTCATTTAATAAAAAAAAACATTTCCAACTAAAAGCTACTTATTTCTGATCTAAATACTCCGATAATTTAAGCGTGCATAAATATTTGAACACAATTTAAAAGAAATAACGTTTTTTTTCATGGCGGGGTGGTTGTAAAAAAAGCATCTGGAATTAAAATTTCTTTTTAATGCTGAAACAGGATCGTGTATTTTTAATTTATTTCTCGCAGTGTTTTTTTAAAAATATTATTAAGATGATCACCTCGGTATGAATAAATAAAATTTATATTAGCATTAACCCTTATCCTTGTGTTGCTTTTGACCTTGATAAGTGTTGACACAGTAGTATATAAAAAAGGCAACATAGTTTCTATATACAAAAACACGTGGTTACAATCGTTATAGTAACAAACATTTATTCAATTTGACAACGTTTCACTTCTCAGAGAAAAAGCAGCATATCCTAATAATAAATAAACCCGTTTAGTTATTTAATAACCGCTAACATTTTAACCTTCCATTAAAAAAAAAAGATATTTCTTTTACCTCTTCATTTGGATCGGCGGGAGTAGTGGTTTCCATTTTGTATGTTTCTCTTGTTGTACTTTAGGGAAAAAAAAACAACTGTCACGTGACCCAAATCTCGCCGTTACGAGAAATTCAGGAAATTGTACATTTTTTTAAATTATTATTATTAGCAAATTAATTTTAATAAAAGCTTATCGGTAAAATAGTCGTTTCCCAACCAAAACGGCGAACAAGAAATCGTCTGCAGTTTTATGATTTTTTTCCGACCTCAAAAGTGAGTAAGTAAACCCAAATAAATTGTTTTGGACTAATGTCACAACAACTGTATTTATTTCCTTTAAAATAATTTAAGGTAAATTTGAAATTAGTCCAAAACAAATTATTTGGGTTTATTTACTCATTTGTGAGGTTGGAAAACTGCAGACGATTTATTGTCCGCCATTTTGGTTGGGAAACGACTATTTTACCAGATTATCTTATAAAATTCTTGTAAAAAAAACAAAAAACAATTCAACTATTATGAATAATGGATCAGATGAGATCACAAGCATTTAAGGAAAATTTTCTATTTCTTATATCTTTAATCTAAAATAGAAAAATATTTCGAAATTATGAAAGAAAGGACTAAACAACGCGGTGCATGCTGGGAAAACTGCTGCTTCCGGTCTAGAAATGTTTATGTTGGAATTCTCGCTTCTATAAAGAATTTATTAATTATGGAGATATTATTATAGCAGCGTTGTTATTATTTTTTTTTTTTTAGAAAGGTAAGACTTAAGACCATCCTTTTGTGATATCATAATTATGTTTTTAGGTAATCGTGTAATTTTCAGACCCATATGATTTTATTTTATAGCTCGGGTCCTAATCTGAAGAAGAACCCAAGGTGCTTATCCAGATAAAGGGAGACATTAAAATTTTTTTTTTAAATCCCCCCTTCCCCCCCCCCCCCCCCCAAAAAAAAGAAATGAGGAATATCTGTTTGATGTACGTACCTGTCACGGGCTGAATATATATCATGCCAAAAAATCACGTAAATTAATCAAGTAGTTTTTATTTTATAAAAGAAAAACTAATTTTAACGATTAACAAATAACGTAGAAATACGGCCGCCATTACGGCTTATTTTGAATTTCGGTTATCTCCCTTGAATAAGCCGTAATGGCGGCCGTATTCGTTAACATTTATTTTTCTTTATTAAAATAAAAACTACTTGATTAATTTACGTGATTTTTGGTATAGGATATATTCAGCCCGTGACAGATACGCACATCAAACAGATATTCCTCAGTTTGTTTGTTTTTTAAATTTTTTTTGAATGTCTCCCTTCATCTGGATAAGCACCGCACCCAATATTTATCGCCTATACACAATTTTTTTTATCGTATTATGGTCTCCCCTTGACACGATCACAGGCACCTTGACCAAGCCTATGATCGTCCGTTTTTAGGATACTAAAAATACTAGCGCTTCTTCGTTATTTTCCACAACCTGTTTTTCTCAACTTGTTTACAAATATTTTTTTTTTGTGTGTACAATTACATATCATGTCGTTAGAGAATTTCGTGCTTTTTGGAATTTTTTTTTCAGATAATTTTAATTTTAGGAGAGGGGATCAGTTTCCTATATAAATTTAACGTAAACTGATCCCCCACTTTTTGACTATCAAAAATTTACAAAAAACTTGGAATTCTCTAGCGACATGATAGATATAATTGTACACAGAAAAAAAGAAGAAAAAATTCGTCCGTAAAAAGTTGATAAAAATATGCCACGTGGTCAAAAAGTGGGGGATCAATTTACGTTAGATTTATATAGGAAACTGATCCCCTCTCCTAAAATCAAAAATATCTTTATTTTTTTTTTTTAAAACAAACAAATAGATCTCCCCCCCCCCCACCCCGGACGAAATCTGTACCAGTTTAGGGTCAAAGAATGGATTTTAAAAAAATTTTAGATATTATTCTCCAGGGCAACGTCGATCAAGAAAATACCAACTTTGTGCGTGTATGTTTTGTTATGTTTGAGTTTTAGCCGGACATACAGACAGACAGACAGACAGACAACTGCCCTTTGTATTATAGAAGAAGAAGATTACAATTGTTCACTCATTTTTGGGGCATACCTACATCTAATGATATCATCCACTGTTAATCAACTCGAAACTGATAATAGCAGGAGTAACATTCATTCAGGAGTATCACATGATGAATGACTAAATGTGTACGGTTTTCTTTCATATTACAAATGTAAAACAAGTAAAGATCAGATGAAGCGCTTTTTAGTCTTGGTGGAGCAATCACCAAGAGATGGTGTCTCAATAAAAACACTGGTCCCCATCACCTCACTCATTTGGTATCAGGAAAAGGGCATTTAGCCTATAAAAATTTTGCCTCAATTACAGAAATCACTTCAAAGAAACCTGATCAGAGATAAGTTTTGAAGTCAATTACTAAAAGCAGTGCAACACATACCAGCATGTAAAACGGACGTCTAACCGAATATGATGATGATAATGCTGTGTCAGATGGTGTATATCGATAATTCTATGTGCGCGTTTAGACTTCATGATAGTATTAAATTGAATGCACCAATCCAAAATGTGCAGCCGATTTACAATAAACTTTTGGTGATCGCATCAAAAAGTTAATAAACTTCACAATAATTTCTGCAATCCAACCATATTTGGTACGAATAAATGTCGGTCTCTGCCTGACTTGTCCACCAAGTTTCAGTCATCAATGTCTAACAGTTTGGAAGTTTCTGAAAGCTGTCCAATGCATGCCAGCATGTAAAACGGACGTTTAACCGAATATGATGATCATCATTATCATCATTGTCATAAAGTTGAAGTATAAAAATTTTAACTCGAGCAGTTTTATTAAAAAACTTGTTTAATTGATTTATTTCATTTTCTTTTTTTTTCAGGGTACCAGTATGGATATGAAGATGAAAGTTGATCTTGTTCGATGCTATTATGCAAATGGGAACTCTCCTACTGCGGCCATAAGACAATTAAAACGCGAAAAGAAGCTTGTAAAGGACCCTTGCTCCTGCTCTGCTGTGACAAAACTGATTGCGAAGTTTAAGGAAACGGGTAGTGTTTTGAACATACCGCACGGAAGACCTTCCTTGCAAGGAAAACGTGAAATCGTTATTGAAGGAGCTTTGGCATATTCCAAAGACAAAACGTCTGTCAGAACAATTTCAAATCATACAAATATTCCACGTACTTCTGTTCACCGCATTCTGAAGACCAAGAAGTTGCTCCCCCGACCTAACACCGATGAACTTCTGGTTTTGGATCATGTTGAAGGGCCGAGTGTTTCACTACAAGCAACCGAGAAACCTTGAAGAAGTTGAAAGTCACATTGAAAAAGAATACACAAGTTTCACGTGTGTGGAACAATGCAGTAGCTTCGTTTTCACTGCATGTTGATTTGATGCTGAGTGTCAAGAGGAACCATTTTGAGAATGTGTTGTAAAATTCTGTAAACCTTGATGTTTTGTTTAATATGTGTCAGTGAGGGTTGAGGACATGCGTTGCATGGAGAGAAATAATATGAGAAAAATACAATTGATGTGTAATGTGAATCTTAAAAACAGGCTTATCTCTGATGACCTCAGAGGAAGATTAAATCTGGACAGTATAGGGAGATCTGTGCAGAAGAGTAGACTTCGATGGTATGGCAACTTTGAAAGAATGGAAGAGAGTTTGGGGTTAGTAGATGTAGAACAGTTGAGGTAGCAGGTTTAGTTCACAGGGAAGGCCAAGAAAACATGGGAGGAAGTGATAAAAATGGACCTGAGGGATAAATAAAGACCTGGCCAGAGATAGTTTTTCATTCTATGGAAATCGCTCTAGACAAGGCATGAAGCCACTTGATGTAAGGAGTTAAAAAAAAACTATTTCCAGGTCAAAAACTAGCCAACAATAAGTGTTAGATGGATAGATTCTGACCCAGATAACAGCAATTTTTCCCCCTTTGTCCGAAACATCACTCATGGAATGCGAGTAGTAAAGAAGAAAATAAGGGAAGCTGGATGCCGGAAGTAAACACAAGGTCCACTTTCTACTCTCCTGGTTAGTTTTCAAGTCAATTTATTAAAGCTGTCCAATACATGTCCGCATGTAAAATGGACGTTAAAGCGAATATGATGATGACGTGCACCTGTGAAAAACATCTTGAATATTATTTCTCGATCATACTTACATTTGCACAAATATATTAAAGCAAAATGGAAGATAGGCATTAAAGACTTCTTTCCTTTGGTTTCGGACAACCTGTACGACTAAAACTTTGGATCTTGTTTGCTTGCTTGTCCCCGTGCACAGTGGATGATGTCATACTTTTGTAACGTCATCCATTAAAACAGGTGAGGATAACCGTGCATAATGGATGACGTCATCCATCAAACCAAAGAGAGGAGGGGAAGAGATCCTTCTAGACGAACCGTCTAAATCCCTGGAAGTCTGGTGAACTAGTAAAACTCTAGACCTTGTTTGCTTGTCACCGTGCACAATGGATGATGTCACAAAAGGGCGAATGATAAGAAAAGTAGTCGAAGGAGAGGAATGGAGTAAATATTCAAGAGGGGGAAGAACGGATTGAAAAAAACGTATTATTATTATCAAGAAAGAAATAGACTGGAAGGATCATCATCATTTGTATCGTCATTATCAATTGATGATGATGATGGTGGTGGTGATGATGATGATGGTGGGTGATGATGATGGTGGCGATGATGATGGTGGTGATGATGATGATGGTGGTGATGGTGATGATGATGGTGGGTGATGATGATGATGGTGGTGTTGATGGCAGTGAAGATGATGGTGGTGGTGGCGATGATGATGGTGGTGATGATGATGGTGGTGATGATGATGATGATGGTGGGTGATGATGTTGATGGCGGTGATGATGATGGTGGTGGTGATGATGTTGTTGTTGGTGATGATGATGATGGTGGTGGTGATGATCATGGCGGTGATGATTATGTTGATGGTGGTTGTGATTTGGATGATGATTTGGATGGAGGCCTATAAAATATAAATGTTAACTTTTGGATTCTCATCACAGAAGATTCCACCTCATATCAAGCAGATGGAGGGCTTTGAGAATGACCTGTTGGATCTAATCACCAACATCCACTTGAAAAAACATTAGCGCAGCTTCCAGAAAGAACTGAATCCCCTCAAATCCAACAAAATCCTCATCCAGGCGGATAAATCAAGCAACGTTTACAAAGTCATTTACCTGGATTATAGATTCTTGAGGAAAAACCTAAGCCTAAAAGCTAGAAAAAAAGTCAACACCGATCGCATAAGCAAAACAGTTTATAAACTGAAAATCCGTAAGAGTCCATCCCTACAAAAGATGCCAAAATCCTACTTCTTCTTTGTGTGTCTTTAAAGCATGCGGTCATACGCTAGTTTCCCACATTTTGACGCAGTCCTTTGCATTTTTTGTTGTACTCTGCAAGATCTTTCAAGCTTCACCGGTTGGCCAGTAGAGGGAAGATAAGGCAGTGTTGCATCGTATCGTCCTCCTCTCCACATTCATAGATGGTTGGGTCAGTTATGTAGCCCCATTTACTCATGGCAACTTTTTCTTTTTTTTTTTAACATTGTTCACTCCAAACAAAGCAAGTTGCCACTGTAGACGTAAGGGGCTACTGAGAATTAAGGTAAAGGTTTGGGGCGTCATCCTAAATTGAGAGCTGTGCAGCGAAATGGTTGTTCACATTAGTTTTAGATTTATGCATGTCGGTAAAGTTTTAGATTTATGCATGTCGGTAAAGTTTTAGATTTATGCATGTCGGTAAAGTTTTAGATTTATACATGTCGGTAAAGTTTTAGATTTATGCATGTCGGTAAAGTTTTAGATTTATGCATGTCGGTAAAGTTTTAGATTTATGCATGTCGGTAAAGTTTTAGATTTATGCATGTCGGTAAAGTTTTAGATTTATGCATGTCGGTAAAGTTTTAGATTTATGCATGTCGGTAAAGTTTTAGATTTATGCATGTCGGTAAAGTTTTAGATTTATGCATGTCGGTAAAGTTTTAGATTTATGCATGTCGGTAAAGTTTTAGATTTATGCATGCCGGTAAAGTTTTAGATTTATGCATGTCGGTAAAGTTTTAGATTTATGCATGTCGGTAAAGTTTTAGATTTATGCATGTCGGTAAAGTTTTAGATTTATGCATGTCGGTAAAGTTTTAGATTTATGCATGTCGGTAAAGTCGAGGAAACATGAGCGACCCATTCCCGTTCTAAGGCAGTTGAGTGTTTTCCACTGAACCCATAGTGTTTCTGAGCCTGGAGGGGGGGGGGAGGGGGGGATTCCCATGTCAGTTAGAGAAGGGGGCCATTTTCTAGCCGTCTAGTCAACAGCTGTAGTCTGGTCTCTTTCTGAGATGTTGTTAGGCCTCAACATGGCTGAGGAAGCTGTTTGTTGACTTCAGTTATTAGTATGAACAGGTACCCCACACGCTCCTTCTTTGGTGACGGCATCAAATGTAAACATAGGTCGCAGTGCCGAGTAATACAGATACCTTACTCTGATCCGGCGTCACTGAACCACTTGTAACTTAAGTGGTCCACTCGCGTCTTTATCTCGGTACTCACACATCTGGTCCTTGGCGCAGAAATCCTTCTAGACTGAACACCCTCCTTGGGCTCGTGATGTCGTAGTGGCAGAAAAAGAAAGATGGCTCGAAACTCCTCTCGGTCGGACGACGATGATAGCTTGATTGGTCCGCTGTGAAGGCAAGGTTACTCAAACAACAAACTGACACAATAGGAATAATTTAACAACATCGGTCAGGTCTTTTCAGAAGCAATAATTATTTAGCAATATAAACAATTGGTTTCAAACTTTAAATCAAAGTCTGTTTTCGATAATGGCTTTGTTTACTAAACTAGTCCGTCTTCTCTCTGCATGAAACTCTATTTATGCTTTCCAAGTTGTTAATTAAGTTGTAACTTGTCTACTGAAAACGGTGTGAGGGGGGGGGGACACTATCATTAACACCACCCAGACAAGAAGTTGTTCGCGCAGCCTCTCGTCCGGTGAATGTTCGTCCCCGAGCCCGGGCGGAGACGTCTGTTCAAAGCGAACCCCAATTTCTAACTGCCCGTAACGTCTTCTCGTTTCAACAACAAAGGTCCTCTCATTCCCAGAAAGGCATATCATTACACCCTTTCTTTCTCCAGCCCATTTCTCCATTCCTTCCCTCTCTCTCGGGGCCAGGGTGGAGCATACTGACTTACTCTCTCTCTCTCCCTCTCTTCCACTTCTCTGTGTCTTTCTTCCTCCTTCGGGGGTGGCAGGGGTCGAGTGGCGGCCCCTGTCAACGATTCAGATAAAGAGTTGTCTGTTTTTTAGCTTTCTTTGTCTTTATCAAAAGGGTTCTCGACCCCCCAAGAGCTGCCCTGTTATCAGCCCAGGCGTAGTTAAGGGACCATTACCAAATTCCAATGCGGGGTCTGGCATGTGACTCCTTGGGGAGGGGATAATTACAACTGACACCCTACACGCTTTCTCCCGCCAGCTCTGGCCAATGTTTGGACAGTCGAAATATGTACTAGTTCTTAGATCTCCACTTGTTTCTACGTAGGGCCTGATTTTCCTGATGCATATTAGTGCGCCCTAAAGGGGCAGATTGCGTCGGCTACAATCACTGTTTCACATTAGGCCATTGGTTCACGTCCATGAAGAAGATGGCATTCCTCACTGGTGGGTAGCCTTTGTGATCTCTACTCAGCTGGCAACTTCCAATCTCATATCTGCAGAGGCAATGCCAGTGAGGAGATGAAAGTTGTTTAAGTGTTTAAGTTGGTAGGCTTCAAGCAGCCAGTGATCAAGTGGAAAGCAGTGGCCTTGTGTGTCATGTCTGCAGCGAGACTTGTAAAAATAAGTTGGGTCTGCACAGCCATCTGTGTGCCCACAACCGGGCATTGCTATCTTGTGGGGATGCCCTTCTTCTGTAAAGAAGTGGCAATCATCATATATATATATATATATATATATATATATATATAGAGAGAGATATATATATATATATATATATATATATATAGAGAGAGAGAGAGAGAGATATATATATATATATATATATATATATAGAGAGAGATATATATATATATATATATATATAGAGAGAGAGAGATAGATATATAGATATATATATAGATATATATATATATAGAGAGAGAGATATATATATAGATATATATATAGATATATATATATATAGATATATATATATATATAGATATAGATATATATATAGATAGATATATATATAGATATATATAGATATATATATATATATAGATATATATATAGATATATATATATATATATATATAGATATATATATATATAGATAGATATATATATAGAGATATATATATAGATATATATATATAGATATATATATAGATATATATATAGAGAGATATATATATAGATATATATATATAGATATATATATATATATATATATATATATATAGATATATATATATATAGATATATATAGATATATATATATATATATATATATATATATATATATATAGGTATATATATATATAGGTATATATATATATATAGGTATATATATATATATATATATATATATATATATATATATATATAGGTATATATATATATATAGGTATATATATATATAGGTAAAATAAATGTGAAAATAAATGACAAACGGAAAAACAAGTTAAAGTACAGGAGAAAAACAAAAACAAAAGATTTTGACCGATTTCATTCTGTTGGAGAACGTCTTCAGAAAATCCGAATATATATATAGTAAGTTATGAAAATATATTTGTAGCAATTAATCTACACAGAGGCTTCCGCGTTTTATCCCCTTAGGGAATCGTCATGCATGGAGTTTGTGTTGCCTGGTGCTTTTATATATACACTTGGTGTCTAACTAATCAGATTCTTTGTTACCCCCCCCCCCCCCAAGGGTTAATGTTAACCAATCGTAGGGCTTCTCACAAACAAAGGTTCAGTTGATTTTACTTCCTATTCTTTTGTTCTCTTTTGTATAAGAGAGACTCATCCCTGTTTCTTTGTTGTGTCAATTAATAGGTGACCTTATTTCATTCACTTGCATGCTTGTACTTCTATTTTTAGGGGTTGGTTTAGTTTAGTTTTTTATTTATTTATTATGTGTTGTTAACCTATGGTGAATTTTATTCTGTGTAAGCAGTTGTTTGCTATTTCACTTCTACAGTTTAATAGGTTTTGGGGGTCTTTAAAGTTTAGGATTTCAAATTTCTCATTTAGACTTTATCTACACGCGTCGGATAAATTTCTACATGTACTATTTTCCATTCGATTATTGGTGAGCATCCACTTTCTCTGAGCTCCCAGTAATGGTTCGCTAGTGCTGTTTTATTCAGCGTTTTTTGTTTTTAAATATGCTGTTGTGGTCGTAATATCTGGTTTTAAAATCTAGGGACGTCATACCCACCTAGTACTTCTTGTTATTCGGTCTTTCCTTGACAAATATTGTGGCTTAGTAAACGATACCTTTGGTTAGGCATTTATTTTGTAGTGGACAAAGTGTACGAGTTATGCAGTTATGTCATCCACATACAGACTGTTTCGCTGTATCACAGCTCTTCAGTGCGGCTAGACCAGTTAGTGCCTCAAGCCGGGATGTAAACTCAACCGTCGAGCTGACAGTCGGCGTTCCTATCCCTGTGCTATCATATGACACTGACTGAATGTAAGTGATATCTCAATGTAAACATTGTCAAGTGCCGAAGCTTGAATTAGTTTTACCCAATGAGCTATATATATATATATATATATATATATATATATATATATATATATGCTTATTTTTTCTTGAAAAACAAAAGACAAACCATGTGGGGTAGTTTTTCTAAGAAACTGTTGGAGACAGTTGCTAAAGTGAAAATGGACAGAAAAACAAATAGTCTTGATGTAGAACTTAGAAGGTGGGGAAGAGGGCGAATATAAAGATCAAAGTAATTTTTTTTTTTTTGTTGAAGATATCTGCTATTTCCTTAGATGTAATAAAACTTTGAATTTTGCTTTAACTGGTTTTATTGCAATTTTCTCATGAAATCCTATACAAAATAGGAAGGGGGCGAAAATTCACAAAAGTTAAAACGGGAGGAGAGGGGATTGGGTCTACTAAAAGTGAAAGCGGAATTAAGTAAAATTGATCCCCTAAAATTGTCATGAATGTGGTCACAGCAAAGCAACCTTCAAGTGTTGAAGCAGTGAGAGCGGCTATTAAAGAGGTGTTGTTCAAAGAAATTTCTGTTGACAATTGAACTTGTTTTTCTCAGCCACAAGTGACCAGTGGTAAAAGAAAACAAAAACTTACATTTTGATTAGAGGTTAGGGTTAGACGTATGGAATTAGTTTTATAAAAAAAAGACTGTCCACGGACATAGACTCCTGCAAAAATTGCAGATGCTCGACTCTGACTCCTTATCTAAAAAATGAGAGTCAAATGAGCCCTCCTCCTTGAGTCCGTTTCAAAAACCATGACTCCGATCTGATTTTGAATTGTATCAGAATTTGAAAAATTGAGTAAAATAAACTTATTTTGGCTTTAATTTTTGGTTTCAGCTTTCTTTTTAGATCTATCCAAGCATTACTGATCTTGTGCTGGGTCAAAAACTGTCAGTTCTTCAGTCAGCTCAAGAATGTGTAGTAGAAATAGACACAATGGCCGTCTTTGTTGGCGGAAGGGATCCAGCTCCGAGCGTAGCAGCTATAGGTACGTAGCTCTTCAGACAGTTGGCTGTTGGGTTACATATTTAGTGGCTTTCCAGATTTACGCAGCTCATTTTCTTGCTGGGTGAGGTAGTCACCCTCACGAGACGTATGCTGGCTGGATCATGCCTTTAGCCATCAACCACGAGAGTTCATCTACGAAGCAATTGCCCCAGCTCCTCTACAGGGTTGAAAAAACCAATGTGGTAGACAAAGGAAAACCTGGCTGATGACGGTTAAAGCCGACTTGGAACCCAACCTGGGCCCCTGAATCTATGGAGTTTGCTGTTGGAACAGCGAGTGGCTAAAACTCACCCAATCAGTTATTTCAAATCGTCAGGCTTGGTCGACCTTCGTGAGGGACGCTACGACAAGTATGGATGGAGCCGGCTCAACCCACTCCAAGGGGTGAATGGTGTTTCAAGTAATAAGTGAGGTTGGCTGGGGGTAAATGCAAAGACTGTCACAGTCCTTGTGTCAGACTTAATGTCAGGAAATTATATACAAGGGTCATCTTCTTGACAAGTTCGTCAAAAGTAAACAAAAATCAAACGTCACTCAAACTGAATGAACAACTGAAGAAATAAACAATGAGAAAAAAGCTGAACTAATCCGTCCTGAGCCGTAAAACTGAATTCATCCGAAATAATTTGCCAGGATCGTCAAAACATGCGCTATCAAGAACCCGTCCCGTCTCACTCAGAAAAGAGGGAAGCAAAAATAAAAATAAAATAACCGGACAACCTATCCGTCTGCCTGAAATAAATTAGGATCAGCCTCGTAACTCTCGACGTTTCTGTCAAAGGGGGAAGAATTGCTGTTTTCTGGGTCAGAATCTATCCATTTAACACTTATCGTTGGCTAGTTTTTGACCTTGAAGTAGTATTTTTTTTTTAGCTCGTTACATCAAGTGGCTTCATGCCTTGTCTTGAGCGATTTCCATAAAAAAATCATCATCATCATCTGATTTATTATTTCTAACGGGCCTTTAATTAGTCTTCTACAAGAGGGTGGGGCCTGTCTGTCAGTCTTGATCGAAGTCTTCCACTCCATGCTCGGCGGTCGCGAGGATCAAAGTTCGCAATCCCCAGGGCTGCATGGTCTTCCAGCCTGAAGATGAAATAAGAAATACTAGTTTATATCCGCTCTTTGAACGGTGTTGGTACAGTACCTGGGTATGTAAATTTCCATCTTTTCCAAGCCTCTACGGCTGTTTAGCTCGTACAAGAAAATATTTGTGACATTTTGTGGGAAAAAAATGCTACTTAGTTTTTGCACGAGAGAGTAAGTAACTACGATGAATGTTTTTACGTGTTTTTTTATTGGTAAATTTATTTTGTTTTTATTGGTAAATTTATTTTGTTTTTATTGGTAAAAAACATTAGAACTCATGTTTTTAAGCAAACATAATTTGCTTTCAACTAAAGCTGAATACCCGGGTTTTTTTTGCAAATTATAAAAAAAAAGTTCACTTCGTTTAAAAAAAAACAATTTATGTAATGTTTTTTTATGTTATGTTAATTCCTTTGAATTCAAAAAACATGTATCAGTTAAAAAAATCCTTTAGAATTAAGTGAGATTCAAATTTAGGTATTGACATTGCAAAAACTACTGCCTTAGTAATGTGTACTCTGCCTATTCCTTTTTTGTCAACCAATCAAATGTTGCTATTTGTGTATGAACAGACAAACTGCAAAAACACTAAAAAATTTAATGGTGTATAGATTCTCAAAAGATTTTTGTACTTTCGCAGATTAAGACCCACGCTAACTTTGACTTTAACCCTAACGACGGGGTCAAAGTTAGCATTGGTCCTAATCTGTGAAAGCACCATGATTTCTAATTCAACTCTGCTATCCACTTCAATACGAAATTCACAGAATGGTTCCAGCTTATATTCTTCTATGCTTGCAGACTGTTAAGCAAAGAAAAGTGTATTTAATCATCTGCAAACGGTATGGAACAGCTTCTGCTGCAAGCTGATAAGAATCAAGGAAATACCTATATCAGGCCTAGCAGCTAAAGCTCATGACTGGACATGGACATGCTGTAATCTGAATTATTACTAAAGAAAATTACTGAGATCATTCTTAGAAAGGGATTTCCACAAAGATCAAAAAGAACCTCAACCCCAAATCTTTCGTTGTTGGTATCTGTCTGTCTTGGGCGTTCTGCGCCTCAGATTAGTCCGTTGCCGAATTGCACCATCAGCTGTGACTGTGCAAGTCTATCCTGGATCGGCAGGCTCTGTTGCAGTTGCTACAGATGTAGGTGGTGTCTGGTTCTGAGAGCTGTTTCAGCCCTCTGCCGTCTGTGCTCTCTCCTCTCCCTCCACTGCTCGTCTCCCCTCCTCTCCCTCCACTTGGAGCATGCATTCACAGCACTTCACCAGCAGCTGCAGTCTACAACCACAGCCTTTTGGGTCGATGCCACCTGCCCTCATGTCTCACTTGCAGACATCCTTGTAGCGTAGTTCTATTTGTAAAAGAAATACACAAACAATTATTCATTTCTGTACATTTATTTGTAAGAACTTTAAGTTCAACACCAACCAATCGTTTTCTGCTCGAAAGCTGATAACTACTCATTTTCTGATTGTCATCGTGCAGATGTTTTTGGTCGATACTTTTGAAGTTGTTATCCATTCTCATTGAAATTATCTTTTCTTTGTTTTATACCTGTACATTTTTCCCTGTTAATAAATATTATATTTTTGAAATCTAACTTGTGTTGGCTTTCGTGATTTTTTTGTGCTTATTGGTTATTCTCTCATCTCCAAAAGAATTAAATCTAACCCTAACATCCAAAAGAGTTTAACCTAACCTCCAAAATAGTTACCCCTAATCTACAAAAGAGTTAATCCTAACCTCCAAAAAAGTTAAACCTAACCTCCAAAAGAGTAAACTCTAACCCTAACCTACAAAGGAGTTAAACCTAACCCTAACCTCCAAAAGAGTTAAACCTAACCCTAACCTCCAAAAGAGTTAAACCTAACCTCCAAAAGAGTTAAACCTAACCTCCAAAAGAGTTAAACTTAACCCTACCCTCCTAAATAGTTAAACTTAACCCTAACCACCAAAAGAGTTAAACCTAAACCCCAAAAAAGTTAAACCTAACCTCCAAAATAGTTAAACCTAACCTACAAAAGAGTTAACCCTAACCTCCAAAATAGTTAAACCTAACCTCCAAAAAAGTTAAACCTAACCTCCAAAAGAGTTAAACTTAACCCTAACCTCCAAAAGAGTTAAACTTAACCCTAACCTCCAAAAGAGTTAAACCTAACCTCCAAAATAGTTAAACTTAACCCTAACCTCCAAAAGAGTTAAACTTAACCCTAACCTCCAAAAGAGTAAACCCTAACCTCCAAAATAGTTAAACCTAACCCTAACCTCCAAAAGAGTTAAACCTAACCTCCAAAAGAGTTAACACTAACCTCCAAAAGAGTTAAACCTAAACTCCAAAAAGGTTAAACCTAACCTCCAAAAGAGTTAAACTTAACCCTACCCTCCTAAATAGTTAAACTTAACCCTAACCACCAAAAGAGTTAAACCTAAACCCCAAAATAGTTAAACCTAACCTCCAAAATAGTTAAACCTAACCTACAAAAGAGTTAACCCTAACCTCCAAAATAGTTAAACCTAACCTCCAAAATAGTTAAACCTAACCTCCAAAAGAGTTAAACTTAACCCTAACCTCCAAAAGAGTAAAACCTAACCTCCAAAATAGTTAAACTTAACCCTAACCTCCAAAAGAGTTAAACTTAACCCTAACCTTCAAAAGAGTAAACCCTAACCTCCAAAATAGTTAAACCTAACCCTAACCTCCAAAAGAGTTAAACCTAACCTCCAAAATAGTTAAACCTAACCTACAAAAGAGTTAACCCTAACCTCCAAAAGAGTTAAACTTAACCCTAACTTCTAAAAGAGTTAAACCTAACCCACAAAAGAGTTAACCCTAACCTCCAAAAGAGTTAAACTTAACCTCCAAAATAGTTAACCCTAACCTCCAAAAGAGTTAAACTTAACCCTAACTTCCAAAAGAGTTAAACCTAACCTCCAAAATAGTTAAACCTAACCTCCAAAATAGTTAACCCTAACCTACAAAAGAGTTAAACCTAACCTCCAATATAGTAAACCTTACCCCAACCCTACAAAAGAGTTAAACCTAACCTACAAAAGAGTTAAACCTAACCTCCAAAAGAGTTAACCCTAACCTCGAAAAGAGTTAACCCTAACATCCAAAAGAGTTAAACCTAACCCTAACCTCGAAAAGTGTTAACCCTAACTCCCAAAAGAGTTAAACCTAACCTCCAAAATAGTTACCCCTAACCCCCAAAAGAGTTAAACCTAACATCCAAAAGAGTTAAACCTAACCTACAAAAGAGTTAAACCTAACCCCCAAAAGAGTTAAACCTAACCTACAAAAGAGTTAACCCTAACCCCCAAAAGAGTTAAACCTAACCTCCAAAAGAGTTAAACCTAACCCCAAAATAGTTAACCCTAGCCTACAAAAGAGTTATCCTAACTCCTAAAAGAGTTAAACCTAACCTCCAAAAGAGTTAACCCTAACTCCCAAAAGAGTTAAACCTAACCTCCAAAAGAGTTAAACCTAACCCAAAAATAGTTAAACCTAGCCTACAAAAGAGTTATCTTAACTCCCAAAAGAGTTAAACCTAACCTCCAAAAGAGTTAAACCTAACCTCCAAACGAGTAAATCCTTACCCCCAAAAGAATTAAACCTAACCCCCAAAAGAGTTAAACCTAACCTACAAAAGAGTTAAACCTAACCTACAAAAGAGTTTACACTAACCTGTAAAAGAGTTAAACCTAAACTCCAAAAGAGTTAAACCTAACCTCCAAAATAGTTAAACCTAACCTACAAAAGAGTTAACCCTAACCTCCAAAAGAGTTAAACTTAACCCTAACTTCCAAAAGAGTTAAACCTAACCTCCAAAATAGTTAAACCTAACCTCCAAAATAGTTAACCCTAACCTACAGAAGAGTTAAACCTAACCTCCAATATAGTAACCATTACCCCAACCCTACAAAAGAGTTAAACCTAACCTACAATAGAGTTAAACCTAACCTCGAAAAGAGTTAACCCTAACTTCGAAAAGAGTTAACCCTAACATCCAAAAGAGTTAAACCTAACCCTAACCTCGAAAAGAGTTAACCCTAACTCCGAAAAGAGTTAAACCTAACCTCCAAAATAGTTACCCCTACCCCCCAAGAGTTAAACCTAACATCCAAAAGAGTTAAACCTAACCTACAAAAGAGTTAACCCTAACCCCCAAAAGAGTTAAACCTAACCTACAAAAGAGTTAACCCTAACCCCCAAAAGAGTTAAACCTAACCTCCAAAAGAGTTAAACCTAACCCCAAAATAGTTAACCCTAGCCTACAAAAGAGTTATCCTAACTCCTAAAAGAGTTAAACCTAACCTCCAAAAGAGTTAAACCTAAACCCCAAAAGAGTTAAACCTAACCTCCAAAAGAGTTAAACCTAACCCCAAAATAGTTAACCCTAGCCTACAAAATAGTTACCCCTAACCCCCAAAAGAGTTAAACCTAACATCCAAAAGAGTTAAACCTAACCTACAAAAGAGTTAACCCTAACCCCCAAAAGAGTTAAACCTAACCTACAAAAGAGTTAACCCTAACCCCCAAAAGAGTTAACCCTAACCTCCAAAAGAGTTAAACCTAACCTCCAAAAGAGTTAAACCTAACCCCAAAATAGTTAACCCTAGCCTACAAAAGAGTTATCTTAACTCCCAAAAGAGTTAAACCTAACCTCCAAAAGAGTAAACCCTTACCCCCAAAAGAATTAAACCTAACCCCCAAAAGAGTTAAACCTAACCTACAAAAGAGTTAACCCTAACCCCCAAAAGAGTTTACCCTAACCCCCAAAAGAGTTAAACCTAACCTCCAAAAAGGTTAAACCTAACCCCAAAATAGTTAACCCTAGCCTACAAAAGAGTTATCCTAACTCCTAAAAGAGTTAAACCTAACCTCCAAAAGAGTTAACCCTAACTCCCAAAGGAGTTAAACCTAAACCCCAAAAGAGTTAAACCTAACCTCCAAAATGTTTAAACCTAACCCCAAAATAGTTAACCCTAGCCTACAAAAGAGTTATCTTAACTCCCAAAAGAGTTAAACCTAACCTCCAAAAGAGTAAACCCTTACCCCCAAAAGAATTAAACCTAACCCCCAAAAGAGTTAAACCTAACCTACAAAAGAGTTAACCCTACCCCCCAAAAGAGTTAACCCTAACCCCCAAAAGAGTTAAACCTAACCTCCAAAAGAGTTAAACCTAACCCCAAAATAGTTAACCCTAGCCTACAAAAGAGTTATCTTAACTCCCAAAAGAGTTAAACCTAACCTCCAAAAGAGTAAACCCTTACCCCCAAAAGAATTAAACCTAACCCCCAAAAGAGTTAAACCTAACCTACAAAAGAGTTAACCCTAACCCCCAAAAGAGTTAACCCTAACCCCCAAAAGAGTTAAACCTAACCTCCAAAAGAGTTAAACCTAACCCCAAAATAGTTAACCCTAGCCTACAAAAGAGTTATCTTAACTCCCAAAAGAGTTAAACCTAACCTCCAAAAGAGTAAACCCTTACCCCCAAAAGAATTAAACCTAACCCCCAAAAGAGTTAAACCTAACCTACAAAAGAGTTAACCCTAACCCCCAAAAGAGTTTACCCTAACCCCCAAAAGAGTTAAACCTAACCTCCAAAAGAGTTAAACCTAACCCCAAAATAGTTAACCCTAGCCTACAAAAGAGTTATCTTAACTCCCAAAAGAGTTAAACCTAACCTCCAAAAGAGTAAACCCTTACCCCCAAAAGAATTAAACCTAACCCCCAAAAGAGTTAAACCTAACCTACAAAAGAGTTAACCCTAACCCCCAAAAGAGTTAAACCTAACCTCCAAAAGAGTTAAACCTAACCTCAAAATAGTTAACCCTAGCCTAGAAAAGAGTTATCTTAACTCCCAAAAGAGTTAAACCTAACCTCCAAAAGAGTAAACCCTTACCCCCAAAAGAATTAAACCTAACCCCCAAAAGAGTTAAACCTAACCTACACAAGAGTTAACCCTAACCCCCAAAATAGTTAACCCTAACCCCCAAAAGAGTTAAACCTAACCCCCAAAAGAGTTAAACCTAACCTACAAAAGAGTTAACCCTAACCCCCAAAATAGTTAACCCTAGCCTACAAAAGAGTTATCCTAACTCCCAAAAGAGTTAAGAAAGATTCCAGCTGCTCACTCTTTTTTTTATTATTCATTTTTCTGAATCAATTGTAGAAGTCCTAAGTAATTCGCAATTGTAGAAGTCCTAAGTAATTCGCAATTGTAGAAGTCCTAAGTAATTCGCAATTGTAGAAGTCCTAAGTAATTCGCAATTGTAGAAGTCCTAAGTAATTCGCAATTGTAGAAGTCCTAAGTAATTCGCAATTGTAGAAGAGTGTCACTAAGAACTGAATTTTCACTTAGTACTTTAGCTATTTCGCCACAGGTCCTTGCGGACAATTCTAGTGTGAATTTTGGGAGCTTTTCCAGCGGATGTAACTTCGAACCCTCTTCAGGAGCATCTTGTCGAACTCAGGAATCTTTCTGTCGAACTCGGGAATCTTTCTGCTGAACTTGGGAATCTGTACGGCCGGAAAGGCTCCCAAAATTCATATTAGAATTGTCTGCAAGGGTTCGTGGCGAAACGGATAAAGTGTTAAGTAAAATTAATTTCTAAGTGACACTCTTCTACAATTGCGAATTACTTAGCACTTCTGCTCGGTCATGGCTGACGGAACGAGAGCATGCTACCTCTGGAGATTAAATAAAGAGTTCTGTTTGAAATTCCGCGCAGATTCCCGAGTACGACAGAAAGATTCCCGAGTTCTACAAGATACATCTAAAGAAGGTCAGAGGTTATATCGGCCAAAACGGTGTGAAAATAACGCTCAAGATGAGAACAGTAATTCCAATGATCCAAATAATACATGAAAAATGTTTGTTTTATTTTTGCCAAATTTATTGAATTGAAAATAGTCTCAGTTAAATTCTCTCTTCGCTGTGTATTGATTTAATGTCGAAATAATTTAATGAAGAAGTAGGTATGAAAAGTGAACGTCAGTTGTCAGTTCAACAACATCGGGTATTGTTACTAAGCAATGCCACGACCCCCCCCCCCCCCCCTGAAATAGCAATTTACTAAATAGTGCAATATGGCTAATAATAGTTATAAATTCTTAGAATCTTAGTTCATTTCGATAAGAAATAATTCTGGTTTTCCCGTTTTTGTTTCATTTTACTTCAGTCGAAGTTCTCAGAAATAAAGGGGCCTCTACCTGGGGCTAACACTTGATCTCTATATGAGATACATAGATATTTGAATATTCTATTAAAGTTCTCTTTTATCTTTTAAACGCTGAGTTAGTAAAAAAGTTAAGAACATTAATTTTCCTCTCCCCAATCGACCAGTTGATTATGTTATAGTATATCTTCCTTGTGATCTCTTGGTCTTACCGGATTCCAGGACAAGAATTCATCTAGTCTGGTGGAGTATCCAGGTATTCAATTGCTTCCCACCGCAGGAATATGTGACACAAGGTCGGAAAGTGGGGGAAGAGTCAAGCCAGCACTCCTAAAGAAGGAGCACTCTGGCCGAGCAAAAATAGCCTGGGCAGCTCTGTCGGCATTCCCCGGTCAGGGCGGCTCAGGCAGTAAGCGATAAACTTACTCCACCCTAAAGAGGGGAGGAGAGACCTGGGAGGGTGCACCTCCTAGAACAACCCAGGACAGTATACCTCAGCCCGGCAGATAAAAGGCCACCGAAATGGCCCAGTTCCTGCCGGACTGATTGTCGAGAACGAATCCTCGACTGGTAATAACCCATCCCAACGTCCTCAATCAACCGAAGTACTGTTACTTGTGGCAACATCACTTGGAGAAGGTGAACCATTCCTCGTATAAGCTAGTGTGGATAGCTATACAGAGGGGCTGCGAATACTATGTTATTTTGAATATTTAGTCAAGGTTTACTTGTAGGGGGAAGTATCCTCATGTAAGGTTGTCCTGACAAACCCTTGTACAGAGAGACTGAAGACACTCGAGAATGGTGTCTAGTAAGTAATTCAAACTCCCCATCTGTGTCCATCTCCATATCTTATTTAAAACTACAGCAGCACGAAATGTTCACTTATTTAATCTTTGTGCGTTTTGCGAACGTTATTTTCGATGCTTTGTGCACCTAAACATCAAAAAGATAGCGAGCGTTTTGTGCTGCCGTAGTTAACTCTACAGACATAAACATGGCGACACTCGTTATGTTTTCATTCAAAGGAAATAACACAGATGGATCTAAATAAATTATCATATTGGGAGGACATTTGGAAATTGGGATTTAACCTAGACAAATGTAAAGTACTACATGTAGGATCCAGGAATGTTGGAGTTGAATATGTACTAAACAACAGAGAAATCAAAGAAGTAGATAGAGAGTGTGATTTGGGAGTGGGGTTTGATAATACATTTAGGGAAAATAATTATATTTTGGCCATTGTATCGAGGGCAAATAGAATGATCGGGTGGATGGTTAGGAATATTATTTCGAGGGAGACAAATGTTGTGTTAAGGATATATAAAGCTCTAATAAGACCTCATATAGAATACTGCACCCAGGCCTGGGCTCCAGCGACTAGACATCGAAATTGGAATGTAATATTGAAACTGGAAGGCATACAAAGAAGGATGACAAAACTAATAAGTAAAGTAAAGGAGTGCAGTTACAGGGAGAGATTGAACAAATTGGGATTGACTACTTTTCTGGAGAGAAGAATGAGAGGTGATATGATTGAGACTTTCAAGATAATAAATGGCATTTCTAACTATGGTGGGCATTTTTTTAGTATTTCTCCTAGATCTGGAAGGTTATTGTCAAGACAGTTTTCAATAACTAGATCTGTTAACCAGCTAAGTTTTTTTGCTCACAGAGTAATGTTTTTGGAATAAGTTGCCAGATCAGATTAAGAACAGCAATAGCGTGAATCAGTTTAAGATCAAGTTGGATAAATTCAGTGAAAGTGGTAGGAGGGAGAAATGGGGGGGGGGCATTTTTGGGAGTTATCAAATGAAATATTTAACAGAATTTGATCTAGATATCGATACTGTACTAAGAGTTTCATTTTTAACAGTTGAATTGAGAAGATAGTTAAAGGGAAGATGCCCAAGGAGGCATAACAAACAAATAATAATAATAATAGTAATAATAAATAACATTTCCAACTAAAAGCTACTTATTTCTTATGTAAATACACCGATAATGTACGCGTGTATGAATATTCGAACACATTAAAAAAAATAACTTTTTTTTTCATGGCGGGGTAATTGTAAAAAAGCAACTACTTTTTTCAATGCTGAAACGGGATTGTGGGCCATTTTTAACGACAGCTAAGATTCATATATCAGCTAATCCTCAAGTGGCCTTTGGCCTCGGTAAATGGTGACACATCAGTATAAAAAGTGACGACACGGCAACACGGTTTATACGTTCTATATATAAAACACGTGGTTACAACTGTTCTAATAAGTAAAAAAAACATGTGCTCAATTTGACAAAGTTTAATTAAATTTTCAGAGAAAAATAAGTATATTTTGATAATAAATAAACCAGTTTTGATATTTAATAACTGCTAACATTTTAACTTCTAGTTAAAAAAATATATATATCTTATTTTTTTTATCTCTTCGTGTGTATAAAGATTTATATTTAGTAAGTTTCTCCTTGTATTGTGTACTTTAAGAAAACACAACTATCACGTGACCCAACTCTCGCCGTCACGAGAAACTATTTTTTGAGTTTTTTTTTAATATCATTTAACACATAAGCAAATTAGTTTTAATATAGATTATTTTATGAAATGAAGGAGGAAAAATGTGTAAGAAAAAGAAAATTGTTTCATACACTATCGACTATTTAAGTATATGAATAAGATCACGTGTCAGATGAGATCACACAAATGTTCAAAGGAGAAACGAAAATTTTCTAATTTTGAATTTTAATATTTTTTCGTTTTAATTTGAGATATTAGAAAAAATTTGGAAATATTAAAATTGTAAAGTTTTTGGAAGTTTTATTTTTTATTTTTTTTTGTGGGGGGGAGAAAAGAAACAAACAAACAAATAGTGCGTATTGCATGCTGGGAAAAAATTCATGCTTCCGGTGTAGAAAGGTTTATGTTGCTGTGAACTTGATATCATTCTCACTTCTAGCGTAAGACATCTTAGAAAGAAATTATTTATTTAGGAGATATTGTAGCAGCGTCAATTTTTTTTTCTAGAAAGGTAAGATTTAAGACCACCCTTTTGTGATATATTATGATTATATTACTTTGTTTTTTTTTAATTGTTATAAAAAAGGAAAATGAATCACCCATCCATAGGTTTTTTTTCTTCTTGTGTAATAATGGATTCTGTGTGTCACAAACTAAAAAAACAACAAAACCCAGAAAGAAAGAGAAAAAACAATTGATTTTAATTTATTTCCTATTGTTAAATATTTTTTTTGTTATTCATCTTCCCGTATGGTTCGCCTAGTTTTACTTAGTTATATTTTTAAACATTGAATTATTATAACAATATCATGTTAAATAATTCTATTATTTAGGAAACCAAAAAAAAACAAACATTTTTCGTAATATCAACGGGGAAGGTTAACATAAAAATGTATTTTTCTATTTACAATGAAAGTATTTAAAAGTAAAATATAGTTAACTATAATTCATTTGGCAATTTAGTCGTTTCGCAGCCAAAATGGCGGACAATGAACCGTTGCTAATTTCCGAATTCGTAAATGAGTAAGTAAACCCAAATAAATTGTTTTTAACTAATTTCCCAACTGTATTTCCTTTAAAATAGTTTAAGGTAAATTTGAAGGTAGTCCAAAACAATTTATTTGTTTACTTACTCACTTGTGAATTCGGGAATTGTCCGCCATTTTGGCTGCTAAACGACTAAATCGCCATTTATTTATTATGTTAACGTTAAATATAAGAAAGGGATCACTGGCAAAATTCAACCGATTTCACTGTTTTCCTCGCTTGGATACGAATCGTCTAGAAAATTGTCTTAAATTTTTTTTTTTTTTTAGTCACAAATCATGCGAAAATGTCATGTTCAACCGAACTGTATATTTTTATTACTAGTAATTTTTAAATTTTAATTTAAAAAAAAAAGTTTTTAAAATTTAATATTCCAAGTATTAGTGATTTTAGTTTTTATTTTATATAATAAACTTTTGGTATTTATAGAGCAATGACATATGGAAAAAGCAATTCCAAATCAAAACTCTTGTTTATACTTTAGGCAATAATTAGTATACACCAAAAATAAAGTGCTTCTTTACTTTCACGACGACATTAAAATATTTAAAGAAATGTATAAACTTTATGTACTTACGTGTTAGCGTAAAATAAGATTGTACAGAAAAATTACGCAAATTCATCCAGTATTAAATTATAAGAAAAAGAAAACATCTTGCGTTTATGGAGACATTTTGTAACCAGTTCAGCTTACTGATTAGGTAAGGGGGATAACTCAATTTTAAAAAAATCTAACGATTGATAGATACAGTATGACGGCCGATCGACAAAATTGTTTTTTATTAATTTAATAAATACTGGATGAATTTGCGTAATTTTTGGTGTATGTACATCCTTCTTTTAAACTATCACGTAAGTACATAAAGTTTATACATTTCTTTAGCTATTTTTTAATTTTATTTTTTGTCGTGAAACTAAAGAAGCACCAAAGATAGTAAAAATTATCGTGTAGATTTTGAATAAAATAAAAATCAGTTTTATCGTATTTTTCTGATTGTTATTGATTTATTACGTGTTTTTATGACAGACAGAGTTACGTCCCCTTGATTTCCGGGTTTTGGGCTGTAATCAATGGCGGATCCATAATATACGCGAACACTGATTTTTCTTTTTAATTAAAATTCTGCTCGCTAATTTTTGGTGTAGATACCTATTTTGGTGCTTTGTTACATTAGGACCCGCGTTAACTTTGACCCTAACGACGGGGTCAAAGTTAACGCGAGTCTTAATGTAACAAAGTACCCATATTTTTTGTCTGATACATAAGTATATCAAATAGTATTCCTGTTAATTGATTTTGATCTGTTTTTCATGTGACCTCATCTCGATAAGCACTCACCCCCCCTTTTTTTTTTTTTTTTTTTTTAAACACAAAATGAAAAAAAGTTTTAAATATAAATTGATAATTTAATTAAAAAATATCGCCAATAAAAACAAAATGGTCGCCAAGCGATAACAACTTTCTTTTGTGTACGTTTTCACTTTTCAACCTCCCAAATTCGCCTTTTCAGAATTGTAGTTTAAACATTACATTAAAAGCATTGATTTAACAAATATTTATCAAGATTTAATTTATAGATTTTTCTAAAGAATTTGGTATTTTTGCATTTTATTTTTCCTAAGGTTTAAATTTGGATCCATCCTATTATTGCAGACATTTTTCTTTCTCTCCCATTAAGGCTTTTGTTTCTGCCATTAAAGTTAACAAAACGAACTTTTCTCTGAAAATAAGAATTGATATGAAATCTGTATGAACACTTTTATTTACGGCATCTTAAATTCGCCTAGATTCACGTGAAATATTTGGCTGAACCGTTTTATTGAATAATAATTAAAAAAAAAGGCTTTAAAATAGACCTAAAATACAAATCTTATCCAGGTAGTTAAAAAAGGTAACTTTTATTGTCTTTGGTAACACTTATTTACGCAATATTGAATTTTCTTGCTCACACGCCCCTATTCCGAATTCATGAACTGTTGTCTCTTGTACCAAACGACTATAAACGATTTCAATGCACACTAAAATACTAATTTAATATAAAAAATACTATTTATTAATACTCATTTATATTTATATAATTATCATTATACTTATTTATTAATACTTATTTAATAAAATACGTTTAAATCCAAGATTTGTATGTTTTTGTGACTTCCTGTTTAATCGTGCGCGTCATCTGATGTACGGATGACCAGAAATTAAAAATAAAACCGTTTTGTTCGTATTTCTGAATAACAAAAATTACTATTTTACACTTTCACATTTATAAAACTTTTTTTTTTTTTTAAATTTCAACTTCCGTTTCCTTTTTTAATTATTGATTACCTTCCCATAAGATAAGGTTAAAATTAAACTAATGGAGAAGTTAGTTTCAGATATAATTCCAGTCTCAGAATTATTCTGTATGAATATAAATTTGCATGATAAATTGGCATGCCACAAACAAGAGACACAATTAGTTCAAAGAAACCTTACTGGTCACCTGTAAGAGTTTCTTTGGCGTCGCAGAACAACAAAAAAAACAATTTTTGGGGAAACATTTTATATGGGATTAGAAAATGCTATAAAGTGTAATAAAAAGTGCGTTATTAAAAAAAAAAAGAACTTTCGGTTGATAATTTGTTAAAATTAATTTGGTAAATGCGCATAACAGGTAGGAACGCTGGCTTCCGGTGGAAAAGGGTTGAAGAAATTGTCTACGGATGCCTGAAGTGATACAATTTTTTGTATTCAGATTAATTTCAGATTTTTATTTTTTAAATATTAATTTCAGGCTTTTCTTTCATCATATTCTAATAATTTACATAATACAGACTATTTGAAAAATAATTTATTTGATTGTTTTCAAAACTTAAAAAAAAATTTCATTGAAAAAAATAAACAAAATAGAATTTTTTTCTTTCCAAGAAATGTTTTTGAGCAACGGAATGTTATTTTTAAAAAAAATTTTAATTTTTTTATTATTCAATTTTTCTTTTTTTTAATATTTAGTGAAAATGTTTTTTGTTAGGGCATTTCCATTTCTAAGAAAAAAGTTTGATTCTGGAAGTTACTCCATTTCCAAGAAAAGGTTTTCACTATTACAAAAAAAAAAAATGTTTTGAAAACAATCAAATAAAAACAAACAAATTATTTTTCAAATAGTCTGTATTATGTTAATTATTAGATTATGATGAAAGAAAAGTCTGAAATTAATATGAATAAAAAGAAAATTGTATCACTTCTAGGCATCCGTAGACACTTTTCCACCGGAAGCCAACGTCCCTACCTGTTATGCCCAATCGCCATTAATTTAATGTTATAGCATAAGGTTGTATTTATTTTAAACACTTGATAAAATGTGTGTTTTTTTTTTTTTGCTTATTACTATATTAAACTAAATAAATTAAACAAATGTATTATTATTAAACTATAATTCGAAGGAGCAATAAGAAATGCTAAAAAAAAGTTTTTTTTTAAATTTCTGGTCATCCGTACGTCAGATGACGCGCACGATTAATCAGGAAGTCAAAGATATAAAAACCTTGGATTTAACCTAAAATAAAAATACTAAAAATATTTAATTAAAAAAAATACTAATAAAATAATAAAATTGTCTCTTGTAGCATAAAGAACGTTTTCAGTTTAATTTAGACGTTTCAATGCACACTAAAAATACTAAAAAATCAATTTTTTAATGCGAATTATTTTATGCTTTTCCGTAAACAAGTAAAAATTCCATTATGGCGGTCCACTAATTCGGAATAGGGGCGTGTGAGCCCTTATTTTATTTGTTGACGTTTTCTTGATTTGGTCGGTTGGAAAACTATAAATCCTATAAAATGACGTCTCGTTTGAAAAGGATTTTTGGACGCTGAAAACGAAGACATTTTTTTTAATGAATGTTCAAAATTTTAAATGTTTTGTTTATTTTATTTTTTAGGGACGGGGTGAATTTTATTTTTCATTTCAGAAGAGCTACAATAGTGTAAGGGGCAGACAACCCCTTTTTTCACTTATTTCTTTGAAAATGGACGTCAATGTCCTGAATATGAATTTTTTATTTTCAAAATTAATCTGGAATAAATAAGAACTAATGCAAATTCAATTAGAACATTTATTGAGGAAATTAAAATGGTAAAATTGTATAAGAATGCCCCCCTGGCTGTGCGCCAACAAACGGAAGCGCTAATAGAATTCCTCATCAATGGGAGTAAATTTGTGAAAGATGTTTTTACTGCGTTAGTAAATAAATTCGACAATTTGTATCCAGTTTATATTTAGGTATTTAAAAAAAATTTTTTTTATCGATAGACTTAATTTTAGCACTTCCGTTTGTTGGCGCATGCGCACAGCCGGGGGGGGGGGCAGTGTTATGCAGTTTTACCGTGAAATCTAAGTAGCCGACAATTGGCAAACGCGATAAAAATATTGCAGAAAATTCAACAATCTTTTGAATATTGGTGAAAGTCAGCATGAATCTAATCGAGTCGCCTGAAGAAATTATTGACCTTTTGTCAAAAAAAAAAAAAAAAGGAAGGAAACTGCTAGGCGAAAAGGTCAAGTGTTCTTGGAGATTCACAGCTTCCTTCCACTCCCTCTAGCCCTTTTTTCTTTTCTGTCGTCGGCACTTAAAAATCTAACCTAACACCCTAACCAAACAAAACAGGTACTTTGTTACACTAGGACTCGCGCTAACTTTGACCCTAACTCTAATGACGGGGTCAAAGTTAGCTCGGGTCCTAATGTAACAAAGCACCGAAAAACGTCATGACCCTAAACTAATCAACTTGGGTTTATTTTCAGCAACCTCGTAACTCTCGCTTCTCTTATTTTGTCTTTTAGTCCTCACATTGGTACTGATATCGATCCTGAACCAGTTTTCGTGAGGTTCAACTCGGAAGCGTTCGACTGTCCTACGCAAACGCCCGAGAGTTGACGAGCCGATTTATACCAGACGACAATTTTGATACGGTGCTGCGTCCTATCATAATGTTTTGCTTGTGTTTTTTTGTTGTTAGGGTTTAAAATGTTTATTTGATAACCGTAATTTCGCTCTGTTTTGCTGTTTAAAAAATTTCTTGCAACTATAACTAAAACTTATAGGACGCAGCAACGTATCAAAATAACAACAAAAAATTATTTGATAACAGTAACTTCGCTATGTTTTGCTTTTTTTTGTTTCTTTTAGAAAATGTCTTGAAAATATAACTTACAATCACAGGACGCAGCACCGTATCAAAATTGTCGTCTGGTACAAATTGGTTCGTCAACACTCGGGCGTTTGCGTAGAACAGTCGAACCTCACGAAAACTGGTTCAGGATCGATATCAGTACCATATCATTTCATGAGCGATTTGTCTGACAAAGGGGGGAGAATTGTAGGAATCTAACACGTATCGTTGGCTAGTTTTTGACCTTAAAGTAGTTTTTTTTTTTTTTTTAGCTCCTTACATCAAGTGGCTTCATGCCTTGTCTAGAGTGATTTCCATAAAAAATCCTTATCGGTAAGGTTTAAAAAATTGGCAAAAAAAAAAAGATTGTTGGCTATCAGTTACTGCATGGGCATTTATAACGACAGTTAACAAAACGAAAAAGGGGTAAAAAACAAAAAACAAACAAATGTGCAACAAATAAGTGTTACCAAAGGCAAGATAAGTTACTTTTTTTACCTACTTGGATAAGTTTGTGTTTTAACTTATTTTAAAACGTTTTTTAATTTTAAAAAAATTTCGATTTAAAAAGTGTTGAGACGTCATTAAAATTGAAAACACAAAATTAACCCATTTGATCACGTGACATCTCGACACTAGTTTAAAATCGAATTAAAAAAAAAACGCTTAAAAATAAGTTTATTTGTGTTTGAACACACAAATAAACTTATCCACGTAGTAGTAATTTATTTTGCTTTTGGTAACATTTATTTGTTACACTTTTGTTTTTTAACCCCTTTTTCGTTCTGTTAAGTTTTTAAGCTAGTTGAAATAAATGTCCGACTATATTTTCTTTGCTAAAAAATAAATATTTATTTATGAAACTTACCATACGATGACTGTTCTTTTAAAAAAATTTTTTTTTAATTTGAACTTTTTTTTTTTCCCCCTTAATTTGTAAAGTTTCTTAAATGACACGTTTGTTTCGTATTTTCTTCGTAACAAAACAAACTTATATTTAAATGTTTTTCCTTTAATTATTACTGATGGCTAGCGTTTTAACATTGACCAGCGTTTTCGCCAAAAAGACACGGACTTTTCGTTCGGCATCTGCCGCCGGTTTACGTAACCTGCCGGAATGTGCCGACTATAACGCCGTCCGTGATTTTTTTTTTTTTTTTTTTTTTTTTTTTTTTTTTTTTTTTACAAAAAGTACAAAAAAAAAATCACTTCGTGACTCTTGGAAATTTGAAAATCTTTTCTGGTTGTAAAGTTCTTAGCAATTGAAAGATTGATAAGATGCAATAATTTTAAAGAGATTAAAACATCAAATTAAAAGAATTATAGTTTTATAACAATTTTGGGCACTTCTCCAGATTAGGACCCAAGCTAAAATCGACTTGGCGTCGTCAGGCTTAGCTTGGGTCCTAATCTGGAGAAGTACTCAATTTGTTTAAATTAATAATTTAATCACCAAAAGGTACTGTAATGATTAAATTTAACTTTCAAAAGTGTTGCCGGAAGTAAAAAAAGTGAAGCAAAAATGGAATAAACACTTAGAAATTAATGTTACTTTCTTTTTTTCTTTTTTCTTGTAAACCGTTTTTAAGTTTACATCTCATTTTTCAGATGTAGTGAATCATAATGCGATATAAAATTGTTTAAAGCGATATTGTTTCCTGGTTTTCTTAAATATTAGTAAATTAAGAACAATTTCGAGTTAAAATCTGATTAGTTCTTACGCATGTAAGCATAAGAAAAACACGCCTGAAATGTGTAAATAATCGCTAGTAGGAAGTAATGGTGTATCAAAAAAACCGGATCGTAAATAAGTATTAAAGAAACGAAGTAAAGTTTTGTAGTTAAATTATTTGGGCATTTATTATAAGAACGAACAAAACAAAAAGGTGAAAAAACAAACAAATAAATGTTACCAAAGGCAAGATAAGTTACTCTTCTACTTACCTGGATAAGTTTATTTGTGTTAACTTATTTTAAAGCGGTTTTTGTGTGTGTGTGTAAAAGTGTTCAGTTAGAACGAAAATGATGGCGTCGATAAGCAGTGCCCCCTGATAATCGCTCAGAAATCGAAAAGTAAACAAAATACTGTTAGAACATTACATTTTCGTACGATTGGTGACATTTATTGGATATGGGTAGGTAGAAGAGGAACTTATCTTGCCCCTTTGGTAACATTTATTTGTTGCAAAAATTGTTTTTATCCTTTTTGTTGTGTTCGCTCTAGTAATAAATGGCCGAAAAGATCAAAGTGTAGTATCTGTTCCGATGTATACTGCACCCCATACTGGTGTTGTCTTGGCCTTCGGGTCTTGATTTACGCCGGTCTATGGGTCTGTCCTGTGCAGTTCTGGGAGGTCCACCTTCCCAGGTTTTGCCTCCCCTCTTTGGGGAGGAGTAAGTTTATTGCTTACTGCCTGAGGCGCCCCTACCGGGGAATGCCGACAGGGCTGCACAGGCAATTTTTAAACCCCACTTTCCCGACCCGACCTTGGGTCACATCTTACTTGTGGGAGTAAGATAAAACTGTCCTTGTGCCTAACTCCTGGAGAGGAGTAAATCAATACCATACTTTCCAAATTACTTTTTTTTTTTTAACATTCTAGATATAAGAAAATAAAAAAAAACTTAATTTATCGTCTCTTACTAATAGCGTAGTTTATTTCTATACAAAATCGCGATTGAGTGGTGATAACATTACATTGCTTTTAAACCAAAAGAAAGTTTTTTGTTTTTTTTTGGTTTAAAAGCATAAATGAACCGTGAAATTGACTTGAATTCCCAGCTATCTATTGCATAGTTAATGTTTTCTTGATTAACATCATAATTATATATATATATATATATATATATATATATATATATATATATATAATGTGTGTGTGTGTTAAAAAAAAGCCCTTTAACCGTAAGTCCGGGTGGCAATAAAAAAGACGGAAAAGGTGCGCGCGACGTGGATGTAACGGGACCGTTGATAGTCAATTTCGTTCAAATGAATCATAATACTTGACGTTCGCCATTAAATTTTGATTAAAACAAATTACCTTCTGTTGGCCAGTTTTCAAAATCTGCAAAGTTTGACTGAATACAAGCAGTAGTAATTTTATAAAAATCTCTAGCGTTTTATTTGTGATAGTTTATCGAAATTATTTGAATTTCTTTATTTTAAAAATCTGTTTTCATGTCTAAAACTGGAATATTCGATTACGAGCATTTCTCTCCCTTTCTTTCGATAAGGTAAGCCATCTTCTTCATTAGCCGATTTTAATTTATTTAACTCTATATTGAATCTTTTTCATATTAAAAAAAAAAATGATCCTATTTTAAATGATTTTAATCGAAAAATAAGATTATATTCTATCATGCACGTCAACAACCGGGAGAAAATATCGGCAAAAGTTTTAAATAAAACAAACAAAACATCTTAATAAAATTGGGTTAAATAGTCGTTTTCCGACCTCACAAATGAGTCAGTAAACCCAAATAAATTGTTTTGGGCGAATTAAAAAATTTAGCTGACTGTATTTTAAAGAAGTTGGGAAATTTATTTGGGTTTACTTATTTGCGAAATCGGGAATTTTTAAAAAAAATTAGTTAAAAAAAAAAAAAAGAAGAGTTTGGAAGCATTTAAAGTGGCTTGAATTCTTAAATCATGTATTGACATTCTTGGAAACTATTTACATCTTTTAATTTTATAGATCATAATTAAAATTACCTTAATGAGTTATAGGGTTATATTGAAGATTTCAGCTTTAAGATGGCTGCCATTGAAACCTTATCTTGACGAAATTTATAGTCTTATAACAATTTGGTTCAATTAATAATTTAATGACCAAACAATACCGTAATAATAGACTCCCCCGGGGCACAATGGGTTTGTTTAAAACATTTTTTTAATTTACTTTTTCTCCCAACATGTAGCAGTGATACAATTCCTGCTGCCATTTTTAATTACCCCCATCCTTAGTCGTCTTACTGGACACCATTCCCATTGATGATTGTTTTTGTTGCTGTGAATGAGGAAGGTTATAATCAGAATTTCTTTTTCTCATTTTGTGCACCAAGTACCACCCAAAAGTTGGTTATTCCTATCCCCATTATTTTAATGGAACTTTATACACTTTCAGAATCAAAGGTGTTTTGTATGATTAACTAAACTAATGCCCCCCCCCCCTCCAAACCTAATAATTTTCACAGCCTGCATTACAACCGGGGGGGGGGGGGGGGCACAATGGGTTTGTAAATATACAGACTTAGATAGAACTACATTATCTACATGACCAGTGTTGCCCCATTTCATCAAGCACTTGTGGATGTCCGAAGTCACCCCGTTTATGTAAATAAGCATCTCTTCAATGGAATGTGCTCCGATGAACTTGCTGCCATGGTGCCCCCTCGACGTAAGTACTCCGACAATCAACTAAATCTCATTCATTCACTGTGGAGGTCCCCAGATGCCGGAAGGCCTTCTACTCAAATAGCTTCTTTCCTCGTTCTACCGGTCTCTTGAACTCCCCCCTCTCCCTGTTTCTCCGACTGTACCGACATGCAGAAATTTTAAACTAATGTGAACAAATATCTAGCTGTACACCTTCCAACTTATGACCTCCAAAACTTTCACCATAATTCTCAGTAGCCCCTTACGTCTACAGTGGTGGCCTGCCTTGTTTGTGGTGAACTATGATAAATAAATAATTAAAAAAAAAAAAAAAAAAAATCTTTTAATATGGCATCTGTTGTGCTATTTTCTGCAATCACCTTCATTAAATTTACTGTGGATGCTGTTGGTTGACAACCCTAGACTGTTTAACACATGGATTACATCTGCCAAATTCTTTCTAACCTTTGAGGTGATACCCCAAACCTTATTTGTCACTCATCGTATTATTGGGAAATTTATTAAACTAACTAATTTCGTCAAAGTATGTTTCAATGGCAACCATCTTAAAGCTGAAATCTTCAATATAACCAGTTTAATAAAAAATTTCAAAATCCTATATATATATATGGGAAAGGAAAAAACCAAGAGATATTTTTTATATATTCATCAACGTTTCGTCTTTATATTGTTACAATAGAGGTTTTTCATTTCCCATTACGTCAGATTACTCTCATCCTTCCTTTCTCATATATATCCCTGCACTGATGAGAGCCATAAGCTCGAAACGTCGTACGTAGGTAAAATATTAAAAAAATAATTTAATATATGTATTATATATGTATGTATAAAAAACAATTTGCATAGTAGAAATATTTTTTAAAGTGAAATAAAATAAAAAAAATTCCCAGTCAACATGTACAATAAGTTTTTAAAGTTTTTTATTAACATAGTTCACCCAGTAATAAAGCAAGTTGCCACTGTAGATGTAGGCTGAGAATTGGGGTGAAAGTTTTGGAGGTCATCCTAAATTGGGAGCTGTGCAGCGAAATGCTTGTTCACGTTAGTTCTAAATTTCGGGAGCAGGGAGGGAGTTCTAAAGGCCGGCTGCATGAGGAAAGAAGCTATTGGAGAAGAAGGCTCTCTGGCATCTAGGAATCTCCACAGTAAATGGATGGGATTTAGCTGATTGTTGGGTTGGTCTTGTGTATTTACGTCGAGAGGGGCAGCAGAGCAGCAAGTTGATCGGAGTACATCTTATTGAAGTACTTGTAAAAGAAGCACATGGATGCAGCATTGCAGCAAAGAGACAGGGGCTGGAACTTGGTGGATAGTGAAGGACCTATTAAGTTGACGACTCTAAGAGGGAGAAACTAGTGGATGGTGCACCAGCCCAGATGTGGCAACAATACTCCATGCATGGGCGGATGATGGCTTTGTAGAGATATAGGATACTGTCAGGTGTGAGAAGTTTTCTAACATGATAGAGGGAGCCCACTTTCTTTGCAGTAGTCTTGGCAATGTTTTCTATGTATTTGTTCAAATTCATATTACCTGTGAATGTTAGGCTGAAGAGTTTGAACATTGAACTCTCAGATAGGGTGTTATTTGCCACGGTAATTGGTGGTTAAAGAGGTTTCTTGTAGTTGTTGAAGGAAAGGAGCTTTGTCTTAGCAGCATTAAATGTTACCATCCATTTATGACCCCATTCCACTACAGACTGGAAATCATTACCTCGGATAAGTGCGCATCCGTTTTGCCCACATGACGAGTAGAGCGTGGTGTCGTCAGCAAATATACTCATCTCGGACACAATGTCATCTGAGAGGTCATTTATTTATGTAAATCAGGAACAAAGGTCCAAGGATTGATTCCTGGGGTACACCAGCGTTTGTTATGCTGTTTGGATGGACGACCATCAAGGACAACCTGGATCTTTCTTTTGGTTAGGAAGGATCTAATTATATTAAATATTCGTCCAGTAATACCACATTAATTTTTAAGAGAACCCCTTTGTGCCAAACCTTGTTAAAGGCTTTGGAGATATCTAGTGCTACCACCCTAACTTCACTTGCCTTGTCCAGTGTATGGTATCTGTTCGGAGATGGCTGTTAGGCAATCTGCAGTAGACTGTGCTTGCCTAAATCCATACTGATAGGAAGAAAAAAGTTCAGCATTAACGAGGTGCCGGATAATCGCTAGATTGATAAAGGATTTAAACTTTCGAGTGTGGTCCTATCACTTTGATGTAAAAATCTAAAGTAAAATGATTGCCTACTTCCTGACCAGAAAGCGTAGGAAAGCACTCTTAACCAAAAGACGCTAACAAGTGATTAGTTATTTTTGATAACAAAAAAAAACCCCCTGCTCTTCATTGACCTTAACACTTTTAAACCAGGATGGCGTCACCATCCCAAAGTCTGGGATGACCATAACAAAAAGTTATATAGTATGACGACTTTGATGAAAAGAAAAATGGATAAATTTTTATCCTATGTCCCACTTGTCAATGGAAAAATAAAAATGAGACTATTAAAAAAAAAATTTTTTTTTTCTTCGTGTGATTACATAAACACCCTAACCCTAAACTATCTAAGACTTTAGGGGTGTGGGTTCACGTTACAATATAACTATAACATAAAATGACCAACTTCATGACCAGAAAGCGTTCTTGACCACATCGCCTAGGAGAGAACGGGTAGCCATTTTGTGTATTTTTAAAATGGCCACCATTTTTGAATTCAAAATAGTTAAAAGAAAATCTTTAAAATAGAAATACAAAGTTAATACTATCTTTGGATTCCTTTTTAAAAGAAAAGTTATTTGCTCTTGGTATAGGGCTTTGTTTTCAATTGCATCTCAGCGCATTTATTACCAGATTCTATATTTCTCTTTACTTGTCTCACGACTTTGGCAAAATCTGTTTTCAATGTACAAAAGTAATGGCCTTTTATAGTAAAATATATTCTTTAGCTGAGATGTATTATCGAATGTTTTTCTGTTACTACTTATAAAACCTGCTTTCATTTTTTTATAGCCACCACTACGTATACAGTAACTACTGTATATGCAAGATAAGGTACTAAGAATTTTGGAAAATAACCTTTAAGTATTTTTGGTATTCAGCAATAATCCTAATCTAACAATTCCATACTGTCTCCTTCGTATCTTATTTATAGAAAGCTGAATGCAGAGTTATCGTTTCTTAGCATTAATCTTAGATAAAAGCAAAACGCGTTTTCAAAAGTCGAAATAATTATTCATAACAAAGTAGTACACAATATAATTGTCAGATTAGAGTTGGAAATTCTTGCGTACGGCCACTTTAGTAACAATTAGCCAAAACTTGAACTGCTCTCTGATTAGTGATAAAAGGTAAATGGCCTGAAATTGGCGAAACCAAACTTTAATAGTTTTAGAATTTTTGAAAATCTATATATAAAAAATAAATCATTTCGTGTTTCGGTGCTTCTGCTGTTTAACAATGACATTAAAATATTTAAAGAAATGCATTAACTGTTATGTACTTACGTGTTAGCTGAAAATAAGATTGTACAGAAAAAATTACACAAATTCATCCAGTATTTATTAAATTATAAGAAAAAGAAAGACGAGCTTATATATCGATAGACATTTCAGCTTACTGATTAAGACAAGGGAGATAACTTTCGGAAAAAGTCAAAATATAAGAAAAATTGCTACATAGATAAAATCATTTTTTTTTTATTTACTGGATGAATTTTGCAAAATTTTTGTAGTCTTTTCAGCTACCACGTAAGTACATAAAGTTTATACATTTCTTTAGCTAGTTTTTTTTTTTTTTTTAATAGGCCTAACGTAGGTACGTGTGTGTGAATCCAAAAAAAAAAAAAAAAACAATTGTGAAAAATGTACCTTTTATTTGACATATCGGAATACCAAATGTCCCTTATAAATAAGGGTTTATTTATATATATATATATATATATATATATGAGAGGATAAAGTCATTACATTTTGCGTTCCTAGAGTTCCAACAAGTCCAACTTGGCTTACAATCGTTTCCAAAACATTTTAGAAATACTTTATTTTATTTATATTTTTAAAAATAATTTTTAAAAGATTGTCCAAAAGTCTCTTCATCAGCGCCTGCATCGACACGTTATACAGAAAAGGCCCCCCAAAACACTTAGAAAACAAAAAGCAAAACATCAGGAGAACCAAGAGCTGATAGGGCGAAAGGGCAAACAAGCAGAGTGACAGACTACAAAGCCTTCCAATCCTCCTCCACGAAAATTGATATAAGAAGTTATTAGAGATTGAGTTTAAAATAAATTATAGTAGAGTACATTAACATTTAAAAAAATAGGAATAATATACTATATATAAAAAATATAATAGAAGTTAAGATAAAAAAAATTAATATACTGACAATAATATATGAAAATATAAAGGAAATTAAACTATAGAAATAGATTAATTAAACAATAAATAGTACCGGTAGAATAATGATAAAAATAAGACTATAATAAATATAAGATAAAAATAATAAAAAATAAAAAAATAAAAATAAAATATAAAAGTAAGAATAAAAATAAAAGAATAAAAAATAAAATAAAAGAATAAAAAATAAAAATAAAGGAATAAATAAAAGCAAAATAAGAAAAATTACATATAAAAAATAAATTATATTTATATATATATATATATATAATAAATCAAAGAACAAAAATAAAAATATAAAATAAACATAATAAAATTAATGAAAATAAAGTGAAAAGGTAAGATTAATAAATAACAGATAAAAAAATAAAAAATCCAATTTCGATAATGAGAGAGGCACTATACGTCTAAGTGCAAGTATCTCTACATTTGGAACGGGGAATAGAAAGGAGCCCTCAAAGTGAATGGTGTGCCAGAGAACAAGGGAATAAGAGCTTGCTAGGAAATCTGTAGGCTTCATTAATATCCAAAATAGTTCTCTGGTCAACTCGGCAGACACTTGGGGGGGGGGGGGGGGGTGTTCAATGCTTCAGTTAATCGTTGATAAATCTTTGTGTTTTCATCTTGACATCCTTGAACATTCAATGTTCCAATATAAAAATCCTTTACTTTGTGGAAATGTCATGAATCAAAGAGGCATAGACGGTTGAGTTTGCTGGCATCAACATGACAGTTGATCACGTTCTAATCGATAATTCCATTTCAATTTTTAATAATTGTAAATACATATATTTAGTCTCTTGGAATATATATATATAAAATTTAAAATATATGTCCACGTGTTACTCTATTTAGAGGAAAACTTAGTTTTGTGGTCTATTTAGTTTTAACATTTTTTAACTAATAAATCTTCTGTATGAGGTTGATTTTTTAACTAAATCTTCTGTATGAGGTTAATTTTAAATCTAATCTATGCTTGTGAGGAAACTTTTTTAAATGGCTGTATTTTTGCTGTAGGTGTAATTATTTATATACAGTTGGTTGTGGTAAATGAAAATCAATAACTAAATAATTATTAGATCAAGCCAACCTAAACATTAGGTAAAATCCCATTACCTCTCGAAAAAAACCCAAAGATCACATGGAAGCATAATTTTGATTGCTCATGTAAGATTAATTTTAATAGCGAACAGATTGAATCCTAATATGATTTATAGCGCAGATCAAGCTAGATTATTTTCCTTAATAAATCAATAAAAAATTGATTTTGACCATCTTAAAAAAATGGTCCAAATTACTTTCACAAAAAAAGAATTGGTGCTCCTATAGATGACGCACCATGTTTCCGTGACTTTTTCCCACTCTTTTTTGGGGAAGCTTTCCAACACTACAACCACTGATCATCACTTTGGTCTGGATAACATTTACTTCCAGATCTTTTCATAGCATTCCTTTGAGTCAATTTTAAAAACATTTGATTAACAATGGTTCCTTTGACACAAAACAAAAATTAACATCTAATTAATAACAGTTGTTCGTTCTTTATTTTTATATATGTATTTTAGTTTGATTTTCTTTGTCGTGATTTATCGACTGCCAATCTTCAAGTTATCGTTTGGAAGTTTTCGCCTCATCAACTCTCGGGTGCTTCCGTAATCTGCCCGAACGTTGACGACGCTAAGTTACGGAAAACTGGTGCGTTATCTATAAGAGTACCGAAAAGTTTAGTAAGTGAAAAGACAGCTTAGAATCCTATATTAAGTCCACCATATTAACGAGGGCCCCTTTTTCTTTAAGATGGGACTTTTTATAGCCATAGAGGCACACAATATTGAAAAACACCAACATCAAAAAATAAACCGTCCGTCATTTAAAATAGCAAGCTAACTTTAAGCAAGCTGGAAGAAAAAAAAAACAAACTATTAATGACACAAGATTTGTACATTTATAAAGAGAAACATTTAAAAAAAATTGTTTACATCCAAATTTAATCAAAATAACCCATTTCACTGTATGTAATTTAGATGATTAAAATAGGATTTAATATTTTTTATATAAAGATAAAAAGTAATTGTTATAAAAAATGATGTTTGTAAATTAGTAAATAAAGGGGAGTTATCTGAGTGTTGAGCTTGCGTTAAAACGTATTGGCCGAAGTTATTTTGTTTTCAATCGTGCGAATGTTCATTTTTTATTGCCGTTTTTTCACACGGAATTAGTTAGGTTTAAGGGACAGTATGTTTTGTAAGAAACAAATGAAAAATTCAGTGTTCATAAAAGTGTCATAACTTCAATTAATAGTAATTGATTGTTTTAACACAAATAGGTCACAAATGGATAGGTTATGCAAAAACTTGTTTTTGACTAATATCCACGTGTATTTGCTTTAAAAAATGTATGTTGGTCATTTGTATGAAATTTTGGGATAAAATTGTATTAATACAGATTTTTAGTAAATTTGTTTTTTTTATTTTCGCAAATTTTTGTACTTTAATTTTTTATTGGAGTTTCTTTTGCCACAGGAACTTAGGATTAGTGGTGTTTAATGAACAGTTATAACTGAGCAGGGCACATGTTCAACCCCTTACTACCAGCTAAACTTGTAACAGTTACATTTTTAGTCGTTGCTTCTCTCTGTTATCATCATCATCATCGGTTTACCACCCATCTTACATGCTGACATGCATTGAACAGCCCTGTGAAATTGACTTCCAAATTAATCTATCTCTGTCCAGGTCTTTATTTACTCCCCCTTCCCTCGGGTCCATCCTTATCACTTTCTTCCATGTTTGCCTTGGCCTTTCCCTGTGAACTGAATCTACTACCTCAACCATTCTACATCTACTAGCCCAAGAACTCTCATCCATTCTTTCAACGTGGCCATACCATTGAAGTCTCCTGTTCTGCACACATCTTCCTATATTGTCCAGATATAATCTTTAAGATTCACATTACACATTGTATTATTCTCATAATATCTCTTCATGCAACGCATGTCCTCAACTCACAATGACAAGGTTTCACTTCTGTACATCATCACACTACATACGCATGCCTGATAGACTTTTCCCTCTGCTGATTAGTAATGACAGAAGTTCTCTAAACTTACTCCATCCACTCCTAATTCTTAGTCACACTAGCACCTGCTCCACCCTGTGCTCCAATGGTATCACCAAAGTAACAAGGCTTCTCAACACCCTCAATAGCTTCGCCATCCAGATATACTTTCTCCACATCTGAGTTCTCATCCATCTCCGTTGTCTTATAATTCTTGCACACCAATTGGTTATCATCTCTCAACCTACCAGTAATTCCACTGAACTTCTTGTGGACCCAATGCTTACAAGTACCACAAAAAAGTGAATTGCACATGACTCTCTTTCCACAAAATGAGCAGGGAACTCCTCTCTTTTTGGGGAAGCTTTCCAACACTACAACCACTGATCGTCACTTTGATCTTGCTAACATTCATTCTCAGACCGTTACTTGTCATAGCATTCCTCCCAGTTTTTAGATCATCTAATGTTTCATAGGCAACTGTTACAGCATCTCTACTGGACAACCCGTACAAAACTCTGGACAATGCATCTAAGACACAACCAAAAAGCTACGGACTCACTACAGAACTCTGATGTACTCCTACTTCAACATGAAAGCTGTCACTAAATGTGCTGTTAATTCTAACATGAATTTAAGCATTTCTGTACATGGCTTGAACAATCTTCACCAACCACTCTTTTACCCCTAGTTTATGCATAGCCCACCAGACAACCTCTCTTGACACTATCGAAAGCTTTTTCCAGATCTGCAAGATACAGGTTCTTCTTCTTACCAAGGTACTTCTCTTGCATTTGTCTCTGGATAAATATAGCACGAGTGGTACTTTGTCCAGGCCTAAAAACAAACTATCTATGCTTATCTGACTTTTCTTATTTTCTAGATTGCTTTCAGGACGGGATCCATCAACTTTAAACCTGTAATTACCTCTATCGAGTGTTTCCCCTTGTAACAATTCACAATTGTACTAAGTTCCTAGTTTTTCAGGATAACCTCTTTTATGATCTGATCTGTGATCTCGATGCCTGTTTCACCCGCAGCCTTCAACATTTCTGCAACAAGATTTGAGGGTCCTCCAGCCTTACCCTTCTTCATCTTACAGCTTCCCGTACCATTTATTTCTCAATTCTTATAGCTGGACCAGATACTACTTTAGCAACTTAAAAAAAAAAAAAAAAAACTTATGAAAATATAAATTCTTTTTATTTAGTTCCTCACAAATCTCCGGTTTGACCTCTGACCTTTGGTGACAGTCATTCCCAATGGTTTTCTAGTCATAAACTTTGCTTAAGCCTGTCACCAGACTGAGCTACGTTTTATAAATTTGGTGTTACAATGGAATTACAACTACTATAAAAATTAACGTAATCCAATTGCTTTTGATAGGTGCTTGATTAGTTTTTTCTATTCCAAGTATGTTATATAAAATGCCTTCGTCATTCTGACAGTCTATTGCTGTTTTAAACATCAGTGATTGGTAAATGGTTTAGTGTTCATATAATTTGATTATTATAATTAATACAATTTTTTTACGTTCGGTAATAAGCTTTTAATTTATTGGTCTCTGGTATTTTTGTATGGTGTCTTTGAATAAACTGAGTTGTGAAAGATTCTGAAGCAGGTCTATAGCAGATGTGGAAGTTCTCAATTTCTTTTTATAATAGTTTGTTCAAGGGAAGAGTTTATAAGTCCTGTGTACGAAGCGTGACGATGTATGGAAGTGAAACCTGGCGAGAAATGATATGAGAATGATACAATGGATGTGTAATGGGAGTCTTAAAGACAGGCTTAGATCTGATGACCTCAGAGGAAGATTAAATCTGGACAGTATCAGAAAGCTGTGCAGAAGAGACTTTGATGGTATGGCCATGGCGAAAGAACGGATGGGAGTTCTTAAGTTGTAGAACAAAACACTTAAATTAGAAGGTCCAGTTCATAGGGGAAGGCCAAGGAAAACATGAAAGGAAGTGATAAAAATGGACTTGAAGGATAAATAGACTTGGCCAGAGATAGCTTAGTTACTTTCTTAGTCATCCAACACATGCCAGCATGTAAAACAGGCGTTAAACCGAATATGATGTCGGCTGAATTTTGAAAACTGACTCTTTGGGTTTTCAGCAGACTTCTACCTTTTTTGATTATTTCAAGCCAGAAATTACGTTTCTGAAAATGCCTGTCATACCAAAGACACATATTCACGTTGGTGAGGAAATATCTTTTAGGAGGCTAAATCTTTGTCCGAAACACATGGTTGAAATGGAAGGGACTGCAATTGATAATATTTCTTAACAGGTCTTTGAAGTTGGAGCAAATTCTTTGCTTGAGTTGGACAATTTCAGGCAGGATCAAGCGTCGGAGATTTCTTAATCATGTATCACTTTTTGAAAAAATTGAATTTAGATTTTCTTCATAAAAACAAAAGTTCAATTCTGATCATTAAAAAATGTGTCCATTATCTTCAAAATCAAAACTATATAAATGCATTGTCCCAGAAGTCGCTGACACTGACTACCAAATCCTGAAGTCTCATAGCCAATTCTAGTCTTTGCTCATAATCCTGAGGCTGAAGCTGCTGGACAAGCTGAATTTTGTATGGAAACATGTTCATGTCATGCAACATCCTATGTAAGGAGAATAATGAAACTCCCAACTGTCAGGATTTTCTTCTGATTGAAACTGTTGGATCTTCTTCCAGACTTCACCCCAATTCTTCCCCGATTGTCTTCAGTTCTTACTGAACGAGACCTTCCGGATCTCGGGAGGTCACATGCTGCACCTTGTTTTTGAAAACGGCTTATTATAGCTTTAATGGTATTTACACTTGCTGCATCTATAGTGTTAAAATGTCGTCGGTAACACTGCTGGGTTTCTGAGTTTGACCCATGTGACTCAAAATAGCATTGTACAATGTGGGTGTGTTCCTCAATGCTGTATTTGCTCATGATAACGTCGGAAGAATAGCTTAAACTACTCTGAAAAAAAAAATTTAAATATTTAAAAACAAAGTTATGAATTTTTTTTCAAGAGTCAGTGACTTTTGAGTGGAATATTGCTTAGGTCAGTCTGACATTTTAAAATCGAAGTCTGAGCATTTCGTTTCCCTACTCCACGACCCTTTTCCCTTAGCATTTCACTTTTGAGATTTCCTGTGCTCTTCTGAATGCAATCACCTCTCTCTCTCTCGCTTCAACTAGACTTAATGTTAATACTACTTGTACCTGCTCAGCAATTTTAGCTTGCCTCGTATTGCTTGGTGTCAGAACTACGGCAGTGAACATGGGCATCACAACATTTTTCAGCAGACTAAATCTATAAATATGTAAGCATGGTTCGCTGTGTCCAGAGTGGATGGAAGTGCTGTCCACTGTGATTCCTCCTCCTCCTGCTGATGAATATCAACGGGAAAAGCTGACCAAAAGAACCAACAATGTCTGGTCAAATGTTTCTTGAATTTCAGGCCGACAACGACTTACCGCAAGTTGCATACAAAGCCCCCTCCCTCCAGATAGGGGAGATGCAGACTGGATTTCAGCTCCCAGATGACTGGTCAATTCGTGTTGGCCAGAACATTTTATTTCATTAATCAGTTTGCCCAACACATGCTAACGTGTGAAACCAACGTGTGAAACCATGGAGTTAAACCTGTAATCATGTTGTGAAAATTAATTTTTATATTTTATAATATAAAAATTAATTTTCACAACATGATTACAGGTTTAACTCCATTAATTCAAGTGAATAAGAAACATTGGATTTAGGGTCTAATTTTTTAAATAAAATTAGACAACATGAATTATTCTTCAAATGAATATTAAAAGTTTGGAATTAATGTTAGACTTGAGAGCAGAAAGGTATCAAAATGTCTTAAATGTCAAGAAAATAACATTCGCAATAATAAATTTGGTGTTGTGCAATTTGGATTTCAGCAGTTGGCAAGATACCAAAAGGCTGGTGGGTTACTTAAAAAGGCCGCCATTAAAATAGTATACAGGAAAGAGAGGATGGGTTCAACTTTGGATTTTCGGTGGTCTAATAGGTTTTGTATTTTAAAGATAAATGAGCATGAAGGTGGACCATTTTTCCATGACTTCAGAATTGTAAATCTGAAATGTAATTTTTTTTTTTTTTATAATTAAAAATTTTTTTTTTTTAAATTTTATTTTTTAATAACAAATGAATCTCATTGGACGAAAAACAAACATAGGAACATAGTGTAGGTATCTACTAAATTTGATTTACATTTTTATTTTTTTTACCCCAAAGACGTGAAAAAAAAAATGCTAGGTTTTACTACTTGCTCCTCTCTGATGGAAAAAAAATAACGGTTTCCACCTAAGCTAAATAGCAAAATTTATTTATTTTTTCTAAAGAATTGAATCCTCTAAGGTTACTGATATCATGAAAAGTAAATAAAATGCATGTCCAAAATTTTTTTCTAATTTAAAAGTGGTATATATCTCCTCCATCTTGGCAGCAGGCAAGTTGGCCGAGAGAGTAAGGATGTACTTTCAGTCGGAGATGAAGGTTTAGGGTTCAAACATCGAGGTTGATGCATTTGTTGTATCCAGCCACACTTCGTCATAAAAAACGAAATGCGTGATGGGAGGAGATATATAGGGGGGGGGGGGGAAGGGGGAGAAGAGATCCCCCCCCCCCCCCAAAAAAAAATAAAAAATTACTGCATGGTTATTTATTTTGGTTAATGAATTAAAATGTTATTCCAATTTTGTATGCACCACATTGGTGTTAGTTTTGTTTTACCCATGCTTGGCTGTCGGCGGATTAACTAACTCGAATATTATTTGTTCATGGAGGATATATTTGCATAAAACTGGTTCAACAAGATTACTTACAACCTGTACAAATATCTTAACGCCCAAACCAAACGGAATGATTAAGGAATTAGACTTGACCAAAAATGAGATCCTATGAAAACGTAATTCTGTACGCACCAGACCTCGTGTTGGATGTGTGCGTCCACTCTGCATGAAAAATCAGTTTCAAGCTTGTGCATCACCGATATGACCCCTTATCGAAATGTTCGGACGGATCTAAAATAAGATGCATTCAAGCTGTGCATTTACTTGCAACACCTTTGCTCGCTTTCATTTGGATACGGAACATTTCTTTGAAATCATTCTGTATTACCAAACGGTCGTATCCAAAAAAAACACTGAAAAAAAGTTGTGCAGATTTTAATAACACTATACACTAAAAACTAAACTAATGTATAGTTTTTAAATAATTTGTGTATGTATATACGGACTCTGTAGTGAGTAGTAGTATGAACACAGCCGTTATCGTGGCTTCAATGCATGTTCCTTTCAGTAGTAGAACACTTTGACGACGACTGCCTTTAAATAGATTTAATCTTGCTGATTTACCGGGTTGTTGATGACAGCCGTATGGGATAAGACGTCAGAATTTGAGTTTGAAAAATGACTCGTGTTCCGGGGTTTGAGTTCGGCGACGGGTATGGATAATCTTCTCTACACTGACGATTCCCGTACGGATGAAACGTATACGTATGTAGATTAAAACAAATGGGTGAATCCTTAGAAAGTGACCTCCAGGCTGTAGTGGAATCGGGTCATAAATGGTTGGTAACCTTTAATGCCGCAAAGACAAAGCTACTTTCCTTCAATAACTACAAAAAAACCTCTTCAACCACCGATTGCCATGGCAAATGACACCCTACCTGAGAGTTCAACATTAAAGCTCCTCGGCCTAACATTTGCAGGTAATATGAATTGGAACAAATACATAGACATTGCCAAGGCTGCTGCAAAGAAGGTGGGCTCCCTCTACCGTGCAACTAAACTCCTTACACCTGACATTATCCTATATCTCTACAAAGCAACCATCCGCCCATGCATGGAGTATTGTTGCCACATCTGGGCTGGTGCATCATCCACTCGTCTCTCCCTCTTAGACAAGGTCCAAAAAAGAGTCTGCAACTTTACTATCCACCAAGCTCCAGCCCCTGTCCCATCGCTGCAATGTAACATCCATGTGCTTGTTTTACAAGTACTTCAATGGATTGTGCTCTGATGAACTTGCTGCCCTGGTGCCCCCTCGATGTACATACACTAGACGAACCCGACAATCAGCTTAATCCCATCCATCTGTGGAGGTACCCAGATGCCAGAGAGCCTTCTACTCCAATAGCTTCTTTCCTCGTGTTACCGGCCTCTGGATCTCCCTCCCTGTTTCCCCGATTATACAGACATGCATAGGTTTAAAACTAATATAAACAGACATCTCTCTACACAGCTCCCTTCTTAGGATGATCCTCTAAACTTACACACTAATTCTCAGTAGCCCCTTACGTCTACAGTGGCGTTCTGCCTTGTTTGGGGTGAACTATGGATGAAAAAAGAATTTTTTAAAAATACCAGCAGAAACCGGTTGGCTGGTTTCTCTCAGCACGGAATTTTATTTAACGGCAATTTTTATTTTCTTCCTATATTTTCAAAAAATCAAAAATGTTCTGAAAAAAAATACTGTCTGACCCTTTGATACCTTTTAATTGGTCTTTTTTAATAACATTGACAAACTCTATTTTATAATACACTAGGTGCCCATGGTGTGAATTTATGTGATCATTTTCAAAATTTACCATGTTTCGGAGAATTTACGAAAAATCCGACAAAAATTTGAGTTCTAAATATCTCACCCGTATCCAACTTCAAATTGATTTTTTTCAAATTGGAAGGCAATCTAAGGGTTTTCTCTGGTATATATTCAGAAAGAGGAGAAAAATGCTTTCAGATAGACGGAAACAACATTTTTTTAGTGTTGCTTCTAAATTATTTGGCAAGGTTTGAAAATTGACTATTTTTCTTCAGCAGTTTACTTGCACACCGAAAGAGAAATGAAGTGACCGGTTAGTATCAAATCGTAATCGTTGCATATTTTTACATGCGTTTGTTTTTGTTTTTTTTGCATTGTGTTCCCTGGTTCTTCTAGTTAAAGAAGTTCTAAGAAAATGTCATTTTATGAAGCCTTGAAAAATCAATAAATTCCTACTCTGGACGCACTGTGAGCCCCTCCACATTTAAACACTGCCCGTATCCTGCCAGTTTTTGATAAAATTAAATCTAAATCAACAAATACCAATAGATGTCGACTTAAATCTTAAGATGTGATTTTGTAATAACAGACTTCATCGGCGAAGGTCACGTCATGCCATCCGATTTCTTCCCTGGGGGCCTCAAGCTGAACACTGATGGTGGCTACATCCAGATTCTGAGCAAGGTAGTGAAAGCCTGGATCGACCAGGTCGGATGCAGGTGTGGCAACAAGGCTCGGCACCTTAGCGTACTAGCCAGAAAACTCAACCTGGTTGCCACCGAGCTTAGTCGACCACATTCACCCGACTGCAATCCTGTCAACTTCTTTGTATGATGCGTTGTGGAACAAGGCACAAACAGATACAGCTGCAACATGAAGGACAAGCTAAAGACCACAATCACCAGAGCCCTTGTGGGTGGTGGGTGGGGGCTAAGTTGGGAGATAGCGACGAAAGCCAGTGGCCGGTACCACAACCGCCCCAGGATTCATCAAAGGTCAGGTCCATCGAGTGAAATCAGCAAATCATTAAAACAAACTGACCCAAGTTTGATATAAGAAAAACTTCACATACACATTGCAACTGTCAGCATTTATAATTTATTTCAACTTCCCAGTCTCTTCAGAATGCTAACAGGACAGCTACATATTGGAAATGACGGAAAAAAAGAAATATTCACCAGCCAAAAAAGAAATCTCATAAGCAGAGAGAGGGAGGGGATAAAAAAGGGGGGGAAAGGCAATCCACTTGAGTTAAAATCATCACAAAAAGAAGGGGAGGGAAATAAGATGTCAGCTAATATGTATCTACAGTTGGAATGAAAAATGAAATAAAACTTAAGATACGTCGATCATATTTGTCATGAATATATTGACACAAAGCCAAACTTCCCCCTCCCCAGCCGCGAGACATATATATATATATATATAAATTGAATGACATAATAAAATGAGAAATTAATCAGATTTTATTAAAGTTCAAAAACAAGGATACTGCGTCCTTAACTCATGAGTTTTCAAAGAAAATCTTCTCTTCAGAGGACCATTACCGCAATTACATTATTGCAGGTAATAAAGATTAAGCTTTGAAAATACATAAAAATATATAAAACATCAAATATATTGGCCAAAAACACTTTTTTGTTAAACTTATACAGTTCATCCAAGTCATAAAGATTATATATATATATATATATATATATATATATATATATATTTTCTTCGTCCGATTTATTTTTGAACAGGCTTTTGATTAGTCGTCTATAAGACGGTGGTGTTTGCCTGTCAGTCTTAATCAAAGTCTTCCTGGCTCGGCGATCTATTACATTTATTGTATTTTCACATGCACATGGGTACAAATCTGATCTTGTGTATAAATGGGAAAGTTTTTCTTTATTCATAGAAAGATGCCTATGTTTGTCACAGAAAGTGACTGTTTATAAAAATATATGGATCGACTGTAGGCGAGGGCGACACAAAGGCTTCCTTTTTATTGACACAGATGTTGGGGTGGGCACCAGTTTTTTCACGTTTCGTCCGATGTAACCTCCGACCTTCTTCGAACTTGGAAATCTGTAAGGAATTTCGAATGGAACCCTTTATTTAATCCACAAGTATAGTCATGATAGTAAGAGTCTTAAATGATTATTAATTGTATTCTTAGTATCGCTCGTACTAAGGATTGAACCTTCAACCCCCAGAAGACTGTCACTTAGAACGGATACGTAGCACTTCTATCTGTTACGACACGGGTTTTAATGCTGTTAAACCCACCAATGACTCATTTTCAGACTATGAAAGTATTAGGTAATGCAGACCATAAATAACCGTTTCAATGTACGACTGAAATGTTTGTTACTTTCGGATGTTAGTCTATTATCTAAATGAATAAATGTGAAAGTTGGGTCCATTTCTCGTCAAAATGCTCTATTTCGCGTTAATTCAACTCTACACAATAGACGCACCATCTTTTTTATTTTTTTATGGAAATCGCTCCAGACAAGGCATGAAACCACTTGATGTGAGGAGTTAAAAAAAAAAACACCTACTTCAAGGTCAAAAACTAGCCAATGATAACTGTTAGGTGGATAGATTCCAACCCAGAAAACAGCAGTTCTTCCCCCTTTGTCAGAAACATCGAAAGTAAAGCCAAGTTAGTCACTTTCTACTGCAACTTAATTTCACCTCATTTTGCATGGAATTCTTGATTGAAATTGGTACCAAAGTCAACTTTTTCCAAATTTTTACACAAAATCCATGAATTTTTTTTTTTTTTAATGAAAATAAAGGTCTGTATTTGTTTAAAATAACAATTTAAAATCATAACTCAAAGAAAAATTAATTTTGTTAACAATATTATCATTGAATAAAGCATTGTTTAATCAATATTTTTTGTGTGAAAATATTGATTAAATATGCCATTATTATTTCATTTATTTAATCTACAAAAGTACAGAGAAAAGATAAAATATACTACACTTAATAAAACATCGAAAAAAGTAATTAAAAAAAAAAACTGGAAACAATTATTGGCTATACACTACTTTTATCAAATAATGAATAATTCAGACTTTTGATTTTTTTTTTTATATAATTAAAAAAAAAAAATTCAAACTTATTTGCGTGTATCCATATTTGGCGTAATTCTTTTTCTTTTGGAAATCCAAACACATGCAGTGGGCATTTTAACTTTGTGAATTATGAAATGTAATTTAAAAAGGCGCAAAATTAAGTTAACCAACCACAATGACGTCAGAGGGGGGCAAGAAGTTAGTTGCTTGGCCTTGTTAACTCTCGGTGGCCATGCTTCAGTTTGAAATTACCAGAAGGGGACACAAAGCATCTGATGAAGGCCGGAGAGTACAAAGACTGAAACATTGCGAAAATAGAAACCAAGAAACCTGTAGATGTTTATGAACATAACTTTCCGTCTTTTTTCCTGAGGAAAACTTTATATTTTATCCTATCGGAACTTTTTATTTTTCTTGATACAGAAATCGTTTGTAGTTTTGCTAAGGCAGTGGTTCTTGAACCTTCCCCCCCCCCCCCCTTTCAAGTGGCCTATTATGTTAAGATAGACCTGGCAAAAGACGGAACTCGTTTTGGAGTACGTTTATTTCTGCATCCTTAGCTAAACATTAATAGACTTAACAGAAGAAAAAACAAGAATGTTTGAATTGTAGCACCCTGTAATATAATATTTTATATATATATATATAGATATTAATAGACTTTAAAAAAAAAGAAAGAATGTTTGAATTGTAGCTGTAAAGTTATTACCACCTTGAGAATTTGGGCCCACTTAATTCCTCTTCTAAAGACGGGTTTTCATGAAACTAATTTTCTGAACACCAGAATTTTTGGGAGATTCATCACCAGTGTTTGCTTGCTGAAGGAGTGTTCACGTAGAGATTGTCTTACTGTATATCTGACCAACCACGGTTTGAAATACGATTTCTGGTTTCTTTATTTTGGAACGTATCGACAAGGACTGGAATGCGAGTCAGCGCAAATTCATTGCTTTAGGAGCTGCACCATTACAATTTCAGTTGGTCTAGTTCTTCGAAATGCTTATTAAATTTTAGTTAGCGGAAGACATGTTCTTCTTTCTGGTTGTTTTGAAAGTGGGGGGGGGGGGGGGTTTAATTTTTTTTTTATCACATTAGCTGGCTGGCGATTTTAAAACCTTATCGCATATTTTCAACATTTTATTCATTAAATACTAAGAATACACAGCCATATACGTACACACACACACACATTATATAATATATATATATATTATATATTACTGTGTATTTTAGGCAGCATTTTCTCATTTATGCAAACATTGTTAAAAATAACAGAATTCGTCTGTTATACCTTTTTTCTATTTTTTCAATTTTTCTGATGGTCTTTTTTGTATTGAAAATCAAAAAAAAATAACACGGAAAATTAAATTTTTTAATTTTAATACAAAAAAGACCATCAGAAAAATTGGAAAAAAAAATGTATAATTAAACGGACGAATTCTATTATTTTTAACAATGTTTGCATAAATATATATATATATGTATATTTTATTAATTTAATTTTTAACCTCGCATATCTTTCTTTAACACATAATTTAGACGAAACTAATTTAGCCCTTCAAAACAAACGCCTCAGATAAAAAATAGTAGTTAGCAAAACCTGGCTCACAGGGGGGGGGGGGGGGGGGATATTTTAAAATTTTAAACTTTAATTTTTTAATTTTATCCCCCTTTTTGGACTTAAGCTTTTTAATCTCACATATCTTTCTCTAACACAAATTAACATTTCAAAGCAAATAACGTACCCAATCTTATACGAGACCCTCCATTTGACAAAGCTGAAATAATTTTATACCCAAACAAAGTCATCGAGTTTAAAATTGTTAAAAATAATCTGCATCATATTTTATTTACCTCCTCTCCAGCAGGTTAGACACAAGGTCAGGTGTGGGTTCTGATTATCCCTTAATAGACTTAAAAAATGGCCTATGCTGGAAATCTCATTTCTTTGATCAATCATAACTCAAAAACCAAGGTTCTATAAGTGTGTAGAATTTCAGCGTCAAGGCACCCCAGAGATCCAGAAAGTTCAATCATGAAATCATGTTATCTGTGTGTACGTACGTATGTGCCACCCTGTATCTCATCAACTGTTTGATGGATTCAGCTGATTTTTGGCAGAGATAGAGGTTCTAGGGTCTAGTTGATGGCATTGTAATTTCAGTTTACCATATACCTTAGTTTTCCAGAAAATTAAAAAAAACCTTTTAAATGACCATTGCATTGAGGCATAGCCTTTACAAAAGTAGTGACATTCCATGATAAATGCCAGTATACTGAAATCATATGTCCTTAAGTTGAAAATTCATATACACTAAATGTATAAAAGCAAGGAAATTCCCAAATTTTGACACTTTTATTGTCATTAAGGGTATGCGAGCACAACAGGGCTATGTATTTTACTGGTAGGACTTTTTCTTCAGCGCACCTCACACACTTCATCCACGCATGCATAGAGATTTATACTGTAGTGATGTGATAATGAAATGGTTTGGTTGATATGTAGTCATACCCTTAATGACAATAAAAGTGTAAAAAATTAGGAATTTCCTTACTTTTGTACATTTAGTGTATATGAATTTTCATCTTAACCCTATTAAGGGCATATGATTTCAGTATACTGGCATTTATTATGGAATTTAGTATGTATCTGTTCCAATAGAGCTCAATACGGAAGTATTAGAATTGGTAGATATATGGTTTGTTTGGATTACATCGCAAAGTTGAGGGTTGATCTTTGCGACTGCCTCAGAACCAACAACAATGTATTGGTTCTAAGGTTGTTGTAAAGACCGAAACTGTTTATCATGCAAGCTGCCATGTTGATCATATTCAAGAGAGATAATACAAACTTTTGCGAAATCAATAAATCATAGAATTTGGTATATTCGAACTACTGTTCTTTATTTGGGTGTTTTTATCACAACACTTCGGCAAACACCCAAGATGAAAACAGTAGTCCGAATATACCAAATTCTACGAATTATCAACCCTCATCTCAAAAATTCAGAAGCATAAAGAAATGAAGTCTTGAATTTTGGGTGTTTTCTCCCTTAGCTACCTTGAATATAACCAATAATGCTGCTGATATATCAACATTACCCGTTTATTGAGAAAATTCTTTTCTTTTATAAAATAAATACTTTTTTTTAAATTTACGTGATTTTTGGTATAAGACAGATACATACAGCAAACATATTTCTATTTTTTTTTCTTTACTCGAATGTGCCCGTGCTTCTGGAAAAGCACCTATGCCTGTCCTTTTTGCCGATACTGTCTTAATCTGTAATAAAAATAAAATCTTTTTGATGTCTTAAAGTTTTAATTCAACAAACTTGTTTGATATTTTTTTTGGTGTGTGGGGGGGGGGGGGGGCATTTATAACGACAGCTAACAGAACGAAAAAGGGGAAAAAACAAAACGAATCTTACCAAAGGCAATATAATTTACTCTTCTACTTATTTGGATAAGTTTATTTGTGTTTTAACTTTTTTTTTTTTTTTTCCTCCTTTTGTTTAAAACAAACCTGGAGTCTACTTGTTTAATTAGAACGGGGGAAAAAATGTCTGAAATTAGTTTTGATAATCGCTCAAAAAACGAAAATTAAACAAAATAATCCTAGAACATTACATTTCCCCCACGATTGGTGACATTTATTGGATGTTTCTAACTATTTTGTTTATTTTTCGATTTTTCACCAATTATCAAGGATCCCCGTGTTGGGCTTATCATAACCATCCATTTGTTTTCGTTCTAACTAAACAGGTGGACACCAGGTTTGTTTTACACAAACAAAACTAAAACACTTTAAAATAAGTTAAAACACAAATAAACTTATCCAAGTTAGAAGAGTAACGTTTATTTGTTTTTTTACCCCTTTTTCGTTCTGTTAGCTGTCGTTAGGAATGCCCCTTTTTATTTATTAAGTGATGATTTATTTTATTACAATTGTAAGTTGATGTACAAAATGATAAAATTTGAGTAATCAGTAGATGGGTACATGAACTAGTGGTATCTTTATGCATTTTAGTATCTTAGCTAAATAATAGCAATGTTCATTTTGAAATTTTATTTATTTGTTCAGATTTGGCCCTCTTCCAGAAGGCCATTTTATTTATTTTTTTCTTGGATAACCTTATTGGCTTCCATCTAGGTGAACACATTCGACTGCAGACAGCCTGAGTCAGCTCACACCTTTTTTGCCTTTTCCTTTCTCTCTGTAGTATATATTTATATATATATATATAAGCCTTGCTCATAAGAAAACTGCTGGGTTAATAACACCTGCTGCTGCTGCTGCTACACTTGTGGGAGAACCATTGCTGCTGCTACCATTATTATTCCTGTTCTATTTCCTGCCACTATTTATCTAATGTCTTGAGGAAGATAAGGTTTCTTTTAGCAGCATTATTTTAAAAGCAGAACGCAGTGGATTGAGTTGGAAGGGTTAGCTGTGTGACGTGTGTATGTATATATACATAACTATTTCCAGGAAGGATTATTGTTCTCAAATGGATACCATTCTATGCAATGCGTCACTTCAAGTTCATAGAATGTGAACAACGTATTGTGCACGTCACTCTTTGGTAAGATGTCTTCCTCTTTTTAATTCCATTTAATATTGGGTTTCTGTGTGTGTGGGGGGGGGGGGGTGCTTTTTTTTCTTTAATCTATTTTGAATTGGCTATTCTGGATTTATTCTAAAAGAGGAACATGACCACTGTTAAATGTCAGAATGCAAAGTCTAACTCTTATTTCTTACAACCTTTCTCTTGTTTGACATGTTTGCTTTACGGTCTGAATTTGTCTTTTATAGCTTTTATATATATATATATATATATATATATTTCATACATATATAATAAGATAATATATTAAGCTTCTTGAGTAGTCGAGCGTTCTCACAGTGATTTATTTCATTAAATAAACGTGGCCGAAAAGTTAGCCTAGAGATACCAAGCAAAATATATGCATTAAATTAATTCAAAAATAGATGAAAATTAAAGGGATTGTAGTATGTATCCTGCGCTTGGTCTGATGAATTCCTTTAGAGATGAAATGAGCATTTGTGTAGCTTACTTGCCATAAGTATATATGATTTGAAGTAAAGATCGGATTCTACCCTTCCTGATGAGATCTGTTTCTAACAGCTGTTGATCGATAACATCGGCATGCCAGTGTTGCAGATTTTGTACATGTCTGTATAAATAAAAAATAATCATATATTATATATAAAGCTCTATTTGATAGTGAGCACTTTTTATAAGCCCGGTTGAAATTTTTTGGATTAATATATATATATATATATATATATTGGTTTATGTTTAATTATTTATTAAACAATTTATATAGTGTATATGTTGGCTATTTGTTCAAATACTAGCTACAAATTGCTGAAAGATCCCATGAGATGAAACGAGCATTTGTGCAGCTTACTTGCCATAAGTATATATGTAGGTGATTTCAAAAGTCACTACTTATTTAAAATAAAATCTTGGTATGCCAATTTAACGTCTAAAATGTGCCCAAAAATAAACTAAGAATTCTAATTCGCATTTCTCGGACGTAAACTTCATATTGACATTGTAATTTATTCTGCCAATTTAATTGCATTTACAATAACGTTTCTTTTGACTTGAGTAAAATTGTAATCAAAACAAAGTCGAGAAAAGGATCAAATTATTCTAAGAACAAGATTTCAAAAAAAATTGTTTAAAAAAAAAAAAAAAAAACTTTTTTATTGGGGATGGGGGTGTAAATAAACACATCTGAACAAAGTTAAAATAAATAAAACAGGTTCACCTTTAGGTTGTTTCACTTGGCTGAGATCAAAGTGTAGTATCTGTTCCGATGGATGCTACACCCTGTAGACCAGTATCGTCTTGGCTTTCGGGCCTTGATTCCGTCGGTCTGAGGGATTGTCCTGTGTAGTTCTAGGAGAACCACTCTCCTAGGCTTTGCCTTCTCACCCTTTGAGAAGAGGTTAGTTTCAGGATAATCGCCTGAGGCACCCCTATTAGGGAATGCCAGGCATTTTTTTGTAGGTCAGAGTGCTCTTCCTCTAGGGTGCTGGCCTTTCAATCCCACTTTCCGACCTTGTCACATCTTACTGCTGTGGGAGGGGAAAAAAAAAACACAAAAAAACTATAAACCTACATAAAATAAATATATTTGCAAAAATCTTAATTATAACAAGAGTGTAATCTCAACATCTATTTTAATGCATTTTTTAAATGTGGCTTAAAAAGAATTAAATCGTTTTTAAAAACGAACATTATGCTAAATTTTTTTCATACGCAAATCACTTGTTTTTGTCAAGTTTACAAATATAAGTAAATATAGAATACAATAGGTATCATAGGCCAATCTATTTAAGAATGAGAAAATAGATAATAGTGAAATTCCTTTCAATTTCAACCATCGATATTTTTTTTTTTTTTTAAATAACATTTGGGTGTAAACAAAATGTAATATTTTCTTTTTATAAATATACAATTCTTTCTCTTGTGTTGTTAATAATTTTTTTTTTTTTTTGTTTCCTTTTTTCCCAGGCCATATTTTATGCTAGGTTGCTATTTTAGGCGATGGACAATTTATTTTTTACGTGTAAAAAAAAAAAAAAAAAGTTTTTTTTTCAAATGTGGTGTGCGCTATTGTGTATCTGTATGCATATAAAGATAGTCCCATCTTCAAGAAAAGGAGGCACTCGACAATAAGTGGTCTTAATAAAAAAATTTTTAAGTTGTCTTTCACAAAAGAGTCCAAGTTGAAAACTTTAGCGAATGAAATACTAATGAATTCTTTTGCACAATTATCAAATTGTTTCCGTTTTACGTTGTTCAAATCTGAGTCTTAATTTATTTTGATTTGATTTCCGATTAAATTACCCGCGTTTCTCATGAAATAAAATTTGCATACATGATTATTCTTTCTGTATTTTACTATTATCACATATTAAGAGTAAGCTTCTGCTTCTTTGCTCATAAAAATAAAATTTACGTACGTGATTATTGAAGTGAGACGGACACACGTACATTCACTTTTATTATATAGATAATATGCAACTTTTAAGATTATAGTTATTACGTTTTATCAAGGAGAGTAGAAAGTGGACCTTGGGGTTACTTTCGACAGCCTCTTAACTCTCGTTTCCTTTATTTTGTCCTTTAGTCCTCACATTCCATGAGCGATGTTTCTGACAAAGGGGGAAGAATTGCTGTTTTTGTAGGTGGAATCTATGCATCTAGTACTTATCGTTGGCTAGTTTTTAACCTTGAAGTAGTATATATATATATACATATAATTTTATTTTTACATCAATTGGCTTCATGCCTTGTCTGGAGTGATTTCCATTAAAACAAAATCTAAGATTAAATTTATAAGTTTCTTCATCAGATTTATTTTTGAACAGGTCTTTGATTAGTCTTCTATAAGAGCCTGTCAGTTTTGATCAAAGTCTTCCACTCCAGGCTCAGCGGTCGTGAGGATCTAAGTTTGTAATCCCCAGGGCTGCACGGTCACATTTACACAGCTCATCCCAAGGAAGCTTCGGTCTTCCAGCCTGCCGATTTGATGCGATGGACATGTTTCTGGCCCGGGAGATCCAGCTGGGGCTTCGCTCGACATGGTTGTTGAAATTAATCTCAAATAAAGTGTCAAAGTTGTGCTTCAGTGTCATTTGTGCAAATTTTCTCCAAGGGGTAATGCGATTTGTCTAATGTTTCGGTTGGTTTGATCTAATTATCGCTTCCATTAATGATGAATTTTGTTGACCACAAGATGACATTTTGTAAGGAATTTCACTTGTTTGTAACTTGCATTTTTAGTTATACACTGAAAGTTGGCTTCTGGACCAATAGCACAGACGACAACAAACTTTCTCATTTCCAACAAACTTTGGCTAATTGATCTACCAAAATAAATTTGTACCATTGTTCTGCAAAGGTTTGTGTTCACATTAATCTTTTTTAAATATAATGTGAATAACATTTTCTTTTGAGCTATCGAATTAGTCTTTCTGTACAAACATAATTTTGTATTTATACGGGTGTCCTCACATGTTTCATCTTTTAAAGACTAATCAGTGTGGGTAGACACCGCTAACGCATCAACCTCAAGGTTTGAACACTAGAACTTGTCACCACCATGTGTGTGCTTAATATATATATATATATATATATATATATATTATAATGTAAATTATATGATTAAAATAAGAGGCATAATACATAAGATCTAAAAAAGTTACGGACTTGAAACAAAAATCTCAACAAAAGACAGATCCCAAAACGGGTTGATATGCTGTAAAGCCAATCCAATGTCAAAAATACTATTTCAATCTTGTCAAAATTAACTCCTTTATTGGGCTGAGAAAGATGAATGATAAAAGCATCTGTAAAAAAAAAATTTTGTTTTAAATAAATTAAAAAATATATATACATATATACATATATATATTATATACATATATTATATATATTTATATATTATATATATTTATATATGTATATTATATATATTTATATTATATATATTTATATTATATATATTATATATATTATATATATATATTATATTTATATGTATATATAAAATAAGTTTAAAAAAAAAAAATCATAAGTGTGACCGAATGGATCAACTGCATTCTACAATAATCTAAATTGCATTAACAAATTCAATTAACTTTTTACCAGTGCCGGGTTAATAGGGGGGGGGGGGGGCTATCATTTATTATTATAAAGTATGCAAAAAAAAAAAAAAAAAAGTTTACAACTTGCTGTTCTACCACCTATCCATTGCTGTTATAGTGGAAATGCCCCCCCCCCCCCCCCGCATCTATTACGACTTTTGACATGCTTATTAAAGACTTGTTCGTTTCCCAAAATAGTTGGTAGTAGCTTCCAAATTCTTGCGTATGTTTGTAATAACCGTAAATATTAGGTATTGCTTTATAGTTTCTTTACTTGCACTTCAACTTGCTTGAATTCTTTTCGCTTTTATGCATGTCTCAATCTAAAATACGCAACTAATTTGATGTTATATTTCTTATCAGGAAGTCAGACTAAATTCATTGCCTTCAAATTTATGTAGGTGTCGGGGAGGGGGGGCAGGGAAGGTAAGTGTTATTGTTACCCCCTTCCCACTCCAGCATTCTCGCGTTACAAACAAAAACGTTTGGTGCCTCCACCCTCCCCCCCCCCCTAACACACACTTAGCATGCACATGAAATCCATCAGTTCATGTTTATTACATCGTTTTCTGTTTATTATTATAAATAATTTTATTATTTTCTTGTCTTTCTATCAACTTTAAAGGGTTTTGCCTTTTTTTTTTTTTTTTTTTTTTTTTTTTTTTTTTTTATATAGTTACAAATGAATTTACGTTATTTGGACAACTATCCTCATCTTGGATGTTATTCTTACGTTTCGGCCTATGTACGATGTAACCTCCGAACTTCTTCAGGTGCATCTTTGTCGAACTCTGAATGTATATGCAATTCTGAACTGAATCTTTTTTTAATGTTAGGGGAAGGTTGTTCTTATTCCGTCAGCCATTACCGGGTAGAAGTAGTCTTTGTAATTTTATTCTTAGGATTGAACCTTTGACCTCCATAAGTCGGTCACTTAGAACCGACTACTTAACATCTATGTAGTATTACTAAATATACAAACATATATATATTTTTTTGTTGTTTTCTATAGGAGCTTAGATGAGATGTTTTCGGAAAGTTATTGCTCATAAATACTGTCCTTGTGTCATATGGATTACATATCCTCTGAATTTTTTCAAACTAACCCTTCAGATATAGTAGACAGACTAGTGAATTTTCGGGTGGTTAAGGTATCCTTTGATGTTTGATCCAGATTTCTGAGCTGATATCATGCTCTCTGGATAGTTGCTTCAGTAGAGGGTTTCTCTTAAGTTGTCCACCTTCTCTTGATGTGTATTAGTGTTACTGGATATTGCCTTTGTTTGATGTTGTAGACAACGGACGATTCCTTTCTTTACATTATATGGATGATGGGAGTTGAAATTGAGATTGTTCAGTGATGGTTGGCTTTCGATGTACGGATGACTTGAACTCCTGAGCGATGAGCTATCAACACATCTAGGAAGGACAATTTAGTTCCTGTTCCATGTTGAACTGTGTTCTTCAGAATTATGTGATCTATTCCCCTGCTTCTTTTGTTCCAGCTCGTTTTACTTGTTGGTCTAGTGGTCTCCATCAATTCGCTGTTTTGATACCTCATTTTAATACAACTGCCTGCTCCAGTAGCTTCTTTCTAAGAACCGCAGGCCTGTAGAACTCTCTTCCTGCTGACTGTTTTCCTTCGATCTATAACCTTGGTCTTTTCAAGACTAAGGCCAATTGGCATCTCCTGTCTTTACGATAATCATATTTGTTCTTGTTAGCTCCTTACATCTAGTGGCTTCATGCCTTGTCTGGAGCGATTCCCATTAAAAAAAAGATAGACGGATGAGGTTCACTTGATCTAGCAAGCCATGCTTAAACATTCTCCTGATGAGGCCAGAGTATGAAAGTTTGATCTACACATCTCGGCCACGTTGATGGTTTTAGTGATGTGGATCCTGGTGCCATTTCTTCAAAGTATCCTGTGTATACGGTGGCCTGTACTGAAAACAATGATGACCTCATAGCCAAACCTTCCTGCTGATATGTCAGATCCCATCCCGAAGTAGGTTATTTCTACACAGTAAATATATCCATCAGATTATTTATTTGGGTACAGTTCTCGTTAGATCACCAAAGTTAAGTGACGTGGAGCCTAGCCAGTACCAGATGGGTAACCATTTGGGAATGCTAGGCGCTGTATGTCATCTTCTTATGACCGGGATATACATGTGGCTGGGGCCGCTTGTGAATTTGATATTCCCTGTAAACTTTGTCCTTCGGGGGAATCCGGCATAGCCTGCCCAGATATTACCAGTTTGTTGTTTGCTGTGTGTGTGCTTTCCCCCGCTGAAGGATCTGATGCTAACTTATCTGGTACCGCAACCTCGGTCTGTTTACGAATGTACCCACTGATGTTTCGACTCACCATTTGGTTGGAATGAATGGGACCATTATTGATTTCTTTTCCCCCCAAATAGATTCCCAGTTTGAAAAGATGCAACTGAAGGTTGGAGGTTATATTGGCCGAAACGTGAGAATAACATCTAAGATGAGAATAGTAGTCTGAATAATTAAAATACAAATTATCAATCCTCATCTCAAAAATCTTTTAAACAAGTTTATCTTTTTGTAATCGAGGAATTAGTATACAATTAATATAAAAATGTTTAAAAAGTTTACAAAACATTTTATTTGTGACTCTTAAGACATTTACACTTAATACAATATTAATATACATAGAAAATTCTGTTAAATATTTCATCTGATAGTTCCCAACAATGCTGCCTCAATTTGATATTTTCTCACCATTTCTAATTTAATGTTCGATTATTGCTGTTCGTAATCTGATCTGGTAATTTGTGTCGAAAAAAATATTGTTCTATTAGCAATAACGAAATCAATTGGTTAATAGATATAGTTTATGAAATCTATCTTGACAATCTTTTTAGATTGAGAGGAATAAATTTAAAAAAAAAAGAAAAAAAAAAGTCCATCCTAGTTAGAAAAGTCTCCATTAAATCACCTCGTTCTTTTCTTGTGATTCGGGCTCGAAACCGATTTTATAAAACATAGTTTTCATATGATGATCACTAAAACCAAAACCGATTTTGATCTTTTTACTTTCTGCTTTGTTTTCCTTTGAAAAAATATAACTGCAGTCAGTCAACCTTTAACTAGCTGAGTGCTGTCTGTTTCATTGAAAAAGATCGCAACATATTCATTTTGTGACAACAGTGCAAGCAAGGTAAGAAATGAATATGTTGCGATCTTTTTCAATGAAACAGACAGCACTCAGCTAGTTAAAGGTTGACTGACTGCAGTTATATTTTTTCAAAGGAAAACAAAGCAGAAAGTAAGGAATTCCGTAGACATTGCACAAAAAGATATCAATATTATACAAAGCTGCCGTACTACGGTTCTAATTAGCGACGGTGAACAATGGACAAAAAACAGAAAACGGATCTTTTGATGTTTCTATGGGTTCATTAGACTCAGCTGAGGCATCTAATCTAGTAGGACTATATATATTAAAAAAAATAATAACGTAGATATATGGGATATAGGTTTATATAGGGATGATGGCCTAATGGTAGTCAAGGAATCTACTAGCGCTAAATGCGACAAGATAAGAAAGATAATCCATAAAGAAATGAATAAACTAGGGCTTAAGGTGGAAATTACCGGTAATGTCAAACAAGTTAACTTCCTGGATGTTACGTTTAACCTAACTGAAAACAAATATAAACCCTTCACGAAAGAAAACTCCAGCCCCATATACGTACATCCACAATCAAACCACCCTCCTTCAATAATTAAACACATACCCAAGTCAATAGAAAGTAGAATTAGCAATAACTCATTGGACGAAACAACGTTTAACAACTATAAAAATATTTACAACACTGCCTTAAAGAATAGCGGGTACGTAAATGCCGATATAAAATATAAAAATACAACTACAAATGCTAGCAACTCTAGAAACAGAGGCAGGAAAATAATCTGGTTTACACCCCCATTCGATATGATGTTAAAAACAAAAATTGGTAACAAATTTCTACAACTTATAAACAAACACTTCCCACCTGGTAACACACTCCGTAAGCTATTTAATAAGAATACATTAAAACTAAGTTATAGCTGTACAGACAGCATAGAAAGAATAATAAAAAAACATAACAATAAAATACTTAAATGGAATGATACTAATAGTGATATTGAAGGTAATCCTACAACTAACAATTGTAACTGTCAAAGACAGGATGAATGTCCCTTACAAAAAAATTGCGTCACTGCATCGGTAATATATCGTGCGGAAATCTACGCTCTTGAAAATCCAGGCGATAGTAAGTCAAGAAGTTTTAAAGATAGGTATTACACACATAAATTATCCTTAAGAAATATAGTAACACTTCGCTGTCCCGACACTTCTGGAAATTGATAGACGAGAAAGAAAAAAAAAACAATAATTAAATGGAGCATACTAAGAAGGGCGAAAACATGTAAATCACTCATCACCCTGTTTCCTATGCCTGGGTGAGAAACTTGAAATTGTTAAATTTAAAGATAGAGAAAAATTACTCAATGTCAGAAACGAAACAAGTTTGAACTGCAAACATTTAAAGGAGCACACGCTAAGCAGACTTTAGATTACGAATAACTACTACCACTCTACTGTTACTTCATTGTTAGCATAACACACACCCAATTTTAATTTTTAATCTTATTTTTATTTTCTTTTATATTTTGCTGTTTTTTATTTTTATTTTTTATTTATTTTTATTTTTTATTATTTTGTATTATCTTTAATTTATTTTATTTTTTAATTTTTTATTTGTAATTTTTATTTTTTATTTTGTATTATCTTTAATTTATTTTTATTTTTTTAATTTATTTATCATTTTTAATTTTTAATTTTATTTTTAATTTTTTAAAATTTATTTTTATTCTTATATTTTTTATTTTTTTATTATTTCTATTATTGTTACTTTTATTTTTTACTGATTATTTTATTTTTAATTTACATGATTATTATCATTACTTAATTTAAAATTCTGATGCCTTTATAATTTTGAACCTACATCATCCAAAAACTACTACACACCAACCTATAATACGGTTTTCAACGCATACGCATGGTTACCACGTATATATGTGTTTATGTATTTATAGAATTAACTAATGGAATCACATGCGCTATGTTTTGTTGGCCTACTTATCCTTAGGGTATTTATCTTTAAATGTAAGTAATTTGAGCTGAGATAGATTGAATCAATAATAAATGGTTTTAATTACTGAATTATGGATGCTTGTGTACATGTGGTCATGTTTGGTGTACATGCATGCTAGTATTTGTGTAAACTCACATATGTGTGTGCAAGGTATTTGTAGGCATATATACTGATTTTATGTAATTTTATGATATGTGTAGGAAGGTGTACGCGTATCTGAGGGTGTATAGGTATATAATTGTATGGTTTATGTAGTTATGTATGTATACATGCGTGATCTGATCGAAATATGTGTATGTATGGGTATTGATACCTTACTGATATCTTATTTGTGCAAGTATGTTTAAACTGATGAAGAATTTTAATTTTATTTTTATATTCATATTTTATTTGCATTCTATATTCATTCCTTGTGTACATATAGGTAGGTAATAGGCATATTTATTCATTTGCCTATATGTCTGCTGTATATACGTTTATGTGTGTATGTATGTATGTGTATATGTATCTATGCATTGTGCATGTATGTTATGTGTATCCAGCTATGGATATACGCGTATATATTTGTGTTTAGTCTTTATATTTGGATAATCGGGGTGATATATTCTATGTACGTGATTGTATATGTTGATGTATGCTTGTGTATGTATGGGTGTGTGGGGTCTAGGCGTGTGTATACATGGGTATTGTATGTATGTATATATATATATATATATATGTATATCTATATTCGCGTTGTGGATGTATACATATATGTGTGTATGTGTATACGTATATGTTATATTTATATTTATGTGTATACGTATATATATATGTTATATTTATGTGTATGTGTGTTCGTGTATGTATATAGGTGTGGTGCTTAGGTATTTACTTGTACAGGCGGATGTTTTTCTTGTATTAAAATTAATTTATATATTGAAACTGCTTTATATACTAAAAGTATATTCATAGGCAAGTACGTGCTTTTGAATATATTTTTTGCTTGAAAGTGGATCTGTGTGTGTGTTCATGTTTTTGTGTGTATATTGATGTCTGTTTATTTATGTGTACTTATGTACCTATTAAATCTGTTTATGTGTGTATTTTACTGATAGATAAGATAAATGTTTGTGGGATTTGGGAATTCAAATAGGGTTGAAAAGTAGCCATGGCTAAGAGGGCAATAAAAAACAGGAATGGTTAGGTCGTAAAAAAGGCTGAAGAACGGTCAACAAGTAAAATAGGTAATCCGATACCAATTCATAAGAAATAGAGAATAACCAATCCCAAACAAGGATTTATTCTGTAAAAAATCTGCAAACCCATCTCATTACTCTGAATCCTTGGTCTGATGAGGTTGACTCTCTGCGAAGAGTGCAACCGAAACATGTATGCATATATGTAACCAATAATGTTTGTATAAATAAAAATTTATTTATATATATATATATATATATATTTTTTATATACATTCATGCGTCTACGATAAGTCAAATGTTGTAACCTACAACAGTGTAAAAAATTAAATATAGACTCGATTGATCTATGTTGAAAAACAATACACAAATAAAAGTAATCCCCCTTTTAACAATAGCCAATTAGCTTTATAAAAAGACCAAAGTTATAGGTAAGAGGAAAACAGTCAGCAGGAAGAGTTTTTTTTTCATTGTATCTTGAATTGTATTCTATTTGTGTGCCGTTTTAAACATGGAATATGCGAGAACGTGAATATTTACATTTTTAAGTTTTACATCCCGTCTTAAAAACAGTACACGAATGAAATAAATTTTTTTTACTTCTAAAGGTCAAGCAGCTTCCATTACGGGATTGATTTACTATCAAATTGCGATTGGTTAGCTATCTCGTGCGACCGTGCTCAGGATTGCCGGGCATGGGTCGTCCTAGTTCAGGATGCAGTGTAGGCCAGCTCACACAAACTAGGGTGAATGCCACTGCAACAATAAATTGTTTTGACAATTATTTTTTTGTTCTTTGGTGAGTTCTACTAGTAAAGTAGTTGATCCTAATTGTCTTTTTGTTATTTAAAAAAAAATTTTTTTTTTTTTTGTTTATCACTCCTTGTATGGCCTCCAATTTCCATGTCTTGATGCTGAAGCCCAGCACCAAGTGTAATACTCTATATAAGGTTTTATTAGAGCTTTATGTATCTTTTTAAACGTTTAGCTCCATTTGAAATATTTATCCAGTCGTATTGCCCTCAATACAATAGACACAATGATTGTAAGTTTTTAATTAATCGCCAAAACCAACTACTAAATTACATTCTTCATTTACTTTTTTCATCTGTTTAATATAACGTTAATATTCCCGACTCTAAAATATAAAGTATTACATATTGATTTCAAAATATCTCGCCAATAGGATAAGTTAGTTAGATCCATGTTCATTCTTTTGATAATGGTCTAACATGGTTCTATTACTAAATTCGTATCATTAGGTAGATCTTTTATGTATATCGAAAACAAAAGTCCACATACTGAACCCTGCGAAACACTTGTTATTCTTTCACCGGGGAAGACAGTACTTTTAATAGAAATATGTTACGCTTTTGTCCCGGGGAAGAGCGGAATTGTTAGACTTTTGCGTCAGATTACCCCTGCTAGTTGGTAAATAACAGTGACTTTGTTGCTGCCCGGCTGAGACATGGTCCAGTTCAGTCTGAGGAGGTCCAGGCTTTGCCGTCTCTTTGATAAGAGGTTAGTTTATCGTTAATCACCTGAGACATCCTTACCAGGGAATGCTAATGGGGCTGCTCAAGCATTTTTGTACACCAGAGTGTGCTAATCCTACTACACTGGCTTTTCAACTTAACACCTGGCCTTGTCTGACCTGGAGAGGTAAATAAAATAAAGGCGATGATTTTCCAAATAAGGAAGTGCGAGCGAGAAAATCAACCATTTGATGTAACATTCTTTTTTTCATATATCAACACACTTGAGTTACTCTCTATCCCCCCCCCCCCTCCACCCTCCCATTTGTTTCAACCCTCCTTTTTCTGTCTGAAGAAGAAAAAATGCAATCGAGTGTGACTTTTTTGACATACAAACATGGTATTTATTATATAGATAGTAGTTATGTGAATATAAATTATATAGATAGTAGTTATGTGAATATAAATTGGAATTAAAACTTCAATTGTTTTACTTTTATTTATTTATTTATTTATAAATATATATATATATATATATATATAAATAAATATTTTTATTTGAATTCTAAATAATTGTCTTTTCTTTCTCTTTCCAGGTCAGTTAATCAGTTGACGTGACTTCAACTGGCAAAATGACGGTTGACTATTACCAAGTACTTGGTGTAAACAATAATGCAAGTGATGCGGAAATAAAAAAGGCGTAAGTATTAACTTGTTTTACTTCTATTGGAAGCAGATTTTTAACTTGCGTTTTTTTTTTTTTTTTTCTCTATGGTCTTCAGATTTCGATTGTAAACAACAAATGTCTTTTCGCTTTAAATCCTTCTCAAGTCTAATACACTTCCCCATCTTGTCTACTTTCTATGAATTGCGAGATTGCTTTTTTTTTTTTTGTCTTTCAGTTCTGATAATGACCTTAAAGTGCATTTGGTGATGAGCCCCCAATTTATGAGCTTTGTCAAGTGTGGAGTTACCCCCATAATTACTATTATCCCAGGTTCACTCTAACCTAGAGTGGTAATACCTAATGGGTTAAATAGAATTGTCTTGTGCCAGACATTAAACTGCTTCGGTGTTCACATCTACTCCATCCATCTACCCCAAGATTCATCTACCTTATTTTTCTGCCTACCCTATCAACTAAAGCTAACTGTCCTGGCTATAACACAAAACTGCATCCACTTCGGTAACTTGTGGAGTCACACATTAGTTATCACTACTCCAGGTAGAACACCTATCAGGGCAAATATACAACAATTAATCTACAACCCACTCGTATTATGGCATTTTGTGTTGGAGCCGATAGTTTTTTTAAAAAAATGCCGAAGAAAGCTGGCTGACTAAAATTGCAAACATGAAATGACATACGTGATATTTAGATAAGGTCACTGGCCAGACTCCACAAAGCGGCACTTGACAGAATAAGCCAAAACCTAATATTTTCAGAGCCAAAAATCGAAACATCTCTGAAAATGATGTCGGGTAACCTGGATCAGGGAAAGTTTAATTAAGAGAAATGATAATGTTGAAAAAAGAAGAAGCAAATCATGATGAGAGTAGAAAGTGACTAACGTTGGGTTTACTTTCGGCATTTACATCGTAACTCTCGCTTCCCTAATTTTGTCCTTTAGTCCTCACATTCCATGAGCGATGTTTCTGACAAAGGGGGAAAAATTGCTGTTTTCTGGGTTGGAATCTATCCATCTAACACTTATCGTTGGCTAGTTTTTAACCTTGGAGTAGTTTTTTTTTTTTTTTTTCTTCTTCCTTCTCTCCAAGTGGCTTTGTCTTGTTTGGAGCGACTTCCATAAAAAAGAAATAATGAAATAGAAAAGATAAGAGGAGAAAGGGTGGGGGTTAGTAAAAGAAAACTTAATATTTGGAACGAAAACGGCCACACGCCCGTATTGGAGGGTGGCAGCTGGTGACAAAATTAAAAAAAAAAAAAAAAGGGTGGAGGGTGGGGGTGGAGCCCCCCTCCCCGAAGGATTTATTGGGAATGATTAGATGAGGCGATAGGATCAATTAGGTTCTCTCTGACCAAGCAGAAAGCTACGACTAGTTATACTCCCAAGATCTGGTAGATAACACAATCTGTAGTCATCTTTCGTCGATGGCTCGCCCGGCTCCGTTACTTTTCAGGCTAATCGTTTTTATGACTTATGAAAATGATATGTTCATAAAGTGTTTTACTGATATACTAATTATATTTTTTGTGGGATTAAAATTATAAAGTTTCTGTTTCCAGGTTGATCGATATCAACATGTGTCATGTACAGAGTATCATTGGGGGGGGGGGGGTAAATTATAGACATGATACGTTTTGAAAGTGTCTTTTTTATGGCATTTGTTGGTTTTAGTTTTAGCCGTAATTAAACGTGAGGTGGGTATTATTAGCATTTTTTTTTTTTTTACATTAAATCCTTACATTTTGAAGATGTGGAGAATACCCGTGATAATAGTTGGTTGTGGAGTCATTTTATGCTGAAGGTATATTTTGTATACTCTGACGTGTCTATCATCCAGCGGCTGCCCTCGTGGTCAGATTCCAAAATCGTGTAGAACAAAAGGTTGTCAACAAAAATTTAATATATAGAACGGTTGAAGTATCAGGTCCAGTTCACAGGGGCAGGCAGGCCAAGGAAAACATGGGAGGGAAAAAAATCTATTGTATGGAGTATTGTTGCCATATTATTTGAGGGTTCTTGATAAGGTGCAGAAGCGTATCTGTAATTTGATTGATTCTACCCTTTCTTTTCTCTGCACCCTCTCTCTCACACGTGATGTTGCTAGTCTCAGTCTTTTCTATAAATACTATTATGGCATGTGTTCTTCAGAATTATGTGATCTATTCCCTGCTTTTGTTCCGGCTCGTTTGACTCGTTGGTCTAGTGGTCTCCATCAATTCTCTGTTTTGATACCTCATTGGAATACAGCTTCCTATTACAGTAGCTTCTTTCCAAGAACCGCAGTCTTGTGGAACTCTTTTCCTGCTGACTGTTTTCTCCTACCTATAACCTTGGTCTTTTCAAGATTAAGACCAATAGGCATCTCCTGTCTATGTGATAATCATATTTGTTCTTGTTAGCTCCTTACATCAAGTGGCTTCATGCCTTGACTGGAGCGATTTCCATAAAAAAAAATGGATCAACTGTGAACTAGGCGTATTGCGTTAGTTCTCATTAATACCTTGAGGATAGGTATGTCATCGACCCAACTATACAATAGACTAGACTCTCAAGCCTTGGTAAGGAAACTTGTCTATGGTGAAGTCTAAAATAATACCAGTCATAGCACTTTCAATCAGCCGCCTTCAAAAGCAACAGAATTGTTTGGAGGGGTATGGTTGCCAATCGGCAATTGTGAAGAAGCCTCTGAAAAGAATTTAAACAAGGCAGGACGCCACTGTAGACGTAAGGGCCTACTGAGAATTAGAGTGCAAGTTTTGGGGGTTATCCTAAATTGGGAGCTGTGCAGCAAGATGCTTGTTTACATTAGTTTTAAATTTCTGCATGTCTGTACAAGCGGAGGGGAAAATAGGGAGCAGGGATGGAGTGCCAAAGGGTGGCAACACGAAGAAAGAAGCTATTGGAGTAGAAGGCTCTCTGGCATCTGGGTACCTCCACAGATGGATGGGATTTAGCTGATTGTCGAGTTAGTCTAGTGTATTTACGTTGAGAGGGGAACCAAAGCAGCAAGTTCATCAGAGCACAATCCATTGAAGTACTTGTAAAACAGGCACATAGATGCAACATTGCGGCGATGGGGCTGGAGCTTGGTGGATAGTGAGGGACTTATTAGATCAGACTCTCTTTTGGACCGTGTCTAAGAAGAGTTGATAATACACCAGCCCAGGTGTGAGAATAATACTCTATGCATTGGCCGGATGGTGGCTTTAACATCAAATAAATTTTAGACGATAATAATGGAAAGAAGGATAAGTATTACATACATTATTAGTATAGAAATATAGTTTTAGGGAAAGTGAGCTACACAGATGTTTGGTTCTATCGAAGGAAATCGCCGGGCTAGCTGGCAGTTGGCCTGATTATTTCCTTTGCTATAAGTATAATTTTGATGCTTAGCTCTATTTATTGAGCACTTTGGTAAATACTGAACCAAAAAATATATACATATATAAATATCTATATATTTGAATTTAAAAAATTTTGTTTTTGTGGTTCAAAATTTAATGGTTGTGATAAATTTGAATAATAAAAGAATGAAAAAGCTAGCTAACCGGTTTCGTACCTCCCTAAACAGAGCTAAATCGAGGTAAAATTAAGAGAAAAACGAGTATTAAGAGATAGTAAGGGTGTGTAAAAACAATTTAAATAGAAATTACATCAAGTCTAAGAAGATACTCTCTCTTTTTACAGAAGTTAGCCTCGACTTGATATATGGTTTCTAATATTTTAAGATGATAGAGAAAATGTGACTTACTAAGAATGAAAACTAAGTTAATACTGAAATTAGCAGCACAGATACGACTAAGATGGTCTGCAATTGAAGACCCATATCTATTATTCAGAACGTCTGATGGTAAATAATTGCGTGACGAGTTTTGCTGGGCATTTGTTCGATACTGATATCTAATCTTTACGACGTCCTTAGTTGAAGGTAAATGCGATGTCTATCCAGAGAAGTAGGTTTAGTTTTGCAGAAATTAGAACTTTTATTTTTGATAAATCATTGTTACAAAGGGTCATAGTAATGAGCTTAATTCCATCATCCAGCTTGGTCTTAGAACATATCATAAAAGCCCTATAATAGTCTTAATCAAATGAATCTTTTGTTTTGGAAGAGATATATATATATATATATATATTAATATTAGAGTTGGGCGGTTTTGAAATTTTGGTTTCGGTATCGGTTTCGGTTTTTTTCCCTTAAAACCTCGGTTTACGGTTCGGTTTTTCGTTTTTTTTGAAAAAAATTTTTTTACTATGGAAGCTATTCATTCTCTTGCGTGATGATTAGTTATTATTCAACGTTTAGTTGAATTATGCCACTGTTTCGATAATTTTGTGACTGAATCATTCTCCATGATATGAATCATAAGTTTTAAGGTGTTGACTGTTGTAATCAAAGTTTTGATACCTTTTTAACAGTTAACTCGTTAAAACAGTGACCAAAGATTCATGAAAGATTTCTGAAGAATAAAACTGAGTTTGAATATACATTCTATCTAATTCTTTAACCCATCAGAAGCTAAAATATAACTCAGAAATGCAAGAAATTAAAAAACGAAAATTTATTTAAACAAACAAAATAATTTTACAAATAAAATTAAGCAAAAATGATGATGAAAATGAAATATTGTCAAAATTATTTGACAGATAAAAATTTTAATCTTTTAATAGGTGAAAATGTTTGCAAGACGTTGTGTCTTGTCGCGTAAAATAAACACACCATATACTTCTCGAATTGCCGGTGTTGACTGTTTGGATGTCTGTCATTTTGTGTGCTCGAAGTTCTGTCAACTGGTGCGTGTTGGGGTTAATATTTGTTTTTAAGACAGGGTAATAAAACTTTATAGACATGCGTAAAAGACTAGTAGTACACCCGAAAACCGCACCAAGGGAAAAGGAAGGATGGTTAAAAAAAAGTAGAGATTATTAATTCACCTAAAGTCATTTTTTAAGCTTTAAGGTAATTTTAGTCATAGAATTCATGACTTGGATTAAAGTTTAATAATTAAACTTTCGAATAAATTGTCAACTCTAAATAAATACCATATTAACAATTTAGTAAAATATAAATCGTTGCATAGTCTACTTTTTAAATAACCCATTTTTGGGAGAGAAAACGGTATAGTTGAGAGATAGTTCTCTAGAAATTACAATTTATGTATGAAGTGGCTTTTCAAAAGTAAACAATGAAATGCCTAATGTTTAAAATAATTTTAAAAATCCGAATAAAGTGACACTAGCATTGGCAACTACTTTTTTTCTTTTTAAATGTTTATACTTACTCACTACTTTTCGTTTATTTACTTTTACAAGTATTTTTTTAAATTTCATTTTAATAACTTATTTTTTTAGATAACTCTGAAACAAACAAATAATTATTTTACAATTTTGAGTTGAATCAAATAGATTTTCGACATCATACGGAACGCGTTTGATTTTTTCTTTTTCATTTGAAAATAGTTTATGCTAAAAATACGATGTCATGTTGTCTGTCGTATTTCTCTTTTTTTCATTTGAAAATTCAAAATGTTAATGATAAACAAACTGTAAACAAAGATTTCTTCCTACAAGTAGCAATACACATGAAAAAATTTAAATTGCTTAAAATATCTCACTAATTTTTCAGTAAAAATGTTATATCTTTGTTAAAACACAAGATTAAGCAATGAAATTTACCATATAAGTGTATGTTTGTACAAGGAATCAGAATATGCCACTGAAAATCTCCAGAAATTAATGGTTTCCAAGTAATCTGCACTAAGTGCACATAAATATGCTGCAATACCTTAAAAATACCATGAATCCATTAAAAGAAAGAAGTTAGAAAACTCAAAGTTGAATTGTAATACATTTTATGTACAAGAAACTAAAATCTAATACTAGGACTGTTTAAAAATGAATATATTGCAAGATTTCTTTAGCATTATTGTAGATTTACACCTTCTGCTAACTCACCCTCTTACCTCCCCAAAATATGAGATTCTACTTTTTTTATTTAGGCAATTACATGTTAGCACCCTGAAAAACTTGGCAGAAAGAAAGAAACAAAAACAATTATTTTAGAATTTAAAGTGGGGATCAGTTTCACATAAAATAAACCCCCATTTCAAGGCCATTCTAGCGTTTTAGGACATTTAATTATTTTTTCTATGAGAGATAAATCCTGTGCGTTTTTCTTGTTTTTTTTTTTCTTTTTTTTTTAGACGATTATAAGGGTTTTTGTGGGAGGACGGGGGCTTACCACTTGAACTTCAGGTTAGTGGTAGGGCTAGGGGCAATTAAGTGTGAACACCCTGAAAACTTAGCAGAAAGAAAAAAAAACAATTCATTTAGAATTTCGAGTGGGGGATTAGTTTCACATATATTTAATGCAGAATAATTCACCATTTCCGGACCATTCTAGCGTTTTAGGGCATTAATCAATTTTTTTCTATGGCAAATAAATCCTGTGCGTTTTTTTTTATGGGCGTCTGCTTTTTTTTTTTTTTTTTTAGACGATTATGTGTGGTTTTAATGGGCTTTTTTGTAGGATTAGGGCTTCCTACTCGGACTTAGGGTTAGTGATAAGGTTAAGGAAAGGGTTTTGTTTTGGATGGAGGTTGCCATTCGGACTTAGTGTTAGGGTTAAGGGAGTTTTTTTAGGAGTGGCTTGCCACTCATATTTAAGGTTAATGGTACGATACGTTCAAGATGGCATTTTTAGGAGGTGGGCTTGTTAGTCGTACCTAGAGTTAATGGTAGAGTAATTATTTATTTTATAAATTTCACTAAAAGGCAAGAATGGCCGGGAAATCGGAGATCATTTTACATTAAATTTATATGCGAAACTGATCCCCCACTCTAAATTCTAAAATATTTTTTGTTTTGTTTTTTCTTTTTTTCGCCAAGACTTTAAGACGTAATCGCCTAAAAAGGTAGAATCTTAATTTTTTTTTTACATTGGCGACTAGAAATTCATTACTACTAGAAGTTCGAAAGTTGAGTGAAAACCAGTATTTTTTTAAGTATTTTTTATAAAAGAACCAAATAGGATTAACTTTTTTAATCACAAAAAGTATTTTTATCTTACTTTTAAAGAAGTTTATAAACGAATTTTACAACGCTTTACAAGACGCTGCTGCTGATTGATTGTTATATCAGCAATACTAGTAGCCATTGTTGACTTTCGCTCAAAAAAAGGACAATATTTTTTAGGATAAGATAATTTAAAATTACTATTACCGAAAGACAAAACAACGTACAATTATAATTTTAATGCATAAAAAAAGATGAAAGATTAATTTATTTACTAGTTGGGTACGAAAAATGTAACAACATTTTCTATATTCATATTTTAAATTGTTTAAAATTCGTTCTAGAATAAAAACAAACAAAAATCGCCTCGTGTTTATAGCAGTAATTGCAGTAATATATTTGTTCAATCTGTCCTCTTACTAATATAACATTTTTTGGTAATATTCAATTTTATTCAAATCGGAAAATCTTTTCAACCGTGTTTCCTTGTATATGGTGGCTTACTGTAGCAAAAACACAATACCGAACGGTTACGGTTTAAAAAAAAAAAACCGATTCGGTATTCGGTATGGAGACGAAACCGAAAAACCGCGGTTTTTCGGTAAAACCGCCCATCTCTAATTAATATATATATTATTAATTTTAAATAATTTTAACCTACATACGCTAGCGTTTCGCTCTCATCAGTGCAGGTATGATAATCTCTGACAGTCGCACAGTTCGAACCCTTGTCACAGAATCAGCCTAGACTCCGTAAGCAAGCGCTGTAACCTTTAAGCCACAGGACATTACCACATTCAAGAAGGGAATTTAAGTTCTATTTATGTGAAGGGAAGCATATAGACTAGAGAATTTAACGAACGTTGTCGGATTATGCCTTATAGGTACGTGTCAGTCTATTTTTAACTTCCCCGAACAGGGCTGAACTTTAATCTTATTAAAGGGGCTTATAGCAATATTAATTTTAAATAAATATTAAATTATTTTAACCTAAATACGCTAGCATTTCGAGCTTTCGCTCTCATCAGTGCCAGGGTGATAATCTCAGACGGTCGTATCTACTTATATCATTTTAGCTTATCTGTTCAGATAAGTAAAATTAATAGTTGTTATGAAACTCTAATAGATATTGAGCCCTTATCTGTATGAAGGACTACTGTCTTAGTTTGGCTTTGAAATCAATATCTGCATGACTGTTTTCTGAGCAGTTGTACTTATTAAATGAAAACTACATTATGCATAGAAGAGCTCGCGAAGATCGTGTCTCAGGATTGGTCTGCATGAAGTTCTCATTGATCACAGCTATTCGTTAACATGCAGGTTTTACACACAACACCGAGAGCAGCAAAGCTTGGCAGTTGTGTGTGAAGTCAGAAGGTATGGTGCAGAAGAAACGTTGCAACTCTCACTATGTTGATTTGCGGTTCTGCGCCTGCCACGTCTGTAGAGCGGAGACGACCAGAGGACGACTGATCCTGATGCAGACTCAGATTTTTACCAGAACCCTGTTAGCCAGTTTGCGGTTCTAATATCGCTTGGTGCAAAACTTGTGTGCCATAGGTGGCCCTGACAAAAACCAGAGTTCCAGATGGCACAGTGCTGACACCACCACGTTGCCACTGCCTCTACCACGGCGAGGAAGAGTTGGTCTTTAGGAGGGGATGTTGTTGTGTCGACTTCATTGCATGTTTTCTGTTTTTTTTTTCACCATCGACTACTTAGTATTGCTTTGCTCAGAAACTAAGGCCTCAAAAGTCACACACTATGTAACTAAATGACATGTTGAATATGGAGGAACTGGGCATAGTGGGGACATTTCTGACCCTTTTTTTTTTATCAAGACTTATACCTGTAAATTACTCCAGATATATATAAAAGGATCTACTCTGGGCCCGACTAGTTTTCTGATCTTTATCAATGATCTCCCAAATCACATTCGAAGATCATTCGTTGACATGAACTCTTTTGTAAAATTTTAAAGATAAATAATTATAAACATTTATGCAGATGACACAACCGTCTATGGCAACACTTTGAAGATCAAGATATTCCAGATTCTCTCTTCCGACCTGGAGCATGTCATGCAATGGGGCTGGTTACTTTTAATACCTCTAAAACCAAGCTTCTCTCCTTTCACCACCAACGCTCAGATCCTCACTTTGCCCCAATTAAAGTGAATAGCTCTCTTCTTGAGGAAACCCCTTGCTTTGATAAGCTTCTAAGATTGACCTGAATTGGAAGAATTACATCAAATCTGTTGCTAAAATCGCTTGAACTTACCGTCTGGAACACATACCATGGGGCTGCTTCCCAGCTGACGACAACATGGTTGTTTTCAAGTTCAATGTTAACAAATTCTTGTTGAGCTGTCCTCTTAAATAATCAAACTACCTAGTCCCAATCCCTTGTTATCTATCCTCTGGACAATCTCTTTAACCCTTATCCTCGAGTGGCCTTTGGGCCTTGATAAGTCGTTACTCATTAGTACATAAGGATAAAAAAATTTACATCAATATCCTCTCTAGTTCTAAAATGGTTTTTGAACATCCCAAAATGAAACGTATCGTTTATAAATATTAAGATGAAAATGCTTTTCTGACGAGACGTCCAGTCAAAATTCCATGCAAAACAAATCGTTTGGCTGTGAAAGAATTAAAGAATTTTATATGTAAAACCTGAATCTTTAAATGCCGCTATATTTTTTGTTTTGTTCCTTTTGCAGCTATCGGAAATTGGCCCTCAAATGGCATCCTGATAAAAATCCCGATAGAAAAGACGAAGCTGATAGAAAATTTAAGGAAATCTCTCAAGCATATGAAGTCCTATCAGATAGTAAGTATATCAAGTTTTGTTACCTTGGTGATACCGTTGGAGCACAGGGTGGAGCAGGTGCTAGTGTGATTGCAAGAGTTAGGAGTGGATGGAGTAAGTTCAGTGAATTTCTGCCATTACTAACCAGCAGAGCGTTACCAATGTTGACCAAGTGAAGAGTCTATTATGCGTGTGTACGCAGTGTGATGCATGGAAGTGAAACCTGGCCAGTGACCGTTAAGGACATGCATTGCATGGAGAGAAATATGATGATACGGTGGATGCGTAATGTGAGTGTTAAAGACGGGTGTAGATCTAACCTTAAAGTAAGATTAAATCTGGACAGTATAGGGAGATGTGTGCAGAAGAGTAGACTTCGATAGTATGGCCACGTTGAAAGAACGGATCAGTAGATGTAGAACAGTTAAGGTAGCAGGTTCAGTTCACAGGAGAAGGCCAAGGAAATCATGACAGGAAGTGATAAGAATGAACTTTAAGGAAAGAGGGATAAATAAAGACCTGGCCAGAGATATGTTAGTTTGAAAATCAATTACTAAACTCCATCTAACACATGCCAGTATGTAAAACGGACATTAAACCGAATATGCTGATGATAAAACTAGCTAAAGTATCCGTCTCCACTGGATTTGTTATGTTTCCATAAGTTGTAAAGCCAGCTTGTGAAAACCCTAATCCTCGACTCAGGAGTTTCCAAATTTTGTTTTTATGTCTATTTCGGGAGTCTTTCTCTTTAACTATCACATCCACTTGACTATTAAAAAAAATTAGATTATTAATACATTACTAGCGGGACCCATGTAAATCAGACGAAATAATGTTTTCAATACCATTATCTTGTTCCTAACCTATAAATTATTTTGTAAATGCTTCAGATTAAATTAAATTTGGCTCCAATTCATGAGTATTGATTTACTCCTCTCCAGGAGTTAGGCACAAGGCCAGTTTTTATCTTACTCCCACAAGTAAGATGTGACCCAAGGTCGGGTCGGGAAAGTGGGGTTTAAAAATTGCCTGGGCAGCTCCGTCTGCATTCCCCGGTAGAGGCGCCTCAGGCAGTAACCAATAAACTTACTCCTCTCCAAAGAGGGGAGGCAAAGCCTGGGAAGGTGAACCTCCCAGAACTGCACATGACAGACCCATTGACTGGCGTAAATCAAGACCTGAAGGCCAAGACAACACCATTATGGGTTGCAGTATCCATCGGAACAGATACTACACTTTTTTCTTGGCCAAGAAATGTAAGCGTGACACGCAAAATAACACATGCTATCGTATTAATGTGTCTTCCCCCATCCCTTCGATGTAGAAAAAAAATTAAGAGGTTGGTTGGGATCGAACTATAAACCAGTCGGGTCGATGTCAAAATCCTATGTCGCTAACCGTTGCGCCAAAGGGAAATACTTGAAAATGTTACGAAAATTAGGTGACTTGAATGCTTTTCCAAATCTAGGTGCGGCACGCATGTGCAGAGCTTTTGATGTAAGCGTGACACACGAATACACTCTATCGTATTAATATATAGATAACAATATACGAATAAAAAGATTCTATTAAATATATCATCCAATAGTTCCCAAAAATCCCCTTTTTTATTTTTTTGTATTTCATTTATAATTTCATTTAATTCCATCCTAAAATGTTCTGTTATTCCTGTTAATCTTATCAAAGATTTGTTTTGGGGATTTATAATTTTGTCTTTTGATAAAAAAATCAAAAAAAAATCATTGAGGCATGTTGTATTTTTTTTACTTGTTTGGTTTGTTTGTTTTGCAACACATCAACACTTTTGTATACTGTTAATTGAATACAGGTTGCTTTTTACCCAAACTGGTGTTAGTAGTCCAAAGTTTGAAAAACACCAGTCTTACCTAAGAAATCGTTTTTAATTAGCAATAATTTACATATACACTATATATCATTTTCAAAGTGTTCTAAATTTTTTTATTTTCAAGCGAAACATGTCTAAAAACAAAAGAATATGCCTAAAAACAAAAAAAAATATAATTTTAAGGTCTTGAGATTTTCGGTGCATAGAAGAACCCTCGTCAAAAATATATAAGCATTTAATACCTTTTTTTTTTTTCTTTTTAATCTTTGTCGGAGGCATAATATCACAGGCGAGTAAGATTCCGCGAGGTGGTAGTATCACGAACAAGGTTTTAAATGTCTTGTGCGAGATCATGTTGGCACATGTTTTTGAATACTTGAAGGATTCAAGTTTTCAAAGTGTGAATCCTTTTTTTATTCAAAAACACGTGCCAACGTGATCTTGCACGGCAAGACATTTAAAACTTCATTTGTGATACTACCACCTCGTGGAATCTTACTTGCCTGTGATATTATGCCTCCGACAAAGATTAAAAAAAAAAAAAAAGAAAAAAAAAAGGTATTAAATGCTTATATACTTTTGATAAGTGTTCTTTTATGCACCAAAAGTCTCAAGACCTTAAAATGTTGGTTTTTTTTTTTGGTTTTTTTAATTAACGTTGCTTTTGGCTTAAAAAATCTCATTCAAATACTTTAACGTTTTCATTTAAAAAGATATCATGTACCCTTGAACTTGAATGATAGTCGTCATTTTACAGATTCTGAGAGGGTGGGAGAATTCCTTTCGAACTATCTCGCCCACCTAACCCTTTAAAACTTTATACTCTTAATACAGTATTTCAATATACAGACGAAACAAATTAAATATATCATCTAACAGTTCCCAACAATCCCCGTTTTTTTTTTAAATTATTAATTTACCCCCCCCCCCCCCCCCTCCCAACTCCTAAAGCAATAAATTAACAAATTCCTCAACCGATGGAAGTAATTCTGTCGTTAGTAATATGATCTTGAAGTTCACATATGGACGGTATTTGCCCTTTCTGTACTAAATAGCATGGTTTGACCTCATTATGTCAAAAGTTGTATTAAGATCATGTGGCGTTAAATACATGCATTTATTTTGACAAGTGCATCTAAAATGTTTTGTGACCATACAGACGTGAACATTCGTGGATGGGTAGATGACATTTTGGCTGGTGTCCATTGACAGTGTCCGTTTCTGTATTAATGGCAGCAGAAATGCGAATTTGATTTCGTCTCCAACAAAGCTGAAGTAAATTAAGAACTTGAAAACAAATCAAAGAAGATAGATTCTTTCTCGGCTTTTTCGCTGAGATCAAAGTGTAGTATCTGTTCCGATGGATGCTACACCCGGCAGACCGGTACCGTCTTGGCCTTCGGTTCCGCCGGTCTGAGGAATTGTCCTGTGCAGTTTTAGGAGGGCCAGCCTCCCAAGCTTTGCCTTCTCACCCTTATTATTAATCGCCTGAGGCGCCCTTACTGTGGGAATGCCGACGGGGCTGCCCCGGCATTTTTTGTAGGCCTAACCCTAACCTCTAGAGCGCTGGCTTTTCAATCCCACTTTTCGGACCTTGTCATATTTTACCATTGTGGGAAGGAGATAAAAAAAAATAAATAAATGTATAACGTTTATTTTGTCAAGAATCCCGAACCTAAGATCGGCGGAATCAAGCCCCGAAGGCCAAGACGGTACCGGTCTAAGGAGTGTAGCATCCATCGGAACAGATACTACACTTTAATCCTGAAACTTTAATCCTGAACCTAAAAATAAACTCCTTAGTTGAAATTGGTGAATTTCTTAATTTTAAAATGTCTCTCCTTTCATTTTAGTATACATTCAGATAATTTGGATTGCATAAATTGCATTGTAAAAATTATTTTTTATTTTATATATTTTTTAATGGTTGGATTTGGATAGTATAAAGACGAGGCTTGTCATTTAATATTTTATAAATATCCTTTTTATTATAGCAAAATCTCTTGTGAGCATTGATAATGTGTCCATGGATTCTTTTATGTACGTACAATTAAGTGTGTGTGTGTGTGGAAAATAAAAATTGGAAAGAGGGCAATATTTATTGAATAAGGTAGTTTAAACAAGGAATATATCAATAAACTTTTGTTTCTTTTCCTTAACCCATGGATTTTCAAAAATGCAAGCTTTTATCATCAGAGGAGATCATCGGGATAAATCAGTAAATAATTATATTACTGTTAGCACAGATTTGAAAAAAAAATATCTTTAATAAAATTCCTTGTCTTTCATTGACACGGGTGAAGTTGTTCTTTTGATATAGACTAATTTTTTACATTTTTCTCTTTATAAATGTGTAATTCTGGTAATTTAGTCAGATACACACACCTATCTTCATTATTTCCATCAGACTTTTTAGTGCTTCTGCTGTTTCAGTGAAATGTTAAAATAAAAAAAATAGCTAAAGAAATGTATAAACTTTGTAATGTACTTACGTGGTAGCTTAATAGAAGACTGTACACCAAAAATTACGCAAATTCATCCAGTATTAAATAAAAAACGATTTTTATCGGGTCCGCCATTTTGTATATTTTGATCGCTCGATTTTAAATTGGTAAAAAAACTAGTTGTCTCGTTACAAAATGTCTAATAATACGTAAAATCTTTTTTTAATTCATTTTTACTTCTGAAATGTTAACTCGTTCTAATGGATAATTCTTTTTTTCTTTCAGAACAAAAACGAGAAGTTTATGATCGTTATGGATTAGAAGGCCTCACTGGATTAAATGCCGGTACTGGTGCACCCGACTTTGAATATGGTTTCGGTTTCCCAACTTTCCACTTCAGAGATCCAGAAGAAGTATTTAGAGAGTTCTTCGGTGGAAGAGACCCTTTTGCAGAATTTTTCTCAGGTATGGTAGAGAATGTGTGTGCAAATTTTCAACGACGTGGATCTTTTTGTATTGGCAAAAACCTTGCATGTTTCTTGAATTTTTTTTGCTTGTCCATATAATCGTTATGTCTCGACATTTTCTTTGTCCCCAGCATTGGGCGTTTTGGTAACCTCTTTGGAAGCATCTGTCCAGATTGTTTGTTCCAGGCTTTCCGATCATCCTTGATTACTTCTTTCCAGATTTTACATGGACATTCCAAGGACGCTAATCTGAGTACGTCGATGGATCCGCACAACATTATGGTTTACCTGTCGAAACTAACAAACTTTGCGTGATGAGTCAAATACTGGTAATTTTTGGTAAACATATTCGAATGGAATTCATTTTGACACCACATACCCAGAAAATCATAGCATTTTCATGTCTGTCACAATTTGTCTCCCAAATCCTGAGGGTCCAACACTCACCACTACACACATTAAATACCCTGTCTCTTGTTTCAAGGGTTGTGCATTCAAGTGCAAACAACATGTTTGACGATGCACGATTGGCAGTTTTTTGGTTAATTTGAGTTCCTGTAATGCGTTGCTTGTCTTTCTATGTGCCACTGGGTTTCACTCGCTTGCACTGAAGAATTCCTGCCGAGATGTGTGTACACACTCCTCAGTGCTTTAAATGACCTCTTTGCGCAAGTATCTGCCTCTACGATTCCTGTAAATCAAATCGAGATCTACTTGTAACAGCCGGTTTTGATAGCGGCTTGGACTTGTACCGCTATAGGAGGACTCTTTGGTAGCAGCAGAAACAGGACTTACCATTTAACACCAAGGACTAATATAATATATGTATTATACATGGCAGACCCGAGTTGTCTTGGAAGGATGTGATAGGAGAGCCTTGGGTATGGATTCCGTCGAGCTTCACCAAAGACAAGAATGGAGGGGAAGACTTAGATCGAGACTGGACAATCGGGCCCCACCTCCATCAGAGAATTAATTGTGGCCTGTATTCAACAAATAAACCGGTTGATATATATTTATTGTTGATGTTGTACAGCGATAAATCAATCGGACATTTGTCGCTACATGTTTCGAAGTTGGTAGTAAATCTGTCTTGGATTTATTGCTGTATAATATCGCGTATAAATATATGATGCTCTACCAAAGATTAACGGCAAATGCGGCTGCCGTAGTTTTTGTGTTTGTTATTCCATTAAAATCTTTGCCGCCAACTTGAAAGTTGCTAACATTGTGTGGCCTTTTCTTCCAGCTTCCTTTGATGGCACCCACGGTGGTGAGTTCTAGTACACTTCTATCCTCCTCGCTTGCTAAATGTCATCTACCTTTTGTAATTCTTGGCAACTTGTTGAATACACTAACAAATGATGCCTATAAAATATCAAGTAGACCCTATTAAGGGACCTATTAAACCTTATTTGATCAGTCTGGTGGTAAAATTTTAGTTATTTTGGACCATATAAAGAATAAGGACCCCGGAAAGATGAAAAGACACAACATTCGGTCTACACCGGTTGACCGTACCGGTTTTGTAAACAAACGAATAATAAGGCCGTGTTCTTTGGGTTTTCGTCAAAAGCTTACTTTTTAATATAAGGAAAGATTTATTTTAAGAAATATTTATTATTTATTTTTTAATGTAGGGTGCGTTTTTTTATTTTATTTACAAAACCCTTTTTTAATAATCAAACAAAAAAATTGCAGGATTCTCGTTCTAAAATGTTTTCATGTCCCTATTTACTTGCCTCCCCACGAGGGCAGAATACATAATAAAATAAAAAAAAATTTCTCCAGTCCGCCGATTTAAAAAAAAAAAAATATATATTCTGTTTATTCATTAAGTTTTTTAAATAAAAAAAAAAACAAACGCACCTTACATGAAAAAAATAAATATTTAATACCCCCCTCCCTTTTTCTTTATATATATATATATATATATATATTACTTTTTATGTACACACACATATCTGTCTATCTATACAATGTTATGTAATACCTGCATCAAAATAGTCTGGAAAATCCGTATGATATATTTTGGGAACTCTTCCCTTCAGATCTGTGTTCAACTCAAGTTCGAATGTGCATATACTAATATATATATATATATATATATATATATAATTAAAAAATCTTTCTCAATGACTAGAAAATCACAAAAAAAGTAGAAAATCACACCAAAAAAAAAGTATAGATATGTAGAGAATCGATTTCACTTAATCACAGTAGCTGCATTCAGTGTCTATATTCAAGTTTTATCCATTTGAACAAATGTTATCAAGTATTGCTTGAAAACGCTGGCATTTACCTTTTTTTTCACACTGAACCACAAGCATCAACATTTTTAAAGTTAGTTTTTTTTAAATTTTCTTTTTAGTTAGAATATTCACTGCTTCTATATATTTCACTTCATCAGCTTACTTTGAAATATAAAAAAATATATATAATTAATGGCAGATTACATGTGCAATATTTTGAAATAATCAATTGCATAAAAAATACTTTTATTTCAAATATATCAATCAGGAAATATCTTCAGATTTCAATGAAATGTTTAGTTTTTAATCATTAATAATTTTATTTTATGTTTGAAAGAAAATGTCTTTAAAAAATTCCTCTGAGCTATCTGAAGAAAAGAAAAAGTGGCTCTCCAGAAGGGTTTGCGATCCCGCTGCGTTCCGGGTTATTCTACAGTAAATTTCAAGTACGGATGATCATAAATGATAAAACTTTTTAACGGAAAATTTAGAATTGTATTTTTAGTATAATAAAATAAGTTGTAAGCAAAACAAATGATCAAATATATGTTTAATATTTTTATGAAAATATAACAAATCTTTAATAAAAAATCTTTTTTAATTGATATAAATAAAGTTTTAAAATGTCTAGCGCTGACAACTTCAACAGCTACCTTCAAGAATTTCTCTGGCGGCGCCGAATAAAACAAAATTATTTTGTCAATATTCTTTATTCTATACGCTTTTATATTCTTTTTTAAATTATGTTTGTTTCACAAAATACAAGACATTTGCTTAAATTAAAATACTAAACTATTTTATATTTTCATAAATCAAGACATGTTGCTGTTTCACAAAATAAGACATTTCAAAACTTTATTTATATCAATAAAAAGACATTTCAAAACTTTATTTATATCAATAAAAAGACATTTCAAAACTTTATTTATATCAATAAAAAGACATTTCAAAACTTTATATCAATAAAAAGACATTTCAACATATTTGATTCATAAAAACAGATTTATTAAAGATTTGTCATATTTTCATTAAAAAAAAAACTGATTTTATTATACTAAAAATACAGTTATGATCATTTATGATCATCCGTACTTGAAATTTACTGCAGGATAACCCGGAAGTCAGTGGGATCGCGAACCCTTCTGGAGAGCCGTAAAATTTAGGACTCTGCAATTCTTTTAATACTCATTGAATATGCTAATTCTCAGTCGTCCCCGTCTTTTGCAACGTAACACGAGAGCTGGCTTCGGTTATACTTCAAAGATGGGGAATGGGGAGTCTGACTCCTCAAAAAATCTGACTCCCCATTTCTTATTTTAAACAATGGAAAGGGTTTGATACAGAAAGGATATTCTATGTTTTGGCAAAAAAAAATTAATTTAAAAAATATTTTTCCCCATTGTCTTCGTATAACAAATTTATCAATTTTATCTTTTCTTTCAGTACTTTATTTACCCAACCAAACGAGCGTGATTTTCGACATTTAAATCATGAAAAATTAAAATTTCTCCGCCAATGATTTTGATACTTTTTATTAGATGCACGAAATTGATTTCTTCAAGACTAAATGAAACTTTTTGAATGGCTAATAATCTATTTGAGGTATAGATATGAGAAATCAATGTCTTAAAAATGTCTATGGATTAAAATACTTGTCTTATGTGCTCTAAGTTTGACAAATTCTTACATAATTGTTTTACATTCCATATTTTAAACGGGTTAATCAAAGAAAAATGGCAAGAATCTTGGGATGGATGTAAAAGTAATACATAATACGAGGTTTGCCCAACTTTTGATGAGTGGCTCTTAGGCTACAGAAAGGCAAAACGAGAAGAGGTTGTAGTAGCCAGACTTTGTATATAGGACATACGTATATATGTTACTCACAAATGTTTATTGGAGGATGAAGAGTCTCCGATGATGTGTATCATGTCAAGACATGGTGGCTAAGTGGTTAACGATGTCGACTGAAGACCTGGGTGTATGGGTTTGAATCCAGTTCATTCCACAGAAACACTTTAATCAAAACCCACACTTGACCTTGTGTCTAACTTTCTGGAGAAGAGGTAAATAAAATACACTGTCAGGAGTTGCAACAAAGCCGAAGGAAATAATACAACTCAAAAATCTATCTAAATGGACCCGTTTAAAGACATAAATCCAACCAAAATCTTAGACGTCATCAAATACTGTTCAAAAAATTTAATAACTTTTTTTTAATTTTTTTACTTCATTTTTCTCTTTTCAATGATATTAAAATACAGAAACATTTTTTTTTTAAATATTAGAATATATTTAAAAAAAAAAATTAAAATATATAACATTAAAAACTAATATTTCGGCAACAAATGATTCATAAGAGGTTGATATGCCGTAAAACAAACAAACCATATTTAAAACCACCAAAAGTATAGGGTACACATCTGCAACTTGTTATAATTAATAGCTCTTCATAAGGTGACAAAGTTTAAGGTATATCGCAGACTTTGAAATGTTTTTATTTGCTTCATCTTTGCCCAATCTCTTTGGTTAGGTACATCTTTGACATTACAAGCAACTACATGTTAGTCATCATTAGAGGCTGTGCAAAACGGCATCATCTTTTTATCTGAGCATCTCATCTTTCAGTGGGTGTCTCTTCTCACTCTTTATGATTTAGAAGATGAACAATTGCCTTTTCTCCCCCCCCCCCCCCCTTCTTCCTCTCCAACATTTCTGCGATCTTGTCTCTTTTTTTTTTTTTTAATTTCTATTTTTTTTATTATATATATATATATTTCACTATTAGATACTTGAATCCCCTTTTTTATTTGTGAATTTTCCAATGGTAAGTGCTAAGTCTGCGATATCTTGGATTTAGTTAGTATCCCTGGGAATTTAAACGGTATTTTCTTTCTTTGTTTAAAATGACTCGAAGCTTCTTCAGACTAAGTATTGGGTATTTAGATCTTCATTGCTAGGTTTCTTTCCTCTTATCTACTTGCCTATCTGGTACCAAAGGTACTTTAGCTATTTTTTAATTTTTATTTTTTTAATGCAACTTTTATTCCAATATAATGTTTATTGCTAGCTACCATATCGCAGAATGGTTCTTAGGTGTAGTGTTTGGATAGTATTATTATTATTATTATTGTTATAATTAATATTTGATATGCAAATTACCATATAATACTGTAGTCTTAAGGGTAATATTATTATTATATTATTTATATATGTATATATTAGTGAAATTAAAGCTGAATTATTTCTACATTTTGTTTTTGGGGAAGTGGTCGTTTGATCAGTACCATTGGAGAGCCATGAATTTTATAACTGTCCTGTTTTTAAATCTCCGAAACGGTTACATGGTAAACAACTGATAATCCCCCGTTTTAATATTTTATGCTCAAGTTAAGGTCCCCTGTTTTTGTTTCACTGTTAGATACTTGAACCCCCTTTTTTATTTGTGAATTTTCCAGCGGTAAGTCGGCTTATGCAAGTGCTAAGTCTGCAATATGTTGGATTTAGTTAGTATCCCTGGGAATTTAAACTGCATTTTCTTTCTTTGTTTAAAATGACTCAAAGCTTCTTTAGACTAATATATAAACATAGTTCACCCCAAACAAGGCATGCTGCCACTGTAGACGTAAAGAGCTACTGAGAATTAGGGTAAAAGTTTAGGGGGTCATCCTGAATTGGGAGCTGTGCAGTGAGATGCTTGTTTACATTAGTTTTAAATTTCTGCATGTTGGTACGGCCAGAGGGAGCAGGGAGGGAGTTCCAAAAGCCGGCAGCTCGATGAAAGAAGCTATTAGAGTAGAAGGCTCTCCGGCATCTGGGTACCTCCACACCCTTAGAGTACCTTCTTTTAATACCAAGCTACAGTCCCATCCTTATCTTTGTTTACTCGCTCTTGCTCTATTCAGTTCTCGATACGTGAAAAGAAAGTTTATTCTCACAAAGATTTTTTTAAGATACAGTTTAAATGAAAAAACGTTGTATATAATAGTTTGAATATTACAAACCAAAGGTAAACATTGATTTCATGTGCCCCTGTCATATCAAAGAACCACTTTGTCATAAAATGCACAAGAGTCAAATTATAACAATACATTGTAATTGAATAGCCTCTTCGCAACGTTAATACTCTTATTGTTAAATGTTCGATCAGACTTAATCTCGTCAAATGACCATTTTAGACGTGCACCAGCTTGTCGAAGATATTATTAGTCGACTCGTTCAAAGCTTACAAATCCAATAGCTCTGAAATCATTGTCTTCATCAAATAACTCTTACAGTTTGCATAATTTCGATTAGTCGGACTACTGTTCTCATTGAGTGTTATCATCGCAACATTTCGGACGCTGTAACATCCGGCCTTCTTCAGGTGTATCTTTACGAACTCGGGAATATTTTTACCGAACTCAGGAATCTGGACGGAATTTCGAACGGAACCCTTTATTTAATCCACAGGTGTGGCTTGTTCCTGTTCCGTCAGCCAAGATTGAACCTTCAACCTTCACTATCACTTAGAATCCGTGGCGGAGTGGATATAGTACTAAGTAAAATTCAGTTCTAAGTGATAGTCATCTGAAGGTTAAAGGTTCAATCCTTGGTGTGGGCGATATGAAGAATTGTGAATTACTTAAGACTTCTACTCGATCATGACTGACGGAATAAGAGCATGCTACTCCCATGGATTAAATAAAGGGTTCCGTTCGAAATTTTGTCCAGATTCCCGAGTTCGACAGAAAGATTCCCGAGTTCAACAAGGTACACCTGAAGAAGGCTGGAGGTTACAGCAGCCGAAACGTTGTGATAAAAACACCCAAGATGAGAACAGTAGTCCGAATATACCAAATTCTACAAATTATCAACCCTCATCTAAAAATTATGAAACATAACTCTTCCAAGTTTTGTGGGACATTATTAGTTTTATTTTTCATAGTATTTGTTTCTTCCCCTATTACATAAAACAATATATTTTTCTCTAGAACATCTAAAAATGGTCATCATCACCATAAAAAATAAAATTAGTGATATTCTGTTATAAACGCCCTCGGGATAAAAAGTACTGACTTCAGTCATTTTCTTCATAATGTCTGTTTTCCTTTTTATCATTATCCGTGATTGTAAAAACATCAATTTACTTTTATTTTCATGGTATTTATATAAAATCTTCAAATCAGCGACGTTTGTATGTCTCAAACTTATTGAAGTATATAAAAAAAAAAAAACTTGTGTTAAAAAATTTGGTCAGTATTTTTTTTTTTTTTCATTGTTTTCAGAAGCGACCTTTTATAATTAGTCACTTAAAAAAAATTTTTTTAAAGTTTATTGTTTATAAAAAAATACTGATATTTAAGTTAACTGCTGCTTGGTATGATGGAAAACCGACACGCATAGCAACATAAACATAATTTGCCACGTATATAATTACATAGAGAATTTACTCTACTTACAAACATGTCTTTTTTGAAACAAAACAAAGTTCCTGTTTCATTTACATTTTTTGTTTACCAATTTACAATCTTTTTTATTAAATTCATTTTGAAAAAAACATTTTTTATATTACAAACAATACTAATATTTCAGTCGGCTGATGCGTGCATTTGCTGTAATATATGTTGAATTATCATTTTTAGCGTTACATTCAAAGGAATGCCTATAGATATTGAAACTGGCATGACTTATATATTATACTGGTAGGGTTGCCCAGGGTCAGAATTTCTGAAAATCTAGAAAAAAAATAAAAGTAAAAATAATCTACTTAATATTGTCATTTGAAATGCCTAAGTTCGATTCAAGACAAAAGCAAAGTAAAAATAATTATGCCCTGCGTGAAGTTCACTCACAACCTCTGTCTCTAAGTACGACATGCTAACCGATTGACCCATGGTGGGGGGGGGGGGGTAGTAAAAATGGGGACTCTATTAAATACACAAAGCAGGACCCCCCCCCCCCCCCGGGTGTCTATGAGGACAGTGGGAGTAGATGAAAGTGAGAAAATAAAAACTCCCGTTTTATTTATGACTAATAAAAAAATAAAAAATATTGATCAGGATTAAATATTAAAATCAATGAAGTTGATTAGAAGTAAAAATTTTGCTTTAACATGGATGAATATTTGTTGAAAATGACTGAAACATTCTTTTGATGTAGCTTGTGGTAAAAAAGCTATTAATCACAAAATTGAGTGGATGGGTGGGTGAGATATATATAATATAATTATTTGTGTGTATTTAGGCAACACCAAAATAATACATTCTAAGACAAATTTGAAAAAAAAAAAAAAAAAAAAATACTTGGAGCCATATAAATAAAAAAAAAATTCTTGGAGCCATATAAATAAAAAAAAATACTTGGAGCCATATAAATAAAAAAAATCACCTGGTGTCGCTTAATTCAAATTTAAAAAAAGACATTTTATTAAACTAATTATTGCCCACCTACTCATTGTTTCCATCTCCATAATTATTCGGCTAAATCAGCCATTACTTTAAATAAAAATAAATGCATAAATAAATGAAAGATTTAACTCATCTGTCTTTGAAAAATGTAGGTGTTCATTTTACGTGCACGTCTCTCCGATATATTTAAAAAATTCCCTCCTTTCATCGGCTTTTTAGTCTATTTTTTGCCATCAACACCTGAAGATGATTCGAGAATGAATCTAAAACGTTTGTGACCCATATGGATCTTTCATCAATTTGTTTGATTTTAACACGAAAAAAATCAGAATTGAAAAGATAAAAAATGGTCTAACCAGACAAGAGTTCTGTTATTTTAATGTTTGCATTATATATATATATATATATATATATATATATATATAGTGTCAGTTTCATTTTATATTCCAATAACCATGTTTTTATTTTTTTTATTTTTTCACATTTCTAAAAAACATCGCATTTATGTCGGATGTATTTTTTACGGTCCATTTCATTTTCCGTGAGCCAAACAACATTTATATATTATATATATAAATAAGGCAATCCCACTGTAAAAAAAAAAGGTTAAATTAAGGAAGCTACAGAAATCAGAAATATCTAAATTTCTCCATGCATAGAAACATGTATTTCTTTCTCGATATACTATAAAGTTTAAATGTTGATATTTTTCATAGGCATGCTACTAAATGATGTGCATCTAAAACATGATAACCCTCATTTGGTGTTATTCCTTTATAATTTTCTCTTAACCTCTGAAAAGTGTGAAACTGGATTCAATCTTGCACTCTTGTCATATCTTCTGCACCAGCTTGTCTAAGATATTCAGCCAGAGAAAACCGGCTTTTACACTTTCAAATTCAACAACTGAGCTAACGGTGAAAGAAAACCGGATATCTAAAAAAAAAATTTAAAAATGGACCTGTTAACTTGCTGAGGTTATAGAAATGGAGTGTTGTGGCCTAATGGTCAATTTGACCATAGTACCATTCTAACAATGTGTCACAGGATGAAATGCCTAGAATTTCATTTAGGTGCTACTTGCACCGTATCAACAGAAAAAACAGGCTGTAATGGTGTAATGGCAGACATGTTGTGCGATAATTTATATTTCTTTTGACTTACCAGCAAGGGAGAGACCCCTTGCCACCTCTGGTTCAAACGATTCTGACTGACTTACAAAAAAAAAAAAAAGTACTTCATCCAGCTCGTTTATCATAAAATCCTGTCTCGTTCAAATCTCTCCACATCATCAAAGCAGACCCCAATATCCTTTTCTAGAAACCTACTTAGGCCACACGCATTGATAGAAAGCTAATACTACTTAGGATATGTTGGAGACAAACGTCTGTTTTTTATCAAAGGAAAATTTGAATGAAACAACTTAGATTTTTTTTTTTTTTTTTTTTTTTTCTGTGCCATCTCTGAAAGCCTATCTTGCTGAATATTTTATTTTTGCAACATATGAACTCTTTGGCAGTTTTGTATTCTAATAAGGAATGAAGCTTACAAATAATGATTGATCTCCCCCCCCCCCCCCTCCCCCCCAAATCTCCCAGGCAGTCATGCGTCAAGTTTTACTTGTGACTAAAATTTCAATTAATCAGTTATAGAAGTATTACAGGGCATTGTCTATATTTGTTTCTTAGAAAACGTAAATCTTTCTACTTTTTTAGTTTGCTACAGTTAGGGGTTTGCCATCGGAGAAAAATATTAGTGATGGCGTGAAAAGCGAAACGAGGAAAACAAACGGATTTCAGTCAAATGACAAAGAAAATAGATTGCAATGCTGTTGTTGGAATCGGCCATTTCCGGCTTTTAAAAAGCTGATTTCTGGAAACTTTGTCGGTTATCAGGACAGACTCTGATCTGTGTTTGAGTTCTGTCGATGCTTTTGTATCACATTCACTAATATTATTGGAGGTCGGCCGGTGATTGAATAATCTTCCTGTGCCCAGCTATGGATCAACTGGTAGATATAAATCTATGCAATTTTCGTAGATCAACTGGTCGAGAGGGAAAACCCTGAAGTACCCTCAATACCCTAAAAAAAGAAAAAAACGCATTGAGACAGACTGTCCATCAGCAGACGAACATTGATGATTTTCTTTGCGTTGTTCCATCTTTTGTGATTTGTACACGAGAGCTGTACAGTAAACATTTTTTCAAATTGAAATGCGGTCAACATTTCTATTTTATTAATCGGAGAGACTTTATTTATCCCTGGTGTTTTCACACTAAAAAAAACAAAAAGAAACCCAACTCTTTTCGCCATGAAGACTTGCAGGACCTTCATTTATAACTGACCAAATTCGGCATTAAATAACCCGAAAAAGTTTGATATGCCGTACAACAAAACAACCAAACCAAAAACCATGATTAAACATTTGAAGACATAAAGAACTTGAAGCATAAAAACCTTCACCAAAATGACAACAATTCAAAATACCAAAGCTCTTAACTAATGACTATAAATGACCCACTGACTTAAGACAGATGAAGGATATTTCCTTCTATATTCATGACATGAAATGACCTGAAAAGGGTTGATGTGCCATTAAGTAATATCTTACCTTACCTTCATTTATAACTAGAGGTTGGGAGTTGAAGTCAACAATTTTCTTGGGATTCAAAATTTATTTTTTTCTGAAACGTTGAGTCAGCAATTGAAAGAAGTCCAGAGTCTGTTCAATTTATTTTTATTACGTTTTATTATTATTATTATTATTATTATTATTATTATTATTATTATTATTATTATTTTATTATTATTATTAAGCAGCCCCTCACCCTAACTCAGGCTGTGTTTGAAGTTGAAGTCCAATTTTAATATTTACAAGAAAAAATTTTGAATTTTCTCCATCCATCACTTCTCAATAATGGTACAATTTATTTATAGTTTGTGTTGCGCGATCTTCCCCCCCATAATCGCTTTTTCATCAAGTAGTATTAATGCCCATTACATTGATGCCCCCCCTTTAGCGTCTTTCTGCTTCTCCCGTCTCAATACTTTGCTTTCAGATCAACGACTAAGAAGAAAGAAACAAATCTAAATTTAATCAATTCTCATAGTTAGATTTTGCTCCCATGCGACGAAAAAAACTTACAATGTTGGTATGATGAAGGAACTATTTAAAGACGTCAGAGTAGAAATCATAATGCCCTTTCTGAAAATCGTGGGTTTATACCAAAAACATCTAATATTTATAAGTCCAATAAACCAAACTTCCCTAGGAAAAAATTAATCACTTGCAGACTGTTTGCTCAATAAATTTACACATATAAAAGAAATTCATCCAAATCTGTGTTTCACTTCAAAATATTATAAACCTCAAGCATAAAATTCTTTTAACCAATATAAATGGTATTGACTTCTTGACCAAAAATGCGCCAACCATTGATGTTATTGTTTTTTTCGTTTTCTTTTTTGCATTCGTTTTACAAAACTCAATCATGTTCTGCAAAAGCAAAAGCAAAATTTTTCCTCTACAAAAAAACCCAAACGAAACGAAACACCATGAATAAATATTTGAACATATTAAGAACTTGAAGCATAAAAAACTTTACTAAAATGACCGGATTTGGCATTTAATAACCCAAAAAAGGGTTGATATTCAACAAAACAAGATATTAAAATACATAAACATTAAAAGAAAAGATATTAAAATACATAAACATTAAAAGAAAAGATATTAAAATACATAAACATTTAAAAGAAAAGATATTAAAATACATAAACATTAAAAGAAAAGATATTAAAATACATAAACATTAAAAGAAAAGATATTAAAATACATAAACATTAAAAGAAAAGATATTAAAATACATAAACATTTAAAAGAAAAGATATTAAAATACATAAACATTTAAAAGAAAAGATATTAAAATACATAAACATTTAAAAGAAAAGATATTAAAATACATAAACATTAAAAGAAAAGATATTAAAATACATAAACATTTAAAAGAAAAGATATTAAAATACATAAACATTTAAAAGAAAAGATATTAAAATACATAAACATTTAAAAGAAAAGATATTAAAATACATAAACATTTAAAAGAAAAGATATTAAAATACATAAACATTTAAAAGAAAAGATATTAAAATACATAAACATTTAAAAGAAAAGATATTAAAATACATAAACATTTAAAAGAAAAGATATTAAAATACATAAACATTTAAAAGAAAAAAAGATATTTCTTTGTAAATATCAAAATTCAAATGTTTTATATCTGTCTGAAAAACTTAGATTTATTTATAGGTTCGGCCAACATTTTGTTCAATTTTGTTGAAAGAAAATCTTTGATTTATTTTTCTGTCCGTCTTCATTTTTATTACAGCGCTTTTCACCAAAAACATTTTCAGTGTTAAAATAATTGTACCAATGTTTGCATATTATAACATTTTTTTAATGTCAATTTCTTAGTCTGTCTTAAATTTTTAAGACTTAATAAATATTTTTTAATTGTTTTTTTAATTGTTTTTTAATTTTCAGCCTCCCCCCCCCCAGTTTAGAACTAGTAAATCCTTAAAACAAAAAAAATTACCATGTATTAAGAAATTTGATGAAATCTCACTAAAAAATTAGAATACAAATTCGATCTTTTTTTTTTAATCTTGGATTTATATTCACTCTAAAATTTATATTCACTCTAAAATTTATATTCACTCTAAAAGTTATATTCACTCTAAAATTTATATTCACTCTAAAATTTATATTCACTCTAAAAGTTATATTCACTCTAAAAGTTATATTCACTCTAAAAGTTATATTCACTCTAAAAATAACTCGTGCGAATGTACAGTTCAAATTCTTGTAACTATTTCACCAGAAAATCTTCTCTTGCATCCATTCTTTTACTGTTTCTGAATTCATCCGATTCAATCCCTTTAAATGAATGAAAAGGGTTAGGGACTCTAACTTACCGTAATCTAGTAACAGAAACTAGAATACTCTTTTAAGGAGAATCTATTCAGATTACGTTTTACGAGAAGGGAGAACCTAAAATGCAAGGAAGGAGTGAAAAGGATGATTTGCTTTTATCGAAGTAATAACATTGATAGTCATGATTGAGAGAGGACAGTCAAGACACAATATTTTGATTATTTCAAATGACAGAAAATTTCTACGCTTAGTGTCATTTCAAACTTTGTTAAGTTGATCAAAACAATAATACTTTATTAAAAAAAATAATTGTCTGATTAAGTTTCTGAAATTTGTCTTAATATCTTATGCAGGTAAAAATACTAGAAAAAAAAACTTCATATTGAGAAAAAAAACGTTATTTTTTTTCTTTTAAAAATTAAAATACCTTGCCTTTTTTATAGCTATATCTTACAAGGAATGTCTTAAACATCTGAATTGTTCTGATTAGTTTCCATTTAAGTTTTCCTTTTAACATATCTACAAGGATTTAAAAATAAATTATATACATACATACATATATCATCCATATACAGACTGTTTCGCTGTATCACAGCTCTTCAGTGTGGCTAGACCAGTTAGTGCCCCAAGCCGGGATTGAAACTCAACCATCGAGCTGACAGTCGGCGCCTCTACCCCTGCACTATAATAAGACACTGACTGAATATGTATATAGCAATACAGGTGTCCTCGCTGTATTGGCACAGCTAGACCAATCAGCAGCGGGCCAGTGAAAGGGGTTGAGATTGGGGATAGCAAACTGGAAGCTGTAGCCGAGTTCTGCTACCTGGCCGATTCCCCCCCCCCCCCCCTTTCAGCCGATGGTGGCTGTGAGACTGCTGATATTACCCGATGGAAGTCTGCCTGTAGGGGCTTTAGAGAACTCCTGCCCATCTTGACAAATCAGCATCTGGTGACCACAACTAGAGGACAGGTGTACACCAGCTGTGTGAAGAGTGTTATGCTTTATGGCTCTGAAACATGGACCATATCGGCGAGCACTATTAAGAGACTGCAACGTAACGAAAGAGCCATGATTAGATGGATCTGTCATGTCAGGTCGGAAGGCGACACTCTTTTCTAGGCTTGGTATACGGGAAATAACTGATGTCCTTTAGCTGGGCAGGATGAGATGGCTTTACCATGTTGAGCGAAGCTCCGGCTGGATCTCCCGTGTCAGAAACATGTCCATCGCATCAAGTCGGCAGGCTGGAAGACCGAAGCTTCCTTGGGATCAGCTGTGTAAACGTGACCGTGCAGCCTTGGGGATTACAAACTTAGATCCTCGCGACCGCCGAGCCTGGAGTGGAAGACTTCGATCAAGACTGACAGACAGGTCCTACCCTCTTATAGTGGACTAATCAAAGGCCTGTTAAAAAATAAATCGTATGATGAGATATATATATATATATATATTATTTTTCTCTCTTCTGTGTTATTTAAAATGGAGTTTTGTTAAAATTATTTGCGTTATTATTCGGACCATTGTCTTCAGGATTTCTATTGATTTGATTTCTTAAACCAAAATTTAAGCTCGTCCTCCGAAGTATTTTATGGGATTCTTCTGTATATTGTTCATCCGTGTTTTTTTCTCGTCTTCAATGCTGTAGATTATTTGTTATGCGAATGTTCTCAACCAACTGGTTATTTTGTCACGTTTAAAATTCATGGAGAGTTTATAACATGACAAAATCAATCTAAGGCTCCAAATAAACAAACAAAAAAAAACTGAATAATACCAACTAATCTCGAAAATTAATTTTAGTGGTTTAGTCAGCCTTTGTTAGTCAGCCTTTGCAATTGACACTTGATTTTTGTTGCTTTGGAGTCAGATGGACACTTTACTGACATCCATCCAAGATTAGATGTTTGCTGTGCAGACCATGCGATTTGGCAGTTATCTGGCTAAAACATTGCTAATTTAGAGATTAATAACTACCTACTTGGTGTTGCTTATAAGTTTTTTGTTTTTTTTTTAATAGGATTTTTACGCATTTAATTGAACCAACTTGTTACAAAACTATAACTAATTGTATTAATCTTTTATTTATAAAATTATCGAATGTACATAGTTTCCAAGACTTGAATTTTTTTAAAATTAAATGAGGATTCGCTAAACATTTTCAAGCCAGGAATGACTTCTATGAGATAATTTAAATTTTTTATGCTTTCATATTTCGAAGGGGGTCGCAAGGTATTTTGCTCAGTAGACTTATTTAATCTGGGATGGACTTTGGTATGAAATTGGAAGGAACTTTTCCATCTATCTGATTGAGTTTCTTTTTTTTTTGAAAGCCGACTTTGTTGCAGCCATTCAGCCTGTTACTTTCATTGGTTTTAGGGGTGCGCAGATGCAGAAGTGAACCAAACGATAGAATGTTTCAACATTATTTTCCAGGCTTTCCTTCTCCTGCCCTTTTTGACCCTTTCTTTGATGATTCTGTCTTCAGTGCTGGCCCGAGGTAAGCAATCATCTCTACTTGACCATTTTCTCTTTCTATTTTTTGTTATTATGTCTTCCACCACCTCCTCCTCCTCTTCCTCCTTCATCTCTCAGCACATGGGCTTCGTCTGGTCTCTTCTTCCACGATTCCCAAGTAGCAGATAGCTTATGGTGTCAATGTTGTTTCTCAATTACTTTAAAAAAAATTTTAAAAAGTTTGTCTTTTTTTTTTTTTTTTCTGCATGCTCTGGTACTTGGAATTTGTTTTGCTTTGAACATAGCCTCAATTTTCTTTTTAGCCATCAAAGTTGTTAGGAAAATCAAAAGAAAATAGTGAACAAGCAGAGGTCACTGGTGTCGCTTGGGAACGAAAATAGTCCTCATATATTATATGAAAACAGGATCTAGTATATTTAAATTTGTTATTTTAAATAGTAAAAGTAAAGTTGTCGACTATAGTCGAGGGCAAACATAAACTAACTACTACACCGAGATGTGTGTGGGGAGGTACTTCTTATCCAGGATCACCCCACTTGCCCTTGATCCTCACCTTACGATGTTGAGTGTTTGGCAGGGGGGGGGGGGATCAAGTACCCCCCCCCCCCCCCCCCCCCCCCCCGGTATGACTCGATCGAGGATTGAACCCTGGTCTCCCGGTCCATTAGCGAACACTGTTAAAATTATGCCAAACGGGCCGATATAAATATACCTATTTACGGCATACAATCTAAATAGTTGAAACGTGCAAAATTCAACTGTTTTTTTACTTCGTTATTGTTAAGGCTCGAACACGGCATTGTTCTTTTTTATTGTAGATTTTACCATAAGTTCCCCAAAGTTTATTTGTTTCATTGAATAATACCATTCGTTACATTCCTTATAAAATCTTACCCTTGTTAGATCTCGTTATTGGGCTTTATTAGAAAAAAACCAAAAAAATTTTTTTTTAAAAATGGTTCCAGATGGATCATCAGCTTCAGATATTAATATCACGGCGCCAAGTAACTCATTTCTTCACCAAACTCTGCTTGTTCTATGTAATTCTCAAAGACCCACTGGAATAATGCCTAAAGACGTTTTAGTTTCTAAAGGTGGGAGTTCACTTCTTCCTACTCCAGCTCCATATATAAAACGGCAAATATACAAAAAAAAAATTTCCTCAGATGACTATTCTACGAATACATTGTATGGCACAAAATGACCTATAGGGCTGATGTGCCGTAAATAAAGACCAGATCCTAATCCCAATCAGTCATTTTTGCATTAGAAATTCATAAGACAGAATTCGATTGGCAATTACTTTTTAGTGTGAAGCAGATCTATATCGTATAGTCGCAAATTCTAACCTAAAAAGATTTAAAAACATTTTTTTGTATATATAACGAGGATGGGAATAACCTGAATTTATGGATAAAAATGAGATTTCAAACTTCATTATGACGAAATCACATTTAAAAAAAAAAAAAAAAAAAAAAAAAAAATTTAAACTCTTGGGTCAATCCAACCTAAATTTTTGGCACATTCAACACCAATTTTCATAAAGTTTGATCATTTAGTTTTTAAAATATGAAGATTTATTGGAGAGAAAAAAGTGAAGCATGACAGACCGACTGAGAGAAATCAAGACATTGGATGTGAGTGTACGTTAAGAAAAAATGTCATCTTTTAGAAAAATAGGTCTTGAATGAATGAGAGGTTGAAGTCTGTGTTTAAAAAGAAAAAAAGCAAACTCTGACTCGCCACTCAAAAATAAAAATAACTGTTGACTCACTACCTCTGGTCGTGGCAGTTGTAGATCTAAATCAATTTTTATCTTAAACTTGCTGTGTTTACCATAGATCAAGAGAGTTCTGAGTGGATCACATTTTACACGAAAAAAAAAAAAAAATTCCTTAAGCAGAAAGTGACTGTTGAATGGAAAATTAGAAATGTCTGTGTGCTCCTTTTGTTTAATCTCGACAAACCAATTATGTAAAAACGTAAATTTTAATTTTTTTGAGTAACCCAAATCTAGCAATTATCCGATTCTAATGACGTTTACTGCTTTTATGCAGAAATTCTTTTTTTAATTGATAAACTTAATAAATGTAGAATAATCAGTTATTAAACTACAAACAATAAATTAATAGGCTGTGCTTAAAATGCGCTTAAAGCTTTAAATAAATATAAAGTTAGCGATAGAATCCTTTTAATGAAATGTGCAATTTTTAGTCAGGCTATGAAAGATAAAATCTAAATTCCCATCAAAATTGTATTCAATTCATAATATTGGGACGCCCTTGGGTTGTTTAAGAACTGGGAGAAATCCCTCCTTCCTCCTCCCAAAATTTTTTTTAGTACTACAGACCAATCAAAACATACAAATTTTAAATTAAAAAAAGAAGTTTTTTCCACTTAAATTGTTGTAATAAAGCTGGCTGTTTAATTTTTTTATTTTTTATTAAAAAAAATTTCTTTTGTTCAGATTTGAATGGAATTTAATAAAGCTATGCTAAATAGAGATGGACCGTCTTACTAAAAAAACATTTTGGGTTTTACTTGTACACTTGGAAACCATGCCGATTTTAATTTGTTTTTCCGAAACCAAAGCGATTATTACTACTCAACAATAATATATGTAGTGGCCATAAACCGGCCACAAATTTCATTCATTTTCAATCTCTATAATATTCATCATTGAACTCGTTAGTAATATATATATATATATATATATATATATATATATGTATATATATAAATAAACTTCTTTTGTAATATAGCAGGAAAAATCCCAGCAGAGTGCTCGATTGAGAATTAAAATGAAAAATTAAGAGCATATTTATTTTTGTACAGCAAAATTAGTACAACCTTCCTTACACTAAATTTAAACAAACATACATAACAGTCTAAGCAAATAATGCGTCCAAACGAGAGTGACACGTGACTTCACATTTCCAAAACAGATGACAACAGAAGCTGAAGAGAGCCGGATGGCTTTCTGTGCTTGAAACTGATGGTACGAATGTTGTACTAATTTTTCTGTACCAAAATATAAAATATATTGAATGATGGTACAATTCGTCTGAATAAAATACAATATAAATAAGCAAGACGGCATGAATTTAAACTTGTGCAATATAATTTTTTTTAACATTTTAAAAACGAGAAACTAAAAAAATTTATTTTAGTTATTTAAAATATAACTGCAAACGGCATCACTTTTTTAGTTTTAGCATTGTTCTATTCAATTGAATAAAATAAGACTTAATTAAAAAAAACTTAATTTTTAAATGACATCAAGACGTGGTAAATTGTACTATAATTTTAAAAAAAGAAGTATATAAAGAGTGCACAAGTAATTTACGCACAAATTCCTTTCATTGTTTTCTTAAGTTTATGTTCCCCCCCCCTCTCCCCCTCCAAAATAAAGTGTTAAAGACTTTGGACTCAACTGAGATTCAAACTTTTATTCTTCCCGAAATATTTTATGGCCATTGTTTTAAGAAATTAAGTCGAAAATGAAATAAATGAATCGTAAACGGTTGTTGTACTTCGACATTTAACTACTTAAATAAGAGATGGAGTCGCAGTTGATCAGAATAACTTATCCTGAAATGATGACATAATTCAATCGGACGTAGAATAACTAATCTTCATAACGCAAGAGAATGAATGGCTTCTTTGGAAAGAAAAAAATGCTAAAAAAACATTTTTTTTTCCTTTTTTATAGTTGAGATATGAAGGGGGAGGGGGGGGGCGATATACTGAAACTCAAATTCTCACACCGTTCAACTTTGATGCCAAGTAACCTAAAATGTTCTATGACAATACATTTTGCCGCAGACTTGCACTAATTAACCAGTATAATTGCTTTCTTTGTTAATTATTTCTGGGTAAATGCATCGGTATGCAAATTGCGTTGGTCTGAAATAAGCTCACGTTGTATTAATCGGCTATTCATTATAATGCATACCTGAACAAAATTCGTTTAAATACTTCATTAGTTGGCCGTTTTTGTCATTTTATATGAGCAGATAAAACTTTGAGATATATATATAGATATATATATATATCACTCATATCAGTTTACATGATAGAAAAAGAAACACCTGGATCAGACAGCAAACTGAAGTTAACGACATCATCACTACCATACGAACGGCAAAACATAGATGGGCAGGTCATCTTTCGAGATGTACAGACATGTGGACATATAGAGCGACAGAATGGACCCCGAGGCAATGGAAAATACCTTGGGGAAGGGCAAAACCCCGGTGAAGAGACAACCTCGATAGTCAGCTAGATCCTACTTGGCCACACCTAGCCAGGGATAAAACAAGGTGGAAAAATAAAAAAAATGATGATATATCATCATCATCATCATCATCATCATCAACATCTTTTGTAAGATGGTAGGAAAAGTCCCAGCAGAGTTCTCAATTAATTGAGAAAATACAAATTAAGAGCGTAATATTTATTTTTTGGTACAGAAAATCAGTACATCAGTTGTACTGATTTTATATATATATATATATATATATATATATATATATATATATATATATATATTTCTATATTATATTTATGGATGACACAGAAGCAAACCAACTTAGTATATATTTATAGTATATATTTAGAAACATATTTTTATATATATATATATATATTATTTCTATATTATATTTATGGATGACACGGAAGCAAACCAACTTATTTTGTTATCCATTGCGATATAAGCATTTACAAACACTAAAACTGGAAAGTCATTCTTTCTCTCACACATTAAGAAATATTGGAGCAATTAAATCAAAGTGGGGGGAGGGGGGGAGAGAAATACATAGAGAGCTAAGTCAGAAATGGGCGACTTGTTCAGTTAATTATAAATTACGGCAGATTAGGAAAATGAAAACAATTTTGTTTCAAACATGGATGAATAAGAAGAAAAGCCTTAAGGAAAAAACTATTGATTAACTCGCATTTAGTATAATAGATTTTGATTTTGTTTAATTCAGATTGAGCACCGTTTTTTATAAACATATCCTTTCTACTGTTAGTCGCATATGTTAAAGCAATGGTGGAACCAATTCATTTATGCTTTTGTAAATGGACTCGGGAGTAGAAATTTTCCATTTTTAAATTTAAAAAATAAAATAAAATTAGTTATTTGAAATAATAATTCATACATTCAATGGTAACTTTTGCATGTATACAAAAATGACACCATTGAAAGAGCCGAATGGTAGCTGAAATTAAAAAGAATAAAAGAAACGGTTGGCCACGTTTTTATTTTTTTACTCGGCAAAGAAACGTATTTAAGAATGGGGATCAAAAGTTATTGGAAAATGAAAGGGTTTAAAGCCATCGACACTCATCCTGTTGAACCAAGAAAGTTGGAACTTGTTCGATATATAAGGTATACTGGAAATAATTTATTACATGAATTCTTAACTACTTTCACTGGCTAAAAACTCATTATATTTGTGTATGCTTTTCACCCCTTTGTTTCATTTTACTTCAGTCAAAGTTCTCAGAAATCAAGGGACTCCTTCCTGGGGCTAACACGTGATCTCTATATAAGATACATAGATATTCGAATATTCCATTAAAGTTCTCCCTTACTTGTCAAACGTTGAGTTAGTAAAGAACATTAATTTTCCTCTCTCCAATTGACCAGTTAACTATGTTATAGTATATTATTCTTGCGGTCTCTTGGTCTAACCGGATTCCAGGACAAGAATTCATTTGGTCTGGTGGAGTATCCAGCTAAGTGTTGTTACTTGAGGTAACATGACTTGGAAAAGGTGCACCATTCCTCGTATAAGCTGGTGTATAGCCGTGCTGAGGGGATCTTATTTGTGCTGCGGATACTGTTATTTTTAATTTTTAGTCAGGGTTTCCTTGTAGGGTGAAGTATCCTCATGTCAGGTTGTCCTGACAAACCCTTATACAGAGATCGAAGACACTCGAGGATAGTGTCTGATAGATAATTCAAACTCCCCTGTGTGTGTGCAATCAAAAAGTTGTGATGTGTAAAGCTTTATTAAGGCTATACTCCTCCTTTTCAAAGTGTTTAGCGTGTCACAACTCGCACTGTTCTTTCACGTGTGTAATCGGTGAAGAGTTAGTATTTACTTCCCGTCCTACCATAGGAAGATTTGACACAAGGTCAGAAGGTGGGGCTGGAAAAGCCAGCTCCCAAGAAGCGGGGTACTCTGGCCGTCAAAAAATGCCTGGACAGCCCCGTCGGCGTTACCCAGTAGGGGCGCGCCTCTATCGATTAGCAATAAACTAACCCCTTCTCAAAGAGAGAAGGTAAAGCCTGGGATAGTGGATCTCCTAGAGCTGGACAGAACCATACCTCAGCCCGACAGGAAAAAAGGCCACCTAACCCAAATGGACTCTGCTGGACTGATTGTTGAGATCGTTTCCTCGACTTGCTATGAAAAATAACACGCAAGAGTAATCAGTAAAGAGTTGGTTAAAAAAAATCCCGTGCCCTTCTGCAAAAAAAAAATCCCGTGCCCTTCTGCAAAAAAAAAATCCCGTGCCCTTCTGCAAAAAAAAATCCCGTGCCCTTCTGCAAAAAAAAAATCCCGTGCCCTTCTGCAAAAAAAAAGATCATAACGCAGACTCCCTACATCTGTTCCTAATACTCTTTGACACTTTACACAAGATTTTTTCCTTCGTGTCAAAATGTGTAACGGGAATCAGCAATCGCCGTGGCATATTTTTTGGTGGTTTCACGATGGCGGTGAATGCAGTCGTGTCAAGTTGCAGTTTCAATCAAACCATGAATAGTTTGATGTGCCGTAACACATAAACCAAATCCAGACCTTAGATGACGTTTATCCTAGCTACGATTCTGGCAGCAACTGACGAAATAAATTTAAAATCTCTTCTGTGTCACATGACCAACCAATTAGCTATCCACCATTCCGATGAAGTTTCAGCTGAGAACAAAAGCACCCCCCACCCCTGCAACTCTTCACATATTGTTTAAAAATTGTCCAGCTTAAACATTCTAAGAGTTTGTCTTCAGTCTTGTTTTAAGGGTCTCTCTCTAATCTTATTGTTGACCCCTGTTGGGGAGGTGGGCTACACATGTGTGGCCTTTTGATACCTTTGTGACTCTATTCTGTTCTCTATATCCGCACCAAACCATCTGTGAAATGTGATAGCACCACACGTCTACATAAAACCTACCACCTTATGGAAATCTTTTTTTATTATGGATGGCCAAAATAGACAACGGTTTTTCCATCTCTCCTTAACCCTTACCCAGACTACTCATATTCAACCAGCAGTGCCAATGGAGGTCGAGATGTAGAAGATTTAAATATGTGATTCCATGACAAGGATCTGTAAATGTGTAAGAAGAAAACGGGTAAGTGCTGTGAAGAAGCCAGCATCAGACGGAACACAGAGAAAAATGGTGTGAAGAGAGACTTACCAAGATAAGGACGTTGAAAGTATGTTATTGTCACTGCTGGTTTAGTATTAAAAGACTTGGCTAGTGGTCAGGAGAGATGGAGAAATCTATAAGGTTATTAGTGCCTTCCATAACTAAAAAAATGATTTTCATTAATAAATGCCAACCAGGGTGCACATAGTGGTGAAAAGGATTCTCATAAAATAATTGCTAAATTTTTTTTGGCGTATCAGAAGAAGCGACCCGTAGTCAGCGTGCCGCTATTCCAAATTCACAACAGAAACCGCAATCAATCGACTGTCTCTCCGGTCATAATTTTTTTTAAGTCAAAATCTTTATCATGTAAAACTTCATGATTAAAATTTGCTGGAATAATTTTTTAATGAAAATTAAATGTAAAGTAAAAATGAATTTAAAAAAAAATATATATATATATATATATATATATGCATGCGCGATCCGGTAGCACTGATTGGTAGAAAAATTCATATTTCTATGTTTTGAGGGAGGGGGTGATGTATACCCCCCCCCCCCTCTCTCAATCAATTAACATATTTTATTATGGCATATCAGAAGTTATTCCAGCAAGTTTTAATTATAAAGTTTTACAGGAAAAAGATTTTGACATTTTAAAAATTATGACCGGAGAGACAGTATTGATTGCGGCTTTCTGTGAATTCGGAATAGCGGCACGCTGACTACGGGTCACTTCTTCTTCTGATACACCGTTTCTTTTTTTTTTTTCTTTTTTCTCTGTCTGGTAGAAAGTAGTTCACTTTGATCTACTTTTTCAAGGGAAATCCTCTTTTAGGTATTCAGCCCCCCCCAATATTTTTTTTGTTTTAAAAAAAAATTTTTTAGTGATGTTTGTCGATAGTTTATCTTAGCTGTAAACGTTTTTATCTTGTATATATAGATTTTAGAGGCATGGGTTGTAGCAGATTACCATGTCTTTTTTTTATTTAAAGAAAAAAAAAAGTATTTTTATTTGGTTATGTTCATTGCAAATGCTTTTTTATTACTTTTGTTACTTTTCATGACTTTTTCTAATGGTGTATTGTTTCTGCTTTTTGTTGTCCTTCATTGGGGTAAGCGCAACATTTATAGATCTTCATTTCTTCTCTTTATTCAATTTATTATTAACCTTCTTTGTTAAAAATGCAGCGATGAGGCCAGGTATGTCCCCCTTTTTCTAATTTTTTAATTTAATGTTTGCAGTTGGGTTTATATATATATATATATATATATATACTTGGCAGCAAACCTAACCTTCCTTTTAGACACGTTTCATTGTATAAGACTACCTTTTTTTTTTTTCCTTTTTTGTGCTTTCACAAGTACCGATTTATTTTCTTTTTAACTGATGAAAAGACCATTTCGAATTGATGTTTGACTAGTTTTAATTTCTCTGTCAAATAGGACAATTATTTGGAAATGTTCTTTGATTTTGCCAGTAAAAAGACTAAAGACTTCATGTCAGTTTCCTGCAACAGTCTTTTAATGCTTTAAAAGTAGATAAATTGTATTGCATAGCAAGTGTGTGCACACACACACACGTGTACGTATACATGCACTTATATTTAATGTGTCTATGACCTGCAGACTGAGCACCGCGTGCAGAATATCATTGGTCTTATTTGTGTATCTTTGAAGCACATGGTTATACGACGGTTTCCCACTTTTTTATGCAGTCTTTTGCAATACTGTTGTATTCTGCAAGATCTTTCAAGCTACGCCGGTCGGGCAGTAGAGGGCAGACCAGGCAGTGTAGCATCGTATGGTCCTCCTCTTCCTATTCACAGATGGTTGGGTCAGTTTTGTAGCCCTATCTACTTATAGCAACTTTTGCTCACCCCATTCTCAGGCAGATGAGTGTTGTCCACTGGAGCCAGGGTGCCTCTGAACCAGGAAGGAGTTCCTCAGAAGCAGGGATTCCCATATCAGTATGAGGGGGCATCTTCTAGCCGTCTGGTCCACAGCTGTAGTCTGGTCTCTTCCTGAGATGTTGTTAGGTGTTCGACATGGCTGAGGAAGCTTCTCCTTGACTTTAGTCGTTGGACCGTTGGTTCACGTCCATGAAGGAGATAGCGTTCATCACTGATAGCTTTCGTGATTTCTACTCGGCTGACAACTTCCCATCTCACATCTGACGGGGCAATTGACAGTGAGAAGATGCGGGTTGGTGTGCTTCAAGCAGCTAGTGATCACGTGACGGGTGTTGCTCAATGCTGAGTCTAGGTTTTTGGCATGCGTTGATCTTTCTCAAATGGGATAAGCATACTCCGCAGAGGAATAGCACAAGGCTAAGGCAGTACATCTTTGTGTAGGATGTTGTTCCGGGAGCTGACTTACATTTTTGTCTTCTTTACATGTTCCCTGAATGAGAGGGTGCGGTCCAGGGTTATGGCTGACAACTTCCCATCTCACATCTGAAGGGGCAATTGACAGTGAGAAGATGAGGGTTGTTCAGCCAGTGATCAAGCATTGGTGAAAAGTGTAAAACCACCAGCAGAATTTTCTATAGTTTATTGATGGTGCAGATTTGAATCGTCTCGATGACTGTATTCCAATTCAATTTTACTTTGCATTTCGTGTGCATTTTTGTCCTCTACAAGAAACAATAAGCAGATGACATGTGGCACAATCTTCCGTTGTCCTTTTTTTTTTTTTTTTTTTTTTTTAAACAACTCCTACCTTCATTCTATTTTATCTTTCCCACTTTCTATCTCATGTCTTTTTTTCAAATTTTATTTCTCAGTCTTTTGAATAATAATAATTATGAAATTTAAAACTCGCTTCACAAAAGTTAATTTTATTGAATTGTCTTTCTCCATTTATTTTCTCCACATTAAATATACGTGTGCACGTATAAAAACGACTTCCTGTGAAATACAATCCATCTACCTTCAGAACCATTATTAAACTGTCAAATATATTAAAATCTTAAAGGAAGGATTTTCATTAACTTGCATTTGAACGAAGCTTAATATTAAAAATTGGACTAAAATTGGACTTAATTTGGAAATGAGTTGAAATAGATTCAGTAAAAAGATAAATTTAAAAAAATAACATTGGTCTAGAATTTAATTTTTTAGACTTGTTTTCGATCTTGATTGCTGCCATTATTGCAATGTTTCAGCCATTGTACTCTTCAGCATTCTCAGAATGGAACCAAATCTTGGTTCCATTCTGAGAATGTTGGAAAGTACAACATGGGGGGGGGGGGGGTCCAAAACATAGCGTATAAATAAAAATCTCAGAAATATCTAGTTTTAAATCAGACTCGTCTTTTTTCAAGGGATATAATATTTACTGATATTACATATTTTCTTGAATTCATTTTTTTTCTAAATCGATTCACATCTATCTTATAATAAAAATGAAATTCTTGTTTTTTCTTTATGTAAATTTAAAATTTTTTTATCTAGCTTTCTAGTCAATTTATTGTGATGTTACTCTTAAAAAATCTTTGACAAAAATAGTAAATTGGATTAATTTTAGTAAATTGTCTCTGAAGATCTCTCGACTAACGTACATCAGAAGAGGTGGAATTGAATAGAACAGCAAACAAATTATACATTCAATAAAACCCTTAAAATTTCCGTAAAAGATGTAGAAATTAAATTCCTTCCGCGTACACAAAGGTTTGGATTATTCCGACTACTATTCTCATCTTGGTATTTATTTTCACAATGGTTTGGTCAATGTAACCTTCAACCTTCTTCGGGCACATCTTTTCGGACGTGGGAACATATACAGAATTTAGAACTGAACCCTTTATTTAATCCACGAGGTAGATTGTTCTCGTTCCGTCAGCCATAACTGAGTAGAAATGTTAATTATTTTTGTTATTCTTAGTTATTATCACCTTCAGTAAGAATTGAACCTTCGACTTCCCGAAGACGGTCACTTAGAACTGATTTTAATCAACGCCGTTAACTATTAAGCCACGAGTCCGATTGTAGACAATTCTAGGATGAATTTTAGGAGCCTTAAACCTAATCTTGACTAGATGGCTAGTAGTACTACTTTTATGCAATGGTTAAAGGCACTGATTAACAATCAGTTTTGAGTTCTTTCTGTTACAGTCACTAATAAGAAAAACATAAAAATAATTAACACTGCTACCCGGTCGTGGCTGACTGAATGAGAACAATCTACCCCTGTGGAATAAAAGGTTCAGTTCGAAATTATGTATAGGTTCTCAAATTGGAAAAGATGCGCCTGAAGGTCGGATGTTTCATCATCTGAAACGTGAAAATAAGAACCAATGAGGATACGAGTCTGAATACAAATTACCAATCCTCATCTAAAAAAATCAGAAACATAGATTGTCTACAAATGGAACCAACGCTCTTCGAATATCTTATAAATGCAAAAATGATTAAATATATCTCCTTTGAAAGCGATCGGTACAAACAGGACAATTGAGTAATCTCAAAAATTTGGAGAATAAAAATAGCTGCATTAACGCACGTGTGATTGAGCAAATCAAGTTCCATCATTCGTTAAGATGTGACACCTATAAACGCAGTCATCTTAATTTTCATTGAAAGATTTTGGACTCAACTGATGGGCACCATATCGTTGATAATCCTGTGTCTGCTGATCGCAATAAGATTTTTTAAGAATCTTGAGTTCTGCACTTCAGTCTCAATTTAACAGTTTGGGAAGCATCTGCATCGTCGACAACTTTTGCTACGAAAAGGGAGGGAATTGGTTCCCTTTTCTGACATTTGTCGGGATCTCATTGCACGTATAATTTTCTTGCGTGTAAATTCTAACGTTCTTTCTTCCTCCGATGGTACACAATTTAAAAATAGCCAATGAAAGCAGTTTCGTTTTAGTAAATTGTCCAAGATCTTTTTTATCTAACATTTATCAGAGGAGAAATGTTTGGATTTAAGTGGATTTGAACAGAACCGCAGAATTATGTTCAATGTTTCTATTTACTGTTGAGAATCATTGTTATTTAAATGAAGGAATTTTATTCTCGGAATCTTTATAACAAACATTGTAATGCCAGGAAGTGAAATCTGGCCAGTGAGGGTTGGGGACATGTTACATGGCGAGAAATATGAGAAAGATACAATCGATGTGTAATGTGAGTCTTACAGACTTAGATCTGATTAAATCTGGACAGTATAGACGTATGTGTGCAGAAAAGGAGACTTCAATGGTATGGCCATGTTGGAAGAATGAATAAGAGTTCTTGGGTCAGTAGATGTAGAACAGTTGAGGTAGCAAGGTCAGTTGGAAGGGCAAGGAAAACATGGGAGGAAGTGATAAAAATGGGCTCGAGAGAAAGAGGGATAAATAAAGGTTTGGTTAGTGTTGACGTGAATTTCTAAAAGCCGTCCAACACATGCCAGCATGTAAATGAACGTTAAACTGATGATTGTAATGATTTCGTCTAACGTTTCTAACATTATTCCTCCGATGTTTGTTAGTTGTCAGATATTCTGAGACGATGGACTTTTAAATTTTGTATCGTCAACATTTATTCATAACCAAATGGGTAAGTATGGCTTCGCTTTTAAAATTAATGTGACGACGCCCGATGATCTGGCTGTCTAAATGTTGATACATTGTACATTAGTGTATACGGTTCGTGCCCTAAATCAATTGTTACAATAAATATTTGAAGAGTACGTTTATTTATTGCTATTTTATGCAACATGTATTAGATTTGAAGAATTTTTTTAATCATTTATAAAATATTCCAGTACTTCTATTGATCCTGAACCAATTTCCGTGAACTTCGCGTCGGTAACATTCAGGCATGCTATGTAAACACCCGAGAGATGACTAGCCGAATGGTGGCGGAGAGATGTCGAGCGATTAGCCAATCAGCTGTCAGTAACCAGACGATAATTTTTCTAATCGGTCTTGAAATTGATTAAAACCAGAAGCAATTTATCAAAGCCAGTGCATGTTTATTTCCTGTTAAATTTAAAAAAAAAATTAATAAATAATATGAATTGCGAAGAGCTGTGTAGCCGAGTTGAATCGTGCGAAGGAGTAAATTTTTTCTGTCAGGAAAAGCTGTTGGCAAAAAGAAAAAAAAAATGTCCGAAATGTTATTACATGTCCCGCTTGATAGAAACGAAAAGGTATTATTTATTACCAGTTGTTTAGCTTTTTGTTACAAAAATAAAAACCCAAAATTATCTATTAACAGTAATTTCGCTATGTTTTGTTCGTTTAAAAAAAAAATTTTTTTGCAATCTTTCTTGAAAAAAAATGCTGCAGCAACGTATCAAAGTTATCGGCTACCACCATTCGGTTCGTCATCTCTCGGTGTTTACATAACCTGCCCGAACACTGCCGATGCGAAGTTCACGGAAATTGGGTCAGGATCAATAGAAGTACCAACATTCTTGTTTATGATATTGTTTGTTTCTTGTTATTAACAAAAAAAATTTGCGCATTTTACTGCCTTTGGCCTCAACTAAATCTATATAATATCCATATTTCTTCTATTTTCATATCAACAGCCAGCAGTTACTGCTGCTGCTGATTTCAAACAGTCTACAAACTTTTAGTATTATAGCCTCAAGTCATTGCCCATAAGAAGGGACAAATCTATACAAAACATAAGAATTAAAATGAATTGAAAAAAATGTTTGTTCAACCCTGCTTTTCTAAATGGCAATATTTTAATAATTTAATATTTTCTGATATTATTGAAAACTTTTTAGAATTGAACATGTTATCGCTAAGCTTGCATTAAATTTCACTGATAACTAATACGCTTTCAATTACTAAAAATGTGAAACCTTAATTATTAAACCCCACTTTAATATTTGGTAGCGAACGGATACATTCTAAAAATGGCTAATAAAAGCAATGTCAGGTTTAGTAGGTTGTCTCCGAAGACCATCTTTGAAGTAACCTTCATCAGAGGAGTAGCGTTAGAATCGAATTGAAATCGACATAAAATTGTTGCATTCTACTGTTACTCGTCGTTAATCTGCGGAGACAATTTACTCGGAAAGTGACTTTTATTATTAATTTTTGTTAAATTTTAGAAAGATTTATTAAAATAAAATTTAATTGAATATTTCGTAAATTTTATAAATTAATAAGCGATCTTGGTGCTTCTTTCGTTTCGCTATGACATGAAAATATTTAAAGAAATGTATGAACTTTGTTATGTACTTGCGTGTTAGCTGAAAATAAGATTGTGCAGAAGAAACCACAAATTCATCCAGTATTTATTAAATTATTTAAATTAAAAAAAAAATTTTAAAAAATGCATATCGGTAGACATTTCGTAACTAGTTCAACTTAGATTAGGCAAGGGAGATAACTCAAGTTTTTATTTTATTTTTTTTTTTTTAAATTCGCTATTTAATAGATAAAATTGGTTTTATTTTTTAATTCAATAAATATTGGATGAATTTGCGTAATTTTTGGTGTAGTCTTTTCAGCTAAAGTGCATAACAAAATTTATACATTTCTTTAGCTATTTTAAAATTTTTTTTAAGAGAAGTCTTACATGTCGTATCGAAACTAAAGAAGCACCGCGATCTTATAAAATTGCTAATCGTTTTCCACATGTTTTTACAAAGAGCAAAAGTTGCTTTAATTTTGAATAAGAAATTCACTTCATTTTGTACTTTTGTAACTTTTAAGGCAATCTCTCACCATTTTGAAAGGTTTTTGTATTTATGTTTTAATATTCATTGATCTGTTTATCATGTTTTTGTAGTTCTTTTCCATTTGTTGCACTTACCCCAGAAAAAAAGCCCCCCCCCCCCAAACATTGATGTCAAAACCTACTGAGATGCACTGACTTATCTAGCAAAAGTGTTAAAATATGAACAGTAAAAAAATTCATTAAGTTAAATACGTTCCCAATATATCCAGTCCCATTTAAATAATTATGTACTTTAGGTATTCTTTTTACAATCTTCAAAAGTTTTTTTTTTTTTTTTTTGTCGATGCCATTTAACAAGTTTTTATTTTAATTTTCCGTAATAAATTCATAGTCTTAAATGCGTGTTTGTCGCTCCTTAGACTACGAGAGAATAAACAAAAATAGTTCACTTTGATGATTCGTGAAACTTAAAATCCGATTGTATTTCTAAAATTTCGTAATTGAAATTTATTTGTAATTTATTTCATCCTTTCATGAATTTTTATTGTTCATCGAAAAAAACAAAATTTTAAATCTCATTTTTGTGATTTTTTTTTTTTTTTTTTTTTTTTTTTTTTCTTTCTATTTTACTGACTTATTTTATCAACAAACCAAAATGTATTCTAATGGATTTGATTTCATAACTTAATTTTTTAATAGGATTTAAAAAATTGTTTTTTACTACATTGCATTTTATTTCTATAAAATATAAATTAAAAAAATGTTTAAATCTCGTAGAGACATCCAGACGCATGAGAAGTGGGAAGATAATATAGAAATAATAAAAAAAAAAAAACTACTTATAAACTTGGTGCATTTTGATAATTTATGTACGCATCCCCAAAATTAGCCTATTTAGAAAATACAGCATTTTTAAAAATATTTTTTAAAAATCGATCTGTGATTGTAAGGAACCCATTTTCCATTCCTGTGTTTTCTCCTTCAAAACAGGTTTTCAGCTCCTTGTGCTTGATTTATGAAAATGTCAGTTATTTTTTTATTTTAAATTTTATTTAAATTTAAAAAAATTTTTTTTTGTATTCAACCAAATGTATATTGTATATTTATCTAATTACCTGTCCTTAATAAATTGTTTTTTGTCTAATTAAGTCTTTTGTCTAATTAAGTCTTTGAAAAGATCTGAAAAGTCCTCAATCTGACATTTGGTTTAATCCAACCAAACCATTTGACATTTTTGTTTTCAAAGTACAAGTTTTATCTGTTGCAAATTTCTAATTTAAAAACGATTGATTTTATTTCGATAAAATGTTCCTGTCTAAAAAGTTGCATCGGTTTTAATTTTTACTAGCTTTTGACATCATTGTTGTAATTGTAAATTGAGTGTATTTTGCGAATGCGCTTGTTCATTTGCCCATGATTTGCATGCTCTGGGTAGATGGGTATTTGCACATTCCTTGTTTGGGCTGTGGCTTAGATCACGGCGGGCGGGCTCCCAATGTCTGAGGCTAAGTCTGAATTGCAAATCTGAAGGCCTGGGTGTGATTTCAGTCGAAGGCGGCATCACAACAGACGTCATAGAATGGAGCAGCAGCAGCAGCAAGGAGTTAGCCGCAGACCTCGAGGAGGGCCGTTTGGCTTTGGTTCACCTTTTGGTTTTGGATTCCCAAGTCTTTTTGATGACCCTTTTGACATGGCTCCAGCAGGGTAATTAGAATATTATTTTCACTCTTTTCTCTCGTCACTTTAACTTCCTTCTAACCTTTTCTCTTTCTTTCTGTCTATCTCTCTCACCCTGTCTCTCACCCTGTCTCTCACCCTGTCTCTCACCCTGTCTCTCACTACATCTCTCCCTACATCTCTCCCTACATCTCTCCCTACATCTCTCCCTACATCTCTCCCTACATCTCTCCCTACATCTCTCCCTACATCTCTCCCTACATCTCTCCCTACATCTCTCCCTACATCTCTCCCTACATCTCTCCCTACATCTCTCCCTACATCTCTCCCTACGTCTCTCCCTACGTCTCTCCCTCTCCGTCTCTCCCTCTCCGTCTCTCCCTCTCCGTCTCTCCCTCTCCGTCTCTCCCTCTCCGTCTCTCCCTCTCCGTCTCTCCCTCTCCGTCTCTCCCTCTCCGTCTCTCCCTCTCCGTCTCTCCCTCTCCGTCTCTCCCTCTCCGTCTCTCCCTCTCCGTCTCTCCCTCTCCGTCTCTCCCTCTCCGTCTCTCCGTCTCTATCTCTCCCTCTCTATCTCTCCGTCTCTATCTCTCCGTCTCTATCTCTCCGTCTCTATCTCTCCGTCTCTATCTCTCCGTCTCTATCTCTCCGTCTCTATCTCTCCGTCTCTATCTCTCCGTCTCTATCTCTCCGTCTCTATCTCTCCGTCTCTATCTCTCCGTCTCTATCTCTCCGTCTCTATCTCTCCGTCTCTATCTCTCCGTCTCTATCTCTCCGTCTCTATCTCTCCGTCTCTATCTCTCCGTCTCTATCTCTCCGTCTCTATCTCTCCGTCTCTATCTCTCCGTCTCTATCTCTCCGTCTCTATCTCTCCGTCTCTATCTCTCCGTCTCTATCTCTCCGTCTCTATCTCTCCGTCTCTATCTCTCCGTCTCTATCTCTCCGTCTCTATCTCTCCGTCTCTATCTCTCCGTCTCTATCTCTCCGTCTCTATCTCTCCGTCTCTATCTCTCCGTCTCTATCTCTCCGTCTCTATCTCTCCGTCTCTATCTCTCCGTCTCTATCTCTCCGTCTCTATCTCTCCGTCTCTATCTCTCCGTCTCTATCTCTCCGTCTCTATCTCTCCGTCTCTATCTCTCCGTCTCTATCTCTCCGTCTCTATCTCTCCGTCTCTATCTCTCCGTCTCTATCTCTCCGTCTCTATCTCTCCGTCTCTATCTCTCCGTCTCTATCTCTCCGTCTCTATCTCTCCGTCTCTATCTCTCCGTCTCTATCTCTCCGTCTCTATCTCTCCGTCTCTATCTCTCCGTCTCTATCTCTCCGTCTCTATCTCTCCGTCTCTATCTCTCCGTCTCTATCTCTCCGTCTCTATCTCTCCGTCTCTATCTCTCCGTCTCTATCTCTCCGTCTCTATCTCTCCGTCTCTATCTCTCCGTCTCTATCTCTCCGTCTCTATCTCTCCGTCTCTATCTCTCCGTCTCTATCTCTCCGTCTCTATCTCTCCGTCTCTATCTCTCCGTCTCTATCTCTCCGTCTCTATCTCTCCGTCTCTATCTCTCCGTCTCTATCTCTCCGTCTCTATGTCTCCGTCTCTATCTCTCCGTCTCTATGTCTCCGTCTCTATGTCTCCGTCTCTATCTCTCCGTCTCTATCTCTCCGTCTCTATCTCTCCGTCTCTATCTCTCCGTCTCTATCTCTCCGTCTCTATCTCTCCGTCTCTATCTCTCCGTCTCTATCTCTCCGTCTCTATCTCTCCGTCTCTATCTCTCCGTCTCTATCTCTCCGTCTCTATCTCTCCGTCTCTATCTCTCCGTCTCTATCTCTCCGTCTCTATCTCTCCGTCTCTATCTCTCCGTCTCTATCTCTCCGTCTCTATCTCTCCGTCTCTATCTCTCCGTCTCTATCTCTCCGTCTCTATCTCTCCGTCTCTATGTCTCCGTCTCTATGTCTCCGTCTCTATCTCTCCGTCTCTATCTCTCCGTCTCTATCTCTCCGTCTCTATCTCTCCGTCTCTATCTCTCCGTCTCTATCTCTCCGTCTCTATCTCTCCGTCTCTATCTCTCCGTCTCTATCTCTCCGTCTCTATCTCTCCGTCTCTATCTCTCCGTCTCTATCTCTCCGTCTCTATCTCTCCGTCTCTATCTCTCCGTCTCTATCTCTCCGTCTCTATCTCTCCGTCTCTATCTCTCCGTCTCTATCTCTCCGTCTCTATCTCTCCGTCTCTATCTCTCCGTCTCTATCTCTCCGTCTCTATCTCTCCGTCTCTATCTCTCCGTCTCTATCTCTCCGTCTCTATCTCTCCGTCTCTATCTCTCCGTCTCTATCTCTCCGTCTCTATCTCTCCGTCTCTATCTCTCCGTCTCTATCTCTCCGTCTCTATCTCTCCGTCTCTATCTCTCCGTCTCTATCTCTCCGTCTCTATCTCTCCGTCTCTATCTCTCCGTCTCTATCTCTCCGTCTCTATCTCTCCGTCTCTATCTCTCCGTCTCTATCTCTCCGTCTCTATCTCTCCGTCTCTATCTCTCCGTCTCTATCTCTCCGTCTCTATCTCTCCGTCTCTATCTCTCCGTCTCTATCTCTCCGTCTCTATCTCTCCGTCTCTATCTCTCCGTCTCTATCTCTCCGTCTCTATCTCTCCGTCTCTATCTCTCCGTCTCTATCTCTCCGTCTCTATCTCTCCGTCTCTATCTCTCCGTCTCTCCGTCTCTCTGTTTCTCTACATATTAAATTTACATATTTTATTGCATTGTTAAATCACAAATTTAATCAGTATATCTTAGAGATGGAACTTTCAATCCGCCGTAAAACATTATCTCTCTATAGTTTTACATTAAAAAAAAAACAAAAAACAACACTTTTCTAACTTGTATATATTCCCCCCAAAAAAGCCCCTTGAACCTGACACACCGTTAGTTCTATGCGTTTGCATAGGAATATTAGTGTTACATTGTCTGCCAGTCCAAGTCGATATTTTAACTCTCACTTCTCCCCCTATTTTGTCTTTAATCCCCACGTTCCAACAAAAAGGGGGAAAAAAATTTGTTTTGAGTGGATCATATGTGGAGATTTTCAATCTTCTCACAGTATTCATCATCATTCAATTGTCGATCCTTAATCCTAATTCAAGTGTTTTTATAGCCTTAATAAAGGGTCACTCATTTTTCGTCCTCTCAAATGCTGTAAGATCAAAACTCCAAATATTTCAAAGCTATCCCAAACTTATGACAAACTGAAAACAGGTTACACAACTAAACAACTTGGATGGATTTTAATTTGGTATAGTTGAGACCTTATTTAATTTGGTATAGTTGAGACCTTATTTAATTTGGTATAGTTGAGACCTTATTTAATTTGGTATAGTTGAGACCTTATTTAATTTGGTATAGTTGAGACCTTATTTAATTTGGTATAGTTGAGACCTTATTTAATTTGGTATAGTTGAGACCTTATTTAATTTGGTATAGTTGAGACCTTATTTAATTTGGTATAGTTGAGACCTTATTTAATTTGGTATAGTTGAGACCTTATTTAATTTGGTATAGTTGAGACCTTATTTAATTTGGTATAGTTGAGACCTTATTTAATTTGGTATAGTTGAGACCTTACTTAATTTGGTATAGTTGAGACCTTACTTAATTTGGTATAGTTGAGACCTTACTTAATTTGGTATAGTTGAGACCTTACTTAATTTGGTATAGTTGAGACCTTACTTAATTTGGTATAGTTGAGACCTTACTTAATTTGGTATAGTTGAGACCTTACTTAATTTGGTATAGTTGAGACCTTACTTAATTTGGTATAGTTGAGACCTTACTTAATTTGGTATAGTTGAGACCTTACTTAATTTGGTAATTTTAACTATAGTTAAAATTACAAACAAAAGTAAATTTGAAAAATAAAAATAATCTGAAGTCAATTATTCAACATGAAGTTCAACATGAAGTTCATCAAATAAAGTAACAGAACGTACAAATATATATAACGATATTATTTTAAATATTCAAGTGTTTTTTTTTCACCTACAGACGACATTGTTTCGGTCTCTTCTCCTCATCAGTATAGGAGTGACAGTTGCAGGCGGTCGCATGGGCTCCAACACACTTCGTAGATTCAGGCTAGAATCACGAGACACATGCTCAGAACCACACGGCTGCGAGACACAGACAGTAATTGAAATTAAGATACACTTACTCGAGAGGCGGGGGAAGTGTCTTGTCGTCTACAATGTTCAATGCCACAGATTTTGTACATATTTGTATAAAAAAAATAATCGTATGTATATATATATATATATATATATAATTAACTGGTACTTAGTCCTTGTCATTGGTAGTGGAATTAAAAAAGCCTACCATCACTTGTCGACTTATTTCGCCCAATGACTTCACAAGTAGCAAGATGGTAATTGATGGCGGTATTTATCAGTATTACTATTATTATTATTATTATTACTATTTTTATTATTATTATTATTATTATTATTATTATTGTTATTATCATTAATATTCTTACAAACTTGTTATTTCTATTTCTATTCTAATTTTATTTATCTTTATTTATTTTTTTATTTCATTTTTACTAAGGCTTTTACATAAGGCGGTTATCACTGCGACTACCGTAGGCATGATTGGCAGGCGTTACCATTGGCATAATCGGTTTTGTTATTGATAAGACTGGTAACACCAGAAAACCTCTCTTATAAAATGATTCCACTAGTATTGATCTCGGTATAATATAATCACAATTTAAAAAAATAAAAAATAAAAAAAATATAAAAAAAGTAGAGGGAATAAATAAAAAAATATAATCACAACAAAATTCACTACAAATAGTAAACAAAACATTAAAATAAAATAAATAAAATGCAAAAGTAGCAATTAATACCCTAAATTAAAATTATCAAACATTTTTATCCACATGATAATTACTTATTAGAATTAAAATAAAATGAGAATGACGGTTGTAACCATAATTCTCATTTTAAATTTAACTCACTCCGGCCGTCGCCCCATCCCCCTCCTCCCACCCCGGCCGAGATTGAGATTGACACAGCACTAACACGTGCAAAACCTCCCACGTAATAATTTGAAACACGACTTGTTGGAGTCCCCCCCCCCTCCCCTCTCATGTCCCATGTCGCCGTTGTAGACAGAGCCCCAACTCTATCCCCCTCCAGTGTATTTTCAATTTTCAATCTCCCGTTAGAGTGAACTTAAAATTTTATGCCATTTGAATTCCTTTCGCCCGATGAGTTGGTAGCTACTCGCACCAATGAAACAAAGCCTGTTTTGTCGCAATTAATGGAATAAAATCAAAAAATATATATATATATATATATATATATATAGTTTTTGATGTAGTTATATATATATATATATATATATATATATATATATATATATAACTACATCAAAAACTCTGCTACAACCACTGTAAAGAAATTTTTCTTTTTCTCCGGTGTTCCTAAAACGAAACTGTTCTTCCATGAGCAAAGCCCCCCTCCCCCCCAAGAATTACCCGCCTGTGAAACACAATACCACGGAGCTGTTTTCCAGTTAACTACAATGTGACTGTTTTCAGGTCTAATGTTAACAAATTCCTGTTGAGCCGTCCTCTTAAATCAAATTCTGTTCAGTTTCAACCATCGTTAGCAATCCTTACGGTGTTGTCTCACTGTCCACCGGACAAACTCATAACCAGTATCCTCGAGTGTCCTTTAGGCCTTGATAACTGGTGACTCTATAGTATGTAATATATATATATATATATATTTTTTTTTTGGTACAGAAAAATTAGTACAACCATAGTACCGTCGGTTTCAAGCTCAGGACTTAACCCTCTGGCTCTCTTCAGCTTATGTTGTGTAGGTGACAACATAAGCTGAAGAGAGCCGGAGGGTTAAGCCCTTCTGAGCTTGAAACCGATGGTACTAATCTTGTACTAATTTTTCTGTACCAAAAAATAAATAAATATTACGCTCTTAATTTTGATTCTCTATTAATTGAGCACTCTGCTGGGATTTTTCCCACCATATTACATAAGTTATAAATATATATATATATATATATCATTTAATTAAATATTGAAGTGTTTTATACCTACAGACGACGTCGTTTCGGGTTTACACCCTCATTAGTGCAGGAAGGTGGTGGTTTCAGGCGGTCTCATGGGCTCGAACACAGTTCGTTGATTAAGCCTAGAATTACGAGCTTATATATGTATTTTAAATTGCCAGTGAAACACGTGTACATGGATAACCATTTTATCTATAAACATATACGTCCCTAAAAGATGGGGGGGGGGCAACAAAAATGATCTAAGGGAGTTAACTCTTTCTCAAAAACATTTTGAAAATGAATACCATAAGATAGCTTTCATAAGCTGTCATTATTGCAAAAAAACATCACGAAATAAACATAAGCTAGTAAAACTCTTTGTTCGTAACATTTCAAATTATTGAGATAAAAAAAACGCAATTTTAAAAACAAATATAACTCTTTATTTGTGGCAGTTTCATATTTATAATTAAAGAAAAAAAAAAATTATCATTAATGATACTTTAGATGAAAAAACTAGAGGAGTTGGGGAGAAGGGTACACGTGGTGAAAAATTGCTGGGAGATGAAAGGGCTGAGTGGATAAACGGAAGGAAAGTACAATGGCAAAATAAAATTAAAAAAAAAAACGTATCATAACTTTTTAACTTCAATATCGAAGATATAAATAATCTTAAAGATTCTATCAAAAAAAATATATGCGTCTTGATATTTCAAACACGTGCCCAAATAATCCACTTCATTAAGTAGATTGTAACCTTAATGTATAATTAGTGTTATGCCATTTTTTTTCTGTCAACAAGTAGATTGTTTTCTGAAACAGCCATTGCTATTACGAAATGAGCTTTGACTTTTTTTGCCTGCTTCTGTTAACATTCCACTCTGTGTGCGTAGGGTTTAGCCTTGATGTCTACTACTGCGTCATCCCCCCCCCCCCACTCCGAGTGGGGTGGGATGAAGAGGGTGGGTGTACCTAGTCCATTGAGCAGCTGTTGGAAAGGAAATCTCGATTTTCCTTGTAATCTATATCGTCTTGTGTTCATGACACCTGAGAATTGTGCTTAATCTTGCCGTTTCGCTTTCCTAAAAAACAAAACCCCAACTTAGTGCGCACGTCTCCGTAGAGGTTAGGGTTGGGTTTTGTAATTGAAAAAGGAAAACCAGTCGACTATAAAACTTGTTGCGACAATTTTAATTTACTGTTTTTTTTTGGGGGGGGGGGGGGGGGGGGTAAAAAACTATAAATTTATAATTTAAATCGTTACATTAAACAAATCTTACGATGTACCAGGTTGTAATTCTTTTTCATTAATTAAACACAATTCGTGAATGAGTGAGAACGCATCTGCCTAGCTATCATCCAAGGCAATGCCATGTCCATTTTGAACATGTTGCGATGTCTCGATAAAGAAAGAAAAAAAGTTAAACGTTTATTTCTTTTGTAGATTGTGCTTGAAATTATTAAGGGTTTCTTTATATGCATAGTTGAATATCCTTATTCTTGTTTGCTTTCAAAATAAGTAAACATGATGATTTCAGATCCTCATCCAAAGCAACAAAAAGAAAATCAGTTCTTGAAACTAAAATAAGCGCATTTCACTTACAACAAATTCGATCAAATAAGTCATATTTTTTTCTCTCTCTGTTACTCTGTCTCTCTCTCTGTTACTCTGTCTCTCTCTCTGTTACTCTGTCTCTCTCTCTGTTACTCTGTCTCTCTCTCTGTTACTCTGTCTCTCTCTCTGTTACTCTGTCTCTCTCTCTGTTACTCTGTCTCTCTCTCTGCTACTCTGTCTCTCTCTGCTACTCTGTCTCTCTCTGCTACTCTGTCTCTCTCTGCTACTCTGTCTCTCTCTGCTACTCTGTCTCTCTCTGCTACTCTGTCTCTCTCTGCTACTCTGTCTCTCTCTGCTACTCTGTCTCTCTCTGCTACTCTGTCTCTCTCTGCTACTCTGTCTCTCTCTGCTACTCTGTCTCTCTCTGCTACTCTGTCTCTCTCTGTTACTCTGTCTCTCTCTGCTACTCTGTCTCTCTCTGCTACTCTGTCTCTCTCTGCTACTCTGTCTCTCTCTGCTACTCTGTCTCTCTCTGCTACTCTGTCTCTCTCTGCTACTCTGTCTCTCTCTGCTACTCTGTCTCTCTCTGCTACTCTGTCTCTCTCTGCTACTCTGTCTCTCTCTGCTACTCTGTCTCTCTCTGCTACTCTGTCTCTCTCTGCTACTCTGTCTCTCTCTGCTACTCTGTCTCTCTCTGCTACTCTGTCTCTCTCTGCTACTCTGTCTCTCTCTGCTACTCTGTCTCTCTCTGCTACTCTGTCTCTCTCTGCTACTCTGTCTCTCTCTGCTACTCTGTCTCTCTCTGCTACTCTGTCTCTCTCTGCTACTCTGTCTCTCTCTGCTACTCTGTCTCTCTCTGCTACTCTGTCTCTCTCTGCTACTCTGTCTCTCTCTGCTACTCTGTCTCTCTCTGCTACTCTGTCTCTCTCTGCTACTCTGTCTCTCTCTGCTACTCTGTCTCTCTCTCTGCTACTCTGTCTCTCTCTCTGTTACTCTGTCTCTCTCTCTGTTACTCTGTCTCTCTCTCTGTTACTCTGTCTCTCTCTCTGTTACTCTGTCTCTCTCTCTGTTACTCTGTCTCTCTCTCTGTTACTCTGTCTCTCTCTCTGTCACTCTGTCTCTCTCTCTGTCACTCTGTCTCTCTCTCTGTCACTCTGTCTCTCTCTCTGTCACTCTGTCTCTCTCTCTGTCACTCTGTCTCTCTCTCTGTCACTCTGTCTCTCTCTCTGTCACTCTGTCTCTCTCTCTGTCACTCTGTCTCTCTCTCTGTCACTCTGTCTCTCTCTCTGTCACTCTGTCTCTCTCTCTGTCACTCTGTCTCTCTCTCTGTCACTCTGTCTCTCTCTCTGTCACTCTCTGTCTCTCTCTCTGTCACTCTCTGTCTCTCTCTCTGTCACTCTCTGTCTCTCTCTCTGTCTCTCTCTCTGTCTCACTCTCTGTCTCTCTCTCTGTCTCACTCTCTGTCTCTCTCTCTGTCTCACTCTCTGTCTCTCTCTCTGTCACTCTCTGTCTCTCTCTCTGTCACTCTCTGTCTCTCTCTCTGTCACTCTCTGTCTCTCTCTCTGTCACTCTCTGTCTCTCTCTCTGTCACTCTCTGTCTCTCTCTCTGTCACTCTCTGTCTCTCTCTCTGTCACTCTCTGTCTCTCTCTCTGTCACTCTCTGTCTCTCTCTCTGTCACTCTCTGTCTCTCTCTCTGTCACTCTCTGTCTCTCTCTCTGTCACTCTCTGTCTCTCTCTCTGTCACTCTCTGTCTCTCTCTCTGTCACTCTCTGTCTCTCTCTCTGTCACTCTCTGTCTCTCTCTCTGTCACTCTCTGTCTCTCTCTCTGTCACTCTCTGTCTCTCTCTCTGTCACTCTCTGTCTCTCTCTCTGTCACTCTCTGTCTCTCTCTCTGTCTCTCTCTCTGTCACTCTCTGTCTCTCTCTCTGTCACTCTCTGTCTCTCTCTCTGTCACTCTCTGTCTCTCTCTCTGTCACTCTCTGTCTCTCTCTCTGTCACTCTCTGTCTCTCTCTCTGTCACTCTCTGTCTCTCTCTCTGTCACTCTCTGTCTCTCTCTCTGTCACTCTCTGTCTCTCTCTCTGTCACTCTCTGTCTCTCTCTCTGTCACTCTCTGTCTCTCTCTCTGTCACTCTCTGTCTCTCTCTCTGTCACTCTCTGTCTCTCTCTCTGTCACTCTCTGTCTCTCTCTCTGTCACTCTCTGTCTCTCTCTCTGTCACTCTCTGTCTCTCTCTCTGTCACTCTCTGTCTCTCTCTCTGTCACTCTCTGTCTCTCTCTCTGTCTCTCTCTCTGTCACTCTCTGTCACTCTCTGTCTCTCTCTCTGTCACTCTCTGTCTCTCTCTCTGTCACTCTCTGTCACTCTCTGTCTCTCTCTCTGTCTCTCTCTGTCTCTCTCTGTCTCTCTCTCTGTCTCTCTCTCTGTCTCTCTCTCTGTCTCTCTCTCTGTCTCTCTCTCTGTCTCTCTCTCTGTCTCTCTCTCTGTCTCTCTCTCTGTCTCTCTCTCTGTCACTCTCTGTCTCTCTCTCTGTCACTCTCTCTCTCTGTCACTCTCTGTCTCTGTCACTCTCTGTCTCTGTCACTCTCTCTCTCTGTCACTCACTCTCTCTGTCACTCACTCACTCTCTCTGTCACTCACTCACTCTCTCTGTCACTCACTCACTCTCTCTGTCACTCACTCACTCTCTCTGTCACTCACTCTCTCTGTGTCTGTCTGTCTCTCTCTCTCTCTCTCTCTGTGTCTGTCTCTCTCTCTCTCTCTCTCTGTGTCTGTCTCTCTCTCTCTCTCTGTGTCTGTCTCTCTCTCTCTCTCTCTGTGTCTGTCTCTCTCTCTCTCTCTCTGTGTCTGTCTCTCTCTGTGTCTGTCTCTCTCTCTGTCTCTCTCTTTTACATCTCTAATTACTGCCATTCACTGAAAAGAATTCTAATTTTGTGACTATGAAAACTTGAATGTTTTTACTGAAATTCTTTTTTTTCTCGATAATTTTAATATTCAACATATTCTATAAATCTGCTAACTTTTCATTTTATCAAATTGCATTAAAAATTTAGTTTTCACGGTTTCATAAATGTAATTGTTTCATGGATCATAATTGTCATAAAAGATCATATCGATTAAAATTGTTAGGCATCAAATCGTGTTTACGTTAAATAGAAAATAAAAATATTGTCTCCCTGTCCGTCCAGACCAAAACCTTGTAATAAAATAGTTTCTGAAATTGACATGATTTCTTTATTTTTTATTTTAGAATTTAAAATGTCATAAAACGAACATAATAAAACTATTTTATTACAATGTTTTGACCAAAACAGTAAATGATAAATGACCTCAGAACTTTGACTATAATTCAACCAATTATGAGTGGAAAGAAAAAAAAAATTAAAATAATAAAGTAACATTTTGGCCAAAACATTATAATAAAATATAGTTTTATCATGTTCGTTTATAAAATTTTAAATTATAAAATTAAAAAAATGTTTGTTTTTTCTTTTTTTTATCCCCCCCTCATAATTGGTTTAATTATAGTCTAAATTCTAAGACCATTTATCATTTTCTGTTTTGAACAAAACATTGTAATAAAATATAGTTTTATGTACGTTTTATAACATTTTAGATTATAAAATAAAAAATAATTGGTTAAATTATAGTCTAAATTCTAAGACCATTTATCATTTTCTGTTTTGAACAAAACTTTGTAATAAAATATAGTTTTATGTACGTTTTATAACATTTTAGATTATAAAATAAAAAATAATTGGTTAAATTATAGTCTAAATTCTAAGACCATTTATCATTTTCTGTTTTGGCAAACACTCTGATGTCTTATCAGTATTAACATTCTCGTTTTCTATGTCACAAAATGCTTTAACTGTTTTGCCTTTTTAGCTGTTAGAATGAATGGAATTTTGCAAACTGTTTTCTTGCTTGATAACTAACATTGTTGGAGTTTTTAAAATGTTGACTAACCTTTACAAGTAAATGCTCTTCTGCTACTATTTTGACAACATAATATATCTGCCACTTGAACAAGTTATCAACACGGTTTTTTGAAGTTCTAAAATTCAATTTTGAGAATATTAAGTTTTTCTTTCATCTATTTTAAAATTTCTAATAAAAGCCCGAAAATTGTCTCCTAACGCTCGGGAGTAAAGTTATAATTTAAATGAAATTGAATTGTACGACTAACGTGAATAGTCAATCAAATCTTTATAATATTCATAAAGATTCAAAGAATAAACATTTCTTCTTTTTAAAGCACGGTTAACGACAGCAAATGTAACTTGTCTCCAAAACTTGAATGGAAAATTTACTGAACAAAACTAGATTTCAAAGTCTGCTTGGTCAATTTCACATTTCAGTTTTTGAGTCTATTTATATTTTCTGCCGACAACGTTCGATATATGAATGAAAATAATTTGTTTATTCTCAGAATCTTTTACGAACATTGTACACATTTCACTAATTTTGCTGTTTTATTCAATTTCACTTCGATTCTAAAATGTTACGCTGAATATAGTCGAGTTTAAAAAAAAAATTTATTTTTTTTAAATTTTTTTTTTAGACATTTTACTAAAAGTGAACTTTTATTAGATATGTTAAAATTGTGTCGCCAGCACATTCAATTGGAATTGGTTGACTTTTCATGTTTTTATTATATATTTTCGTTTTCTTTAAAGTTGAATCCTTTTGTTTCACAGACATTAAAAAAACCGGCACATTTTAAGTTAATATTTTCATTAAAAATATTTGTTTTTGACTTGCTATTTTGTGTTTAAACATACGGTCAATTTAAGCAAAAAAAAGTCTCAAATAAAGTTTCTTTATTGAATTGCAGTTACGTGAAAGCTTTGTTTTCGCTTCAATCAGGAGTGTTCCTCTTTGAAGGACTGGTTTTTCTCCACATAAATTGACCTCGTCTCTACCCTTTTTTAAAGTACAAAGGGACCCCATTTAATGTCAATTCTTTTATCGAAAATTGTATGATTTCGTAAATTTATGAAATTATATTTGAAGTCTTTTTTCCTTTTCTCTTTTCTAGTTTCACATCGTTTTCTAGCACATCTTTCAGTGGGCCAGCTGGTGGTGGAAACTTCCGTTCAACCTCTACTTCTACAAAGTATATCAATGGCAAAAAGGTTGTAACCAAAAAGTAAGTTTTTAAAAATAAATTTTTAATTAAACATTTATTTTAAAAAAAAAAAATTAAAAAAAAAAAAAAAATTTTTTTTAAATCTATTTTTTTTTTAAATCGATTTAAAAAAAAAAAAATCTTTTTTTGTTAAATCGATGTTTTTTTGTTTTTTTTAAATCGATTTTTTTTTTTTTTTTTTTTTTTTTTTGTAAATTAAAAAAAAAGTCTAAAGTTTCACCACAACAATGGGTTGGGGTTGGTATGAATCCATTGGTCCTTCCTCCTTCAGCTATGGGTTAAATAATAGGGTAGACTAGACTCTCCTTGTTAAAGTAACTTCCATATACAGACATCATCATCATATTACGTTTAAAGTCTATTTTTACATGCTAGACAGCTTTTAGAAATCAACTTTCCAGCTCTTTATTCCTCTTTAATTCAAATCCATCCTTATTGCTTCCTCCCATGTTTTCCATGGCCTTCCTTTGAACTGAGCCTGCTACCTCAACTGTTCTACATCTACTAACTCAACTCTGATCCATTCTTTCAAAGTGGCCATACCATCTAAATTTCTCGTTCTGTACACATCTCCTTATATTGTTCAGATTTAATCCTAACCCTCTGACAAATCGTCTTCTACCACAATTGCAAAAAAAAAATTTGCTTTCTTCCATGTGCCCTGCATCAAATGGAATTTCCATGAACAAAATTTCTTTCCAAGAACTTCCCGTCTGTGGAACACGTTACCACGAGACTGGTTCCCTGCAGTCTGCAACTTGGTTGTCTTCAAATCCAACAGCAACAAATACTCATCATAAACCTTCACGAGTAACCAAATTTTGTTCATTACATTCATCAGTTTCAATCGTCTTGTAATATTCATCGTTATTCAACTGACAATCTATCCATCTCATTAACCCTTCTTACGTTGATTTTTGCCGTTAATGATTGGTGACTCGTTAGTAAAAATAAAATAAAAATTTTTTTTTTTAATTCTGAAAGTTGAGAAAGGGTGCCAAGATGCCTCAATTCAATCTGCATGTTTAATGCAAAAATGCTATTTCAAATTGAAGGAGTAATTTCAGGGAACTTCGGCCATTACTAGCCAGTCGGCCAAGGGAAGAGTCTATCAGGCAGGTGTACGCAGTGTGATGTATGGTAGTGGAACCTGGTCAGTGACGGTTGAGAATGGGGAGAAATGATACGACGAGACTGATAAACTAGTTGTGTAATGTGAGTCTTAAAGACAGGCTTAAATCTGATGACCTCAGAAGAGGATTAAACCTGGACAGTATAGAAAGATGTCTGCAAAACGGTCGACTTTGGCATTGAAAGAATGGATGAGTTTTTGGTTAATAGATGTAGAATGATTAAGGCAGTAGGTCCAGTTGACAGGGGAAGGCCAAGGAAAACATGGGAGGAAGTGATAAAAATGGACGTGAGAGAAAGAGGAATAAAGTCCTGACCAGAGATATTATAGTTGGGAAATAAACTTCTAAAAGCCGTCCAACACATGCCAGCATGTCAAACGGACGTTAAACCGAATATAATAGTGATGAATCCTGAAAGACCGATCGAGTTAAGTCCCTCGTCGTAGACACATCTAAAAACATTGTACAACCTAAAGCTATGAGGCCCATATTAACTAACAATGTCAATTTTTTTACTAACACTAAACCTAACCTTAACCAATGTCAAATTTTTTACATGATTACCGTAAAACAAAACAAAAATTTGTCCTTTTTAATTTTGCTTATAAAAGTTTTTTTTTTTTTTTTTTTTTTTTTCCCCAGAACCATGGAGAATGGTATAGAAACGGTAACTATCGAAGAAGATGGGATGTTGAAGTCGAAAACGGTCAATGGAGAAGCACAAGCTTTAACTTACTGATGACTTGTAACGAGGTGGCTTACTGGAACCGTAATTAGTACACCGAACGTCATCTCAACATATCGGACAATGTAATAATGAAACTAAGACAACAGCAAAAACAAAACAAAAACTGGAAAGAAACAAAACAAATAAACTGTACATATTGCTGCGATCAGCTATGGCAGTCTGGCAACCATTTTTTTTTCTCTCTCTTCTCTTCCTCTTTCTCAACACTTTCAAAGATAAAACAAAAAATAAGTGATATTACCTATCTGGTATCTTATTGAAGACTGCATTGATCTTGGGTGCAGGAATGGTGATCAGTTATATCTGATGGGTACTTCTCTTTAGGGGCATACTGGTTCGGGGGAAAGGTGTGTGTTTGTGAAAAAAAATAAGGTGTGGTTTAAAAAAAAAAAAAAAAAAAAAAAAATGGAAAAAAGGAAAACGTTTAATGCCAACGTGTTTTGTTCTTGCAGAATGTCAGCAAATTCAGAATTGAGAAAATTTAATTCCGAAAACCAAACAGTGTTTACATGGCCACTGATTAAAAAAAAAAAAAAAAAAAAAAAAATTACCTGTGACGTACCCCCCCCCCCCCTCAAAAGATGGCGTCGGGGTTTTGCGTTGGATGACCACACATGCAGTGTCTGTGCGAGAAAACAAAGTATGCAGCAGAAAAATAGGGTGGTGATATAAATAACAAAACAGAAACAAAAACTCAATTTACCGTTTAAAAGTTCTGCAAACGAACGAAATGTGTTGACGCTTAAAGTTTTCCCTTTTTTTTTTTTTTGTTATATATAACGAAAAATTCTGAAAATAGGTACATTGTATTTTTAATAGGCCCCATTTCTCCATGTGTAGGTACGTTTTATTACTTTGCATATATAAACTGTAAACAATCAGTGGTATATTCATACACAAAAAATATTGAACAGAAATGGTTATTAAATCAACAGTCAAAAGTTTTAGCTAAGAATGTAGATTCATGACGTAAAGTAAATCTTATTTTTTTCTCAGTTGGGCAATGGTAAAAAGTACAGTGGAGTTAGTAACATTCCTTTGAAGCACATGCTCAATTTCTGTTGGGTGTGCATTTATCCTCTATTTTGATTTTTGTTTTTTGCAGGTCGCTTACACTTGATATTAATGTATATTTAAATGAGTTGGAAAACAAAAACTGTTCTTCCCATTAAATACACTGTATCTACTTTAGGAAGGTTTCGGTATATATAAATGTTGGATTTATTAATCCATAAAAATGTTATGTGTGTGTGTACATTTGGTTAAAGATGATATTTTCGAATGAGTAACGTTTTCGTCGGATGTATGCTATGCAAGACAAACAAACTAGCCAATGGTTTCTTATCTCCTAGTTCTTTTGGGTAATACTGTAATCGTTCCCAAAGATCGATTATTTTTCAAGCAATTACTAAATTTTCATTTGTTCATTTTGTGTGCAGATATTTTGCTTGTACATAAAATCCAGAATAAATATTTTTTTTTTTTTTTTTGCTTGGAAGTAATTGACCCTTAAAAATGGCCTACAGTGTTAACTGAAAGAGCAAGGAGATTATAAACCCTTGGCCAGTTTGTGCATGGTTTATGTTCAATAAAAACCTTGCTCATTAGAAGGTATGAAGAACTTGTACGACAACATTTGTACTGATCATTGCATATCAACTTTGACGTGTGCATGTGTGCGTGTGTGATTATTAAAAGGAATAAACCTTTTTTCTTCTTTTTTTTTAAATAAAAATTTGTATAATAAGTACAAAGGAAATGTAAAAAGGGGTCATGTTTTTAAAAAAATAAAATAAAAAAAAATTCTTGGGCAAGTGTGGGCCATCTCATTTGGTGCAAGTTTTGAGCACACTTGAATTTCTCTAAGCTAACTTCCTAACAAAATCATTAAGATTGAAATAAATGCGTGTGTGTTTGTGTACACATCTGGGAATTTGAATCTTATTTCATTTTTTTTTTTTTTTTTTTTTTTTTTTTTTTTTTTTTCCTTTTTTCTTGTTTTAATGTTGCTGCTGTCAGTACTGTGTTCACTCTTTCATATTTTAAAAGCTGGGTGGGATATGAAAGATTTTCACGCCTCTTGAAGAAAAGGCAAAGAAACCAACAAAAAAAAACTAACCCAACTTGATTAAAAATAAAAAAGTACAGGAAGATGACATTCTTTTATGAACTTACCAGAATTTGGCAGCTTGGCGCTGCATGAAATTTCCTTGGCTTACTATATGTATATTATTTTCTCTCCTCTCTTGTCCTCATCTGGAAATGTGGGCTTAGTCCAATGTTTTCTATGAAAATACGAAAAACTGGATTTTTTTTTTTCTTTTCTCTCTCTTTGTTCCCTTCCCCTCGTCCTTTATGTCCATACCTATCTCCAAATTTAATTTCACTTGTTTCTCTCATGAAGCAACTGATATTATATTAAAAGTATATAAAAAGAAAAAATAGTTTAAAACAAATAGGTAAGATGTTTTTTTAGACTGTGAATACTAAAGATTCATCTCTGTTTTTACATATGCATCGTTCCATACTGAATAAAGGAACAAAAAACAAAGAAACCACCCAAATTAGTCTGTCCGTTTTTGTTTTCATATTACTCTTTCTTCATCCACAACACTTGCCCCCCCCCCCCTTACATTTGTCCGATACATCATTAATCTGTCCCTCTTGGTTGCAAAGCAAAATGTCATATTTTTCTAAACCAATCCGGCTCCTCCATAGCAAACATCTTGGGAGGAGGAGGAGGAGGAGGAGGAGGAGGCTGTTAAAGGGTGGGGAGCTTCTTTGACAAAAGATGGGATTGAACTTTTTATCATTCTTTCATCAAGTAGAACCTAGCTATGGATGAGAGTTTAAAAACAAGATTTAATTTTTAAAAAAAAAAAAGATGGAAGAGGGGGGGTGGGGACAAAACAAATAACCTTTGTTTGATTCCCTTTAAGTCTTGGAATCAATTTAAAAATTTTTTTTTTTTTTTTGTGAATGTTGAATTAAAAAAAATAAATTATTTAAACTGACTCATGGTCTCATCTTTCTCTTCCTCCTCTTCCTTAGTTTCTTTTTTTATTTTCCTTTCTATCAACGCCACTCCCTCTCTCCCTCTCTTCATGTTTTCTTGACAGTCACTTCCAACTGACAATCACTTAGTGTCAGGCATTAAAATGGTTGATAAATTAAGTTTATATGATGTATAATAATAAATTGCCAGAAATATTTGTAGAAAAGTATTCTAGGACTTTTTTTTTTTCTTTTTTTTTTTTTTTTTTTTTTCAAGCAGAATATAACCTCTACTCACTGGTATAGTAGGAATATCATTTGATTTGCTTATACAAATGAGGTTATGGGCTTTCAAATACTCCTCTCCCCTCTTTTTTTCTTTTTTTTTCTTTTTTTTCTTTTACATTGTAGAAAACATTTTGTAACTCTGTTATCTTGAATGCTTGTATATCTTGTTCAGCTAAGTCTATAAACTAAATGCAGCCATTTGAATTTCTTCCGTTTTTCTTTTAAACCTTGTTCTTTTGTTATTCATACATGTTTATTGTAGATTATACCCCGTTACTTGCAGGATTTTACTCGCATCTCACAAAATGATGCTTTGCCATGCAACGATATGCTTTCTTTTTTTTTTTCTTTTTTTCTTAACATTCAAACTCGTTAGCCTAACATTCACAGGCAACATGAAGTGGAATAAATGCATAGAATATACTGCCAAGTCTCTTGCAAAGAAGGTAAGCTCCCTCTACAAGGCTAGAAAACTTTCACGTGCCAGTATCCTATATCTCTAAAGCGGCCATTTGCTCATACATCGAGTATTGTTGCCACATTTAGGCTGGTGCACCAACCACTAGTCTCCCTCGTGGGATAGGGTGCAAAAGAGTTTCTAACCTAATAAGTTTACTAAGCTCTTGCCCCTGTCCCATTGCTGCGATGTTGCATCTTTGTGCTTGTCAAAAAAGTACTTCATGGAATGTGCTCCGAACTTGTATCCCCTCAACAGGAATAACCCCCCCCCCCCCCCAAAGCAACTAGCAGCAAAATCTCACCTCTTCACTGAGGTTTTCAAATGCTGGAAAACTTTCTACTCTAATAGCTTCTTTCCTCGGACTGATTGCCTTTGGAATTCCCTCCCTGCTCCGTTTCCTTGACAACTGTACCAACATGCAGAAATGTAAATCTAATGTAAACAAACCTCTTGCTGCGCAAAAAACTCCCTACCTAGGATGGCCCCTTTAAAACTGGTCCCTAATCACAGTGGCAATATACCTTGTTTATAGTAGAATTTAAAAAAAAAAAAAAAAAAAAAAAAAAAAAGCCCCCCCCCCCCTTTATTTTCATACTTTTAGAATCTTGCTGCATTTTAAAGTGACTAATTTAAAAAATATTTTTAACATTTTACTTAACACAAAATAGGATTGTTTTCAGCCATGTTATTTGTCTATTTATTAGTCAACAGGTAGAACAAAGAAATGGTCACGATTTTGACATTTGGTTCCTTCATGAACCGAATTGTTGGAAGTCTTCTTTCCCTTTTTTCTAATTATTCCTCAAAAAAAAAAAAAAGACTTTTTTTATTTATGTAATTATTTCTTTTATATTTGAAAATAGTTTTTATAAAATAATCAATAATTCGGAAGTTATATGGGTTGGAAGTTTATCCTGTCATTATCTTGTATTCTTCGTATAAGCATATATCGCACACACAGGTTTGTTTTATTTACAATTATGCCAAAAACCACTTTATTTACATTTCTCATAGAATTAGTGTTGTAAAGTGAAATTTTACTCTCAAATAAAATCATTTAAATTCATTAGAAAAAAAGAAGCTTTTTTGGTATGTTTCCTTTTGGGATTTGAACACAATACAGAAATAAACTAGTGAAAATTATTTTATATTTTGAAAATAGTAACTAAAAGGCATAATTGCTAAAAAAAAGAAAAAAAGCTAGACTTATCACACTGCATACAGAACTAAAAATTCTCAAGACTCAGAAAAAAGGGATTTTATCTATTATTAAATTTAGTTTCAGTGATAGGACACAAATACTCGGGATTGTTAAAAAAAAAAGAAGCAAAATTCAAAATTCCTACTTCGTGAATACTCTGCATAATTAGTGACAAAGTTAAAATTCCGTGTTTTAATAAATGGCAATTTTAGAAAACTTTAATTTTAGCAAAAATTTGAAAGTTAGATACAACCAAACACGAATGTAGTGATTGTTTGAACTGTTACTGGGGTCAACATGGTCTAAATGTAACATTTTAAAATCTAAATAATTATTAAAAAAATGTTTTTTATAATTACATGTTATCAATACGCCATGATTTTAAGTTTGTAACAGTTTATGACTTTAAAAAAAAAAAAAATTTTTTTTTTTTTTAATCACAGCCAGTAATACTAAAGATGCATCCAGCTGTCAATTGAGTTTTTATCTACTTCGGTTCTCTATACAAAGGTTTTTTTATATACATAGTTCTAAGTGTAACTCTTATTTCTTTATATATATATATATATATATAATTAGTAATCCAGGTAAAGTAAATATTCACAGGATAAAAATCCAAAGAATTTCAACCGGGCTTATAAAGAGTGCTCAATATCAAATAAAGCTTATATATATATATATATATATATATATATATATATATATATAATTATTTTTATTCATACAGACATGTACAAACTCTGCGACACTTGCATTTCGATGTTATCGATCTACAGCTGTTAGAAACTGAGATCTCATCAGGCAGAATGAAATACCTCAGATCATATTTGGGAAGATTCTGCCTAAAGATTCCTAAATCTTCCTGAAGGTTCTTTCTAAATATATGTGGTAAGGATTGGATTTTAATTCTCCCTGATGAGATCTAAGTTTCTAACAGCTGTAGATCGATAACATCGACATGCCAGTGTCGCAGATTTTGTACATGTCTGTATGAATAAAAATAATGATATATGTATATATATCTCAGACGATAATAGAAATGTGGTTCTTATAGACCCCCCCCCCCCCACACACACACACACACTATAAGAATTTGCTTAGATTTTTGTCAAGCCTCTTTAGGCATCTTTTTTTTTTTTTTTTTTTACCATCTTAATTGAAACATATAAAAAAATATTATTTTGTCTTTTGAAGCATCTACCATAACCATCTTTTCAATTCATATTCATACCTTTTAGAAAAATTGTCTTTTTGAAGCATCTACCTTTTTAACCATCTTAATTGATACCTTTTGAAAACTAAGTTTTTTTCTCTCAGCTTTTTGGCTTGAGATCAAAGTGTAGTATCTGTTACTATGGATACTACACTCCTTAGACTATTACCGTCTTTGCCTTCGAGCCCTGATTCTGCCGGTCTTAGGGATTGTTCTGCACAGTCCGAGGAAGCTCACCCTCACAGCCTTTCCCTTCTTACCCTTTGAGAAGGTGTTATTTTATTGCTAATCGCCTGAGATGCCTCTAACGAGGAATGCAGACGGGGCAGCCCGGGCATTTTTTGTAAGCCAGAGTGCTCTTCCTGTAGGGCGCTGGCTTTTCAATCCCACTTTTCGATCTTGTCACATCGTATCGCTGTGGGAGAGATAAAAATAAATGAAAAATTGTCTTTTTGAAGTGTCTCCCTTTTTAACCATCTTCTAAATTCATACCATTTTAGAAAAATATTATTGATGTCTTTTTGAAGTGTCTCCCTTTTTAACCATCTTCTCAATTCATACCATTTTAGAAAAATATTATTGTCTTTTTGAAGTGTCTCCTTTTTAACCATCTAAATTCAAGCCTTCAAAAAAATTATTTTTAAATGTCTTTTGGTAGATCCAAGATTATATTTCAAACATGAATCACCAACGGACGAATACTCTCATATCAATGCGAAGATGCATTTCATAAACGAATACATCAGTAAACAAACCAACCCACACTATTCCTCTGTGAAGGAGAACACAGATAATAAGTTAGTTTTGTGGAGAATAAGTCGAATACAATATTGTGACTTCTGAAAAAAAACAAAAAAAGCATCAGATCGAATTTTGTGACTGGGTAGTGATGGCGTGTCGAATATCCCAGACACATTCTAGCCTGACCATGTGTGGTATCTGTGGCAAAGCTTGTCTGTCTAGGGTGGTCTACACATGAAATCCCATGGTAGCAATCAACTACGCAAGGAACAAATAGACAAAGAAGATAGGTATGTATAAATGGAAATGTTCTTGCATGTCAAATCTGCAGCAAAACTTGTATAAGTAAATCTGGGCTGCCGAGCCATTTGCATTCCTACAACCGGGCACTACAATCTGTAAAGAAGTGGCAATTATCATGTGTATTTATAAATATTTAATTCTTTGTGTGTAAAACTAAGGGAGGTAATTCAGTATATAATCAAATGAAATCAAATGCAAGCGGCCGACTCGAGTATCGGCATTAAAGCTGTTTGTAAACGACAATTTTTTTTTTTTTTTTTTTTTCTGAAGTGAATATAAGTGTAAAAGTTGTAGTTCAGTTGTGAACCGGAATTTGTAGAGGAAAAATGTGTAAAAAACAAAACACAATTCTACAAATTGATTTTTCTTTACGTAGAATTATTTTCTTGAATTTATTTATTTATTGAAAAATATGGTTAGAAATATTTCCTGTTGACGTGAACAGTCCAATTCAATGAAACAGTGTTGCCAGGGAGTTTTTTTTACTTTAATTTTTTGTATCTTTTTTTAATTTTTTTTTTAATTTTTTAAATTTTATTTTTTATTTTTACATCAAATATTTTCGATTAAAAAAAAAAAAAATTAAACTCTACAATTTATCTAATATATAAAGTAAAATCAGTCTTTTTCTCGATTTTTGTCATCGATAGCTTTCTTCCTACAAAATCAATATTTGTTTCTGGTTCGTCAGTTCTTTTGGTGGATGTTTAGAAAAATTAAATGTAATTCGATTTAATTTCTTCCAGTGACTGGATCAGAATTATTTTTGTGCAGACGCTATCTTAGAAAAAAAAAAAGGACGTGACTAATGGAAATGAGGGGAAATAGCTATGTAGTGTCGGCTACGTGTTCGAGCGAATTTTAATGAAGCTCAAAATAGGATTTTTTTACAAAATTTCCTTTTATTTTATGCCATTATATTTTTGATTTAAATAAATATTTGATTAATAGTAAATGATTTTAAAAAATCTAATAATACACTAAGGCATTTCATGTTTATACCTACGTTATCACCTTTCACACAAATTAAAAAAAAAAGATTGTCCGATGAGCAAAGATAGTAATTGTGATGGCGCTAAGGTAAAAAAAAAAAAAATTGTCTTTACCCATTTTAAAATGAATTGTTTTAAAATCAAATTGTCGTCCTGTCAACTAAAACGGTACAATTTTTAAATAAATACAATTTTTAAATAAATACAATTTTTAAATAAATACAATTTTTAAATAAATACATTTAAAAAAGTGACATTCGTTTTATTGATTTGAAGAATATTTAGCTGACTATTATTTTTACGCTAATAAGGCAGATATTATTTACTGTTTTAAAAATTTTAAATCAGTATATAAATAGAGTTGTTGATAATAGCAATTATTTTTACGGAAGAAAGTCTGTCTTTTCTATAAATACTATTATGGCATGTGTGCTTCAGAATAGTCCCTGCTTCCTTTGTTCCAGCTAATTTTATTTGTTGGTCTAGTGGTCTCCACCAATTTGCTGTTTTTATTGTTGTGGCAAAGTTACTTGCAATGTGGCACCATGACTTTGGTTCTGCGACCAAGATTAATACTATGTCCAATGTGGCAACATTGTTTGCTTTGGACGATATGTGACAACATGTGTGCATATGTGCAATGTCTTGTTATGGTCAGTGAGCAATCATCGTTTGACGATAGTCACTGTTGTCTGCTTCTGGAACTGGCTGGCTGGCTGTTTGGTCGGGACCATCGTGCTGCAAATCAAATATGTAATAATTTTACTTATATAATAAATTATATTTTTATATTTCGAAAAGAAACATCTCAGAGCGCGCGACAAATGCATCTTCCTCGTTCAGATTTTAAATCAGTCTCTCTATTTTCAATCTCTTTACCAGAGAGAGACAGAGAAAGAGAGAGAGGGAATACAGCCGTCATCATTGTACGCCTCGTCAAATGTTTTGTTTTGAGTTTGATAACTGATTTTCTCGAACGATGACAGTCTGATCTCTGAACCCATCACATGCACCTGCCATTGAATTGTTTTGATACCGACCTTCAGTCTTCCAAAATACGACTGAGGCACAGGTGCACTCAGTGATCTTAAACGCAGAGAATTACTGTTTTTTTAAAATAAGTTTGGCATAAGGATTACGAATATAATGCGGAGCACTTAGCTCCCAAAAGGTCACGCATTGTGCCACACAGTAGGCTGTGGCTTATATTAACTATGGTTATTAAAAGGAGCTTATAATGTTTAAATCTTGATTGTGTTTGAAAAATAAAAGCCTAAAGTTAATCTCTAAAAGGAAAAAAGTTATTTTTACGTGTGAAAAAAATTAGAATGAAAAATGTTATCACAACGGCTAAAAAAATTCAGTGAAATTTGCAGTTTGAAGAAATCATTTTTAAAATCTCTTGAAAAAAATATCTCAGTTTTCTGGAACTATTTCAAAGATGATTTGTAAATGAAAGTCTTAAGATATTAAATTAAAAGATATACCTACTTTTTACTAAAAACTTCATAATTATCCAAAAAAGTGAGTTACGTTAAAAACCTCTGCGGTCAAGTGTAAATATAAAATGGCTACCGACTTTCAAAAACGTATGGAATACAGTAATATTTCTTTTAT
>OY744519.1:214689528-214697028 GCA_963556195.1 Sepiola atlantica
GATTGTATGTGGTTTGAGATCCTTATCTTAATTGGGAAGGCGCTAAGACCTATATATGTGTGAATTTTGCAAGGTGCAGAAATTGCATTTGAATAATTAGGGTCATTGGTAACTGTTTGAGAGGATGGATCTGATACTATATTAGCCTGGGGTCTTGGGGTAGGGTCTAGAATAACCGGTGTATTACTGCTAATTGTATAGGGTTCAAAATTACTTGGTGAAGATGAGGAGTAAGATCTAAGGAGGTCGTTAGTTGTATTTTGAGATATCGGGGCAGAGGAATGGGAGGAGGTACGTAAAGGTGGTAGGGTTGCCGAATCGGGGTTCGAATTATAGTTAGAGTTCTGTCGGAATTCCTTAATAGTGCACGCGTATACAACATCACTATGAATGCAATCACCATTAAGAGGACATTCTCTGGGTCTACGGCAATTACAATTATTTTGGGAAGGAAGGGTGGGAGATTGTTGGGCAGTTTTTATTTTTTTATTATTGGAGGAAATTATATTTTGTGCTATGTTAGGCATAGTGGAGTAGGAAATTTTAATGGAGTTTTTATTTAGTATTGTGCAATATTTATGGGGGTATCTAAAACATTTGTCTAAGATTTTAAAAAATTCTTTCGGGACGTTAGTTTTTACATTGCAATTGAAAGGAGGGTTAAACCAGATATTATTTTTCCTTCTTGACTTTTTATCTCCCCCAGAGTTCCGGTTAGTATTTATAGTTTCCAAGCTGTCTGTATTGTGAGGGTTAGGGTTCGAGGGGATATTAGAGTTACCTCGTCTTCTGGGGTTTAAAGCCATATTATGGGTAATTAAGCTAGTGTGATTATTTTTACGGGTTGGGGGAGTATTGTTGTACTTAATTTTAACGTTGTATCCTGAGGCAAGTAAAGCATTGTTATAAAAATTACAATTCTGCTCAAAAATAGATTTATTTGCAGAAAGTTTAGAGATTCTATTAGAGACCGATTGGGCAATTGAGTTGGTTATTGATTTGGGGTGGTTAGAATATTTATGCACGTAGAATAAAGTTAGGTTTGGCTTATGATAAGGGCTAAAAGTTTCAAAATTAAGGTTAAGGCTTAAATCTAAGAAGTTAGAAGTTCTCTTTTCTGGCTCAACTGTGATTGTAAGAGCAAAATTTTTAAAGAAATTATGGAGATTCTTTATGGTGTTGTTGTATTGTCTTGATCTTTCTCCAGACACAAATAGGGCATCGTCCCTGTATAGACCACCTCTCAAATGTTCGAAGTTATATTTAAGTTCTTTCATTAAGTAGATACCCACTAAGTCAGTGACTTGGGCCGAGTCTGAGGACCCCATTGTAATATCGAAGTTATTGGGGTGATCCTTCCTTGTCCAAAGTTTGTTGTCAAATTGTAGAAGGGATTTTCTAGCTAGTTTGATCAGATCAATTTCTAAGTTAGTCAAATCTGAATTATCTTTAGCGAATATTAAGGCTTTATTGAGAAGAATGGGGGTAATAGATTGATAATAATTATCGATGTCAAATGTAATGAAGTTTAGATTAGGGTTTGACTTGTTTTTAAGGTTAAGGAACCAGTTAGAGACCTCATCTGAGGATTGCCAAAGGGTATATGGGATTTTAGATTTGAGGTTTGGAATTATTCTGTCTAATATGTTTTTGCTTATAATGCCTAGATCTGATTTAGAGGGGCAAATTAATCTAATGGTAGGGTTTTCATGGAAATTTCTTTTATGGTCCTTTAATGTGCATCTAGGCGTAGCTGGGGTTAGGATTTCTGTGTAGTTTAAGACATTTAAGGAGGTGAGAATAGATTTGGCTTCCGAATTAATTGTGTTGAGAGTGTTTATAGGTGCACTTTTATAAGATTTGTTAAGTTCTTTATAAATTAAGTTTTTGTATTCAGTGTAGGTTAATTTGTAGTAGTTTTTGGTCTTATCTGCAGGGACTATCATATCCTGGTGTTTCTTAATTTTATTAGTAAAGCTATTAATTTTTTTGATTATGGGGTTAGATTGCTTATTGTGTTTTTTAAATTTAATATTTTTAATAAGGTTGAACAATTCGTCTTCAAATTCATTGAGGCTATGATTTTGCCCAGGAAAGGAAGAAGTTTTCAGGCCATACCTTGATGCTGTTTGTTTTTCGAGTCTCTTTAATTCTCTGGAAGAGTTCATAGGCAATGTAAGATCATCACTTTCCGGAGCTGCAACGATGTTGGTATCAGGCTTCTGGTCCCTTGATCCACTGTGTAGGTCGTAATGGAAGGCCCTCCACCGAACATTAATGATGAACTTCTTCGTCCCTTGGATCAATTTACAGATGTATGCCTCGTTCGAGGGGATTGGGATATTTTTTGCAGAAAGAGGGATGAACTCCTTGTTGAACATATCACAAGTAGGATGAACGCTCAACTCAAGAGGAGCGTAAATATGTAGATTATAACTAAAAGGTAAACTTTTAGAGAGTTGGACCTATTGTGAAATAAGGAAAGCTCAATATACTGGATAGAGCAAAAAATATGGTACGTCAATGAAAATTAGTAAGACCTGCAAATGGAAGCAAATCGGTATTTTCAGTTGTTCAAAACAAGGAGTAGTTTAGTTAATAAAGACATTTATTTTTCATCTCTTTCTTTCCTTAAACCAGGCTTTTCAAAGATTAAAATCTTATCATCAGAGGAAAAATTATGATTGATAAGTTGACAGGGTGGGACTGTCAAAGTTCCAAATTTGAAAAAGTTTTCTTTTAAAATTAAAAATTAAAGAAATTCAAAAAACTTCTTTAAAAAATGTTTCCAAAAATATAATTTCCTCCAAAAATAAAAACTGCCCAACAATCTCCCACCCTTCCTTCCCAAAATAATTGTAATTGCCGTAGACCCAGAGAATGTCCTCTTAATGGTGATTGCATTCATAGTGATGTTGTATACGCGTGCACTATTAAGGAATTCCGACAGAACTCTAACTATAATTCGAACCCCGATTCGGCAACCCTACCACCTTTACGTACCTCCTCCCATTCCTCTGCCCCGATATCTCAAAATACAACTAACGACCTCCTTAGATCTTACTCCTCATCTTCACCAAGTAATTTTGAACCCTATACAATTAGCAGTAATACACCGGTTATTCTAGACCCTACCCCAAGACCCCAGGCTAATATAGTATCAGATCCATCCTCTCAAACAGTTACCAATGACCCTAATTATTCAAATGCAATTTCTGCACCTTGCAAAATTCACACATATATAGGTCTTAGCGCCTTCCCAATTAAGATAAGGATCTCAAACCACATACAATCATTTAAATTAAATAACAATAACCCTAGTACCTCGCTCTCTAAATTAATTAGAAACCTTAAAAGCAATAATACACCCTACTCCTTACATTGGTCCATATTGAAACAATCTAGATCATACACCCCAGGAGCTCCACACTGCAGCCTTTGCACTTTGGAAACTTACGCAATAGCCACAGCTAATAAATCATTAAATACTATTAACTCTAAAAACGAATTGATCTCCCATTGCAGACACAAGCGTAAATACAAATATGCTAACTTCTTGGCCCCTCCAGATATACCCCCACCTAACAATAATCAATAGATTTCCCCCTCCCCATATCTTATAATTCTTTACACTTACTATGTACCTTTCCATGATTGCCCCTATACCAATCCCTTCTGTTGTGAACATTAAACACATCCTTTAGAACATACTTATATAATACTGAATTGCTTTGCTGCCAGACTTATAACTAGCAGTGTCGCTGATGTTGATACTGATTGGCCATCCCCTAAAACTTTTTTCGTTATTACACCCTATCCACCGTCGTTTTTTTCTCCAATTGCATGTTTTTCTCCAATTACGTTTTATCCAATTGCAATTCCCTGTATATACATCATTCCTATTTACCCTCTCCTTACCCATTTGTTTAGACTTCCTTTCAGTTTTAACATCTAATAATCCCCTTTTATACTTATGTATATGCGTACCTTTAGTGGGTACTCTGAAAATTCAGATGCATGTATTGATGCGAACGAGTATGTGAGTAGTTGCCTTCTATGTATGAGTGTGTATATATATATGTAGTTTCTCTGGAATAACAGGTGCATGTATGGATACCACACTTATGTATATAAGCGGTTTTTTGCTGTGCAGGTATGCTGGGTACACTTGGGTGATTGTGGCTATTGTACTTTTATGTGTATATATATATATGTATATGTGTGTGTGTGTATATGTGTGTGCATGTGTGTGTGTATATATGTATGTATACATATGCGTATGAATGTATATGTATGTGTGTGTGTGTGCATATATATGTATAAATGTGTGTGTGTGTATATATATATGTATGTATGTATGTGTGTGTACATATGTATATATAAATCTGTGTGTGTGTATGTATGTGTATATACATATGTGTTTGTCTGTAAGTGCTGGTTTTTTGTATGTACACATGTGTGTGTATATACGGCTTTGCTCGCGTGGCTTTTACATGTGCTTTATTAACAATTCATACCAGATTACGGTGGATGTCCAGTGATGTAGTGAACAATAATCCATAGCCGCGAGTAAGTGAAGGCAGCATTGCAAATATATAGATATACACCCCCATATTTAAATCCCATTATCTATTCTTTAGGTTTCACTATTTATTACTACTTTTATTATTTTTATTTTTTTATTATTACTTTTACTATTATTCATTAGCCTAAGGTGTTTTACATCTGCTTAATACCCCCATCTTCCTGTTCTTAACTACCTACATTGTCGATTTATTCATAAATTGATTCAAAACTCCTTAAACATCTTAAAGAAATTCACTCAGACCTTAAGAATTATAATAAGACAGATAATCCAATTTCTTGTTAAAATATAAAATGAGACTTAACTCTATTAGCGACACCAGTTTAATGCCCATCCCTCATATACCCTTCCCCTTGCAAAATTAAACTAACCTTTCTTAGGAGACAGCTTTCTGCCTCTTATCTGTATTTAATCTACCTAAATATCCCCTGGGAATATAACTTAACTGAGCTGACCACCACTCGGCACTTTGTGTGGCCAATTTGAAATCTACCCTTCATATCTCTTTCTACCTAAATATCATTTTGATCTGAATCCCTTAACCCCCCCCCCCCCACTTGTTAGATTACATTCTACTTCCGATCGCTTTTCGCTTTTTCTCTCTCCTTTTCTTTTTTCTTTTCTCGTTCTCTTCTCTTGTCTTTCTTTATTTATACAATTCCCAAATAATTTTGATACAGTACGACGATTCGTCTTTGAACCAGTTAGAGCTTTTTGCCTTGGAATACGCTTAACTGAAAACAGGAAGAATATTGTTTTCCTTGAAATGGCCGTTTTTATTTGATTCCTCTCCGTGGACAACAGACCTGAGTGAAATCGCCGTCGTTGGATTTTTATGCAGATTCCCCCGGATTTACCAATATTTCTGAGCCCTACGTTTTTTGGATTTCGTTATTGGTGATTCCCATGCCCGTCTGAACCTTTTGGAAACATTTTTTAAAGAAGTTTTTTGAATTTCTTTAATTTTTAATTTTAAAAGAAAACTTTTTCAAATTTGGAACTTTGACAGTCCCACCCTGTCAACTTATCAATCATAATTTTTCCTCTGATGATAAGATTTTAATCTTTGAAAAGCCTGGTTTAAGGAAAGAAAGAGATGAAAAATAAATGTCTTTATTAACTAAACTACTCCTTGTTTTGAACAACTGAAAATACCGATTTGCTTCCATTTGCAGGTCTTACTAATTTTCATTGACGTACCATATTTTTTGCTCTATCCAGTATATTGAGCTTTCCTTATTTCACAATAGGTCCAACTCTCTAAAAGTTTACCTTTTAGTTATAATCTACATATATATATATATATATATATATATATATGTATGTGTACATATCTGTATATATATATATATGTATATATATATATATATATGTATGTGTACATATCTGTATATATATATATATGTATATATATATATCTGTATATATATATATATGTATATATATATATATATATATGTATGTGTACATATCTGTATATATATATATGTATATATATATATATATATATGTATGTGTACATATCTGTATATATATATATATGTATATATATATATATATATGTATGTGTACATATCTGTATATATATATATATGTATATATATATATATATATGTATGTGTACATATCTGTATATATATATATGTATATATATATATATATGTATGTGTACATATCTGTATATATATATATATATGTATATATATATATATGTATGTGTACATATCTGTATATATATATATATGTATGTGTACATATCTGTATATATATATATGTATATATATATATATGTATGTGTACATATCTGTATATATATATATATGTATGTGTACATATCTGTATATATATATATATGTATGTGTACATATCTGTATATATGTATATATGTATGTGTACATATCTGTATATATGTATATATATATATGTATGTGTACATATCTGTATATATGTATATATATATGTATGTGTACATATCTGTATATATATATATATGTATATATATATATATGTATGTGTACATATCTGTATATATATATATATGTATATATATATATGTATGTGTACATATCTGTATATATATATATATATGTATATATATATATGTATGTGTACATATCTGTATATATATATATATGTATATATATGTATGTGTACATATGTGTATATATGTATATATATATATGTATGTATACATATCTGTATATATATATATATGTATATATATATATATGTATGTGTACATATCTGTATATATATATATATATATGTACATATCTGTATATATATATGTATATATATGTATGTGTACATATCTGTATATATATATATGTATATATATATGTATGTGTACATATCTGTATATATATATATATGTATATATATATATATGTATGTGTACATATCTGTATATATATATATGTATGTGTACATATCTGTATATATATATATGTATGTGTACATATCTGTATATATATATATGTATGTGTACATATCTGTATATATATATATGTATGTGTACATATCTGTATATATATATATGTATATATATATATATGTATGTGTACATATCTGTATATATATATATATGTATATATATATGTATGTGTACATATCTGTATATATATATATGTATATATATATATATATATGTATGTGTACATATCTGTATATATATATATGTATAATATATATATATATATATGTATGTGTACATATCTGTATATATATATATGTATATATATATATATATGTATGTGTACATATCTGTATATATATATATATATGTATATATATATATGTATGTGTACATATCTGTAGATATATATATATGTATATATATATGTATGTGTACATATCTGTAGATATATATATATATGTATATATATATATGTATGTGTACATATCTGTAGATATAT